>NW_017556720.1:501371-640056 GCF_001854935.1 Bemisia tabaci
TACGAAAAATTTCACCTACATTATGCAGGGGATAGCAGTCGGAAAAACACTGAAAATGCCCTAAAATGGTCATTTTTCCTAGTAAAATCGGCTTTTCCGGAAAATTTGAGGATAATGGGGAAAAACGGAGGTCCTAATCGGATTCAGCGCATCAAAATACGGAAGGGTGACTTTCTTTACCCGAAAGGCATACTGAAAAATATGCGTTTTCGATGATTTAGAACCGACCATGCACGAATCATGCGAAAACCGCTAATGTCCAGTTTATTGCTGGTCGTTTCGTGATGAAACTTGCTTTAAGTGCCGCAATTGTCAAGAATTTTAGTTTTACAACTTTATTTGAATGATAATCTATTGTTTTAATATCTTTAGAATGAATTTTGAAAGTATCAAACGGTTCCTAAACTCGGAGATTTTCACGAATCATGCGAAAACCGCGAATGTCCAGAGTCTTTTCTTTTTAATAATTCCGTCCCAGACAGAAGAGGAGCTGGAAACTGTTAGGGATCCTTTTCTACAATCCTCTCCTGTAATAATTAACTTCCGAACATTTTTTAACTCCGCATTTTAAAGGCTCCTACAGTTTTTTGCAGTTCTCTCAAAATTAGAGAAAATGGACATTAGCGGTTTTCGCACGAGCCGATTCAATTGTTGTGAAGAGTTTTAGTAACAGTTGAGTTTTTAATGCGACTCATTTTTCGTTCATCTTCATTTCCAAAGATTGTAATCTCGTGTAAAAGTCAAATTGTCTAAATTATCCATATTTTTTCAAAACTACCGTCGGAAACCATGTCAAAAGGTGTGTAGAATCCTGTGCTATCTTGATCATATGCTCAGACACGATTCTCGTTCGATCCTCCGAGTTGACAAGTGCGTTGTGCGTTTTTACTCCACTTACCTCTCGGTTCTCGTTACTTTTCGATTTCTGTTTTTCGTTTTTTGTGTTCCTTTTACACTTATGCCCTCCAGTTAATCTATTTTTCTAGTCCTTTTTTCCTTGGTTGTTCCTTTTCAGCCTTGTCTAAGTTTTTTTGTTAATCAAACTCCGTGCCCATGTGGTAAGTCCTTCTTTCCTAACCTCCGTCTCCCTATGACAACCTAAATGTTTGATCCTCCAGTAGATCCAGGGGACCCCCCAGGTGGTAACCCCCAAACGGTTCCTGTTCCCACATCCATCACCACAACCACCAATTCGTTATTTAATTCTGTTGAAAGTAGAGGAACGATCATTCTTAAGAATAAAGTGGATCTGGTTTACCCTGAGAACTCTTCAGGCCCCTTCGTAATCTCTTTATCTTATGAAGGCATAGGCAACAAACATGCTACCCTTATAGGAGAATCTCTTTATAGATGCAATGTTCTTGGTATAAAGTCTATCGAAAAGATCAATAAAAATTTAGTCAACATTGAGTTAGTGAAACGTGAGCATGCCAATACTTAGGTTACCAATCATAAATCGATTCCTTTCTACGAAAATGCTAGGGTTTTCATCCCCCTTAATTATATTACTCGTAGATTAGTAAGTAATGACGTGCATACAGATCTCGGCATCGACTCTATAGGTAACTACCTAAAAGATAAATATTCTAATGTTATCTCAGTCCGACGTATCTACGGAAGAAATGAGAAAGGTGTTTTACCTCCCACCCCTAAGCTTGAACTTCTATGGGAAGGTACTACTCATCCTGATTTCTTCTATTCTCGCTACAAAGCTAGCACCTACATCTACAATGTTACAACCTGTTCGAACTGCTTAAACTACGGCCACCGTGCTGAATTCACGGGTATCTTACCTTGTAAAGGTCTTAATCGATGCCCAAACTGCGCAGACCAACATGCTGCCCATGATATTTGCCCTAATGCAACCAAATGCCTTCATTGCAAAGGCCCTCATAAAACATTCGATCCATCCTGCCCTTCCCTCCTTGAACAGAAAACTATTAAAAAAATTATGGCCTTTGAAAACCTCAGCTTCCACGAGGCGACCAAAAAGCTAGATGTGATGAAAACTGAAAGCATTAAATTGACCCTGAACGACAGACCATTAGCAATCCAGAAGAAAGTTAATGCAGGAGAGACCATTACTATTGAAGACATTGATCCCAAAAACTTTCCGGTTCTGAAAAACAAGTATCTAGTCCTAATCTCAAACGTTTATCAAGAACAAACGAATCCTGATAACTTCTTATATTCTATCGACGACCTTAGAAGACCCTCTTCAGAAATTGTTCTTTCCCCTTCCCCTATAAGAAAGAAAGTTAAGATTTCAGAGCTTAACGATCCTGTTATGCCATCAGGTAAATGGCTTAAAAACTATCAAAAACCAATCTTCTACTAGTCAGGTGTTCAGACCAACCAATGAGCAGAATAAAGGCTTCTGACCCTCTCCGATTAAAGGAAGCCAGTCTAGTATCTCTCAATCCCACTTAGCTCAACATCAATTTAAATTGACTCCTCCCCCTTTGATCAAAAATTCTTCAAACCCTAACTCATCCATCATTCCTACGAAACAAACCCTTTCCTCTAGATCCTCTCTACAATCACCTAACCCTGGACAAAAACAAGCCTCCCAACAACACTACAAACCTTCGTCTACTTCTACAAAATCAATAACCTCAACCAATCTTCAAACTGAAAAGATAAGTTCATCACAACCCACGAACAGTATACCCCCTTCCACTCTAACTCAAACTCAATCTTCTGAACCTGTTTCTCCGCCAATCCTTATGGATATTGGTAGTGAGACTGCTCTAGCTTCCTGATCCTTTTCCCCCAAACCCCAGTTCTGGTTTCAATCTTTTTCTTTTTTCCCCTTTCTTTTTAACCCCCCTTCTTTCCCCTCTTCCTTTCTCTCCCTATGACGCCTCCAACTTTATTTACTCTTCCTTCTAACTTTCATATTCTGAACTGAAATATGAGATCTTCGAATGAAACTGGTCTGAAAATTTTTCTCACTGATTTGAAGCCAGACATAGTGTTGTTATCTGAAACCTGGTTAAATTACTCCTCTCATTTCAAATTTCCAGGTTACAACATCATAAGAGACGATCGCGACGATGGTTATGGTGGCCTCTTATCACTAATTAAAATCAAATATAAATTTCAACGCCTCCCTCTAGATGCAACATCAATATTAAACACAAGAATTGAAACTCAAGCCTTCAAGCTTATCCTTGACAATTCATCTAAATTCTTCTTCTTGAATATGTACATCAATCCCGTAAGTAAATTATTACTGAACAACCTTCTGACCTTCTTTGAATCCAATAACCTGGTTGGTAAACCTCTCTTCTGGGCTGGTGACTGTAATGCAGAACACCCTCTTTGGGGTTACCCATCTAGTGACCCTATAGGCGAAGTTATTGTTAACCTTTCCCATCAATTAGATCTTTTCAATATCAATTCACTTAACCCCCAACCAACAAGGAAACCTGCTCCAGGCCGTAGCCTCAGATTCAACGATTTAGCCTTCATCTCTGAACCATTCTGTAGGAACACCTTCTGGAAAGCTCTCCAAACTGGAGGTAGTGACCACTTCCCATGCTCCTACTTCTTAAATAAAACAATCTCTTTAGATACCACATCGATACCCCCCCCCCCACTTCCTCAATTTCTCCTCCTAAACTGGAAAAGTTACCAAAACTGGAAAACTGGAGTTCATTTAAAACCCACCTTAATCAACTTCTCACTTGCTCCTACTACAGTTATGAAGACTACATTAATATTGTTCAAGAAGCCTACGCTAACAGTGTGAGAGATGAGAGATTATTGAAAACCCCTCAATCACAGTTTGTCCAACTTCCTCCCTCCTCTCCAACAATCCCTAACCTTTCTAAACCCAAGAAATATAAAAGAATTCCCCGGTGGAATGAGGAGTGCCAAATGTTAAAAAATAAACATGACTGCCTCCTGAGAGATTATCATAGAAATTGTTCTTTTTCTACTTTTTTAGAATATAAGAAGACCAGTGCTGAATTTAAACTCCTTGTTAAAAGTCCAAAAACGAAAAATTGGAGAGAATTCACAGCCAAACTAAATCCCTTTACCCCTGCCAAAGAAATCTTTGAAAAAGTAAAGATTCTTAATAGATCACTAACCCCGTATCAAGACATTAATTTTGATTGGATTGACGACCTTCATCTAGCCTTTACCCCTGACTCTCAGTTCATTAAACAATGGAACAACTCTTCATCCTTCTCTAACTCATTTGAAAAAATCTCGAAAGAGGAATTTCTTTTGGCAATTATGAAACTCAAAAAAAAAAAAATCCTGGTTTAGACATTATCCTGGTTGAATTTTTTTCAGAAGCCCCCCCCCCCTCCAGCCCAAGCTACCCTCCTTGACATTTTTAACTATATCCTAACTACTAAAAAGATCCCTGATTCCTGGAAAAATGTTAAATGGACTACGTGCAAAACGGGGCGTTTGGGGCTCGGGGCCGATACCTTTGAGACTTGCCCTATTCATTCACCTAACAATGCCCTATCTTTCCCCAAAGTTTCAAGCCCCCCAAAAATTTTGGGGAGACGCGGCGGGGGGTCAAAGTTAAAAACCGGCAGAATTTTCGCGAATTTATTACTCGAAAACCAAGAAGTTTAGGAAAACGCGGTTTAAACGAGCGTATTCAGAATGACGAGAGCTTTCAGAAAATGTATAACATCATAGGGTTTTGTCAACTTCAGCTCGAGTTATCGCCTTCGAAGCGCCGGAACGCTCAAAAAAGACCCCTTATTTTTTCACGTTTGGGCCGATTTAAAAGAAAGCCATTTTTTTACTTACATGAAAAACTAATATGTTGTTCCTGACTCTCTGTAGCCCCTCTAGCTCTTTACCGCATGCTGGGGAAATGTTTTGGTCGCGAGTTATAAGAGCGGAAAGGAGCGAAGGTTGGGAAAATCGGCTATTTTAAACTGCGCGCGCGGCGTTGATCGGAGGGAAAACGTTCCCTCCCACTCAGTTTGACGAATCACACTCCTCTGCCGACCTCGCATTGTTGCCACATGTCTCCTGATCCGTCGCCGTGCGCAGTTTAAAATAGCCGATTTTCCCGACCTTCGCTCCTTTCCGCTCTTATAACTTTCTTGTGCTCAATGGGCCTGTTGCATGCAAGAGATACAGCCGTGCGAAGAGACTTTTTAGTGGTTAAATGACACGAAAATTATGATGCTCACATTAAAAAAGTCTGAAATGCACTCCTTATTGCGCAATTTGCGTTGTCAGGAACGCGCTTTTTCAAATTTCCCGCGTCTGGGGGCAGTTTTCTAACGGAAACAATTAACGGCAACTCGCGGCTATTTCCGGTCAACTAAAACTGACAACATAACCTAAAAATCGGAGCTCGTCAATACCTTCTCGACCATACCTGGTCACGCCCAGATTGAGGTTATGTCGTTAGTAAATCGATGAAACGCCTGTTTATCAATGGCAGTGTAATGGGAAATTGTGAGTTTTGACGTTAATTTACTATAGTACGGCCAATTTTCATCATTTTTTTTGTGTGTTGTGACTCCCCAAGTTCCCCCTGAAGATGTGAGCAGTTACAGTTGTGTTTAAACTCATTACAAGGAAAATATTGAAGATTTGGTTAGTACCTAATCTTCCGCTTCATGCAGATTGCTGCTACTCGGGTGGAAATAATTGATTTTCGTTCAAGTGGTGGAGTTTTCATCATAGGAAAGTGANAGAAAACTGCCCCCAGACGCGGGAAATTTGAAAAAGCGCGTTCCTAACAACGCAAATTGCGCAGTAAGGAGTGTATTTCAGACTTTTTTAATGTGACCATCGTAATTTTCGTGTCATTTAACCTCTAAAAAGTCTATTCGCGCGGTTGTATCCCTTGCATGCAACAGGCCCATTCTCATGCTTTTTCTTCCCCAGTCACTCTTTGACCCTCAAAATGGCCGCCGCATAAGGGCGTCATAGCGCGCTTCCTCACTTTCACATAAGTACGGCTCCATATAGACTGTGCCGACGAGTATCTCAAACTCTTCACCCCGTTACCGTATGTACATGCCTGGAATTTACATGATATGCAAAAATGATGTACTTTTACCTTGTTTGCTATGCAAAATTCTGTTTTCAGTCAGTAAACTTTGATGTTTGAGCAATAGCCTGTGGGTGAGGTAAAACTAAAAAGGAAGGAAAAGTATTTTGATGACACTTTAATCCTAATCGTTGTACTACATATTTGTGTTAAGTCGATTCGCAGATTTCAAAAAGATCAAAAATTAAAAAATATAAGTCTTAACTTCGAACTTGTCGGTCTTAGAATCTTAGAGACAATTCCCAGAAAAAACTTGGCGAGGTGAAATTTTCACGTAAAAAGATAGTCTGAATTTTAGATATGGACACGGGTAACACTTTTAAATTCCACGAAAATAACATTACCTGTGATGCAAATATTTCAACGCATCTCAATTTTTATGACGTTACAAGGAGGCCTTGGGGAATTTTGTTGAGCCGAAAGTAGAAAAAAGGCCCCAAGTAACAGCACATATATTATTGATGGTGGATTTCTATTATCCGCAGTTTGGCCCCAGGGAGCAGAAATAATTTAAGATATTTTAGAAAATTACGTATCCCATATTTTTCGACATTTTGGTAGAAATCGTGTCATTATTTTTGACGGTTACGCACGTGACACATTGTCAACAAAAACTGCGGAAAGATCCCAAAGATACTGTAGATCAATTTTCAATGAAATTGCTTTCCATGAAGAAACAAAAGTAACTTTAAGCCATGAAAAGCTTTTATCTAATGACGAAAAATAAACAATACTGATAGAAATACTACAAAAAAGTTCAGGAACATTGGTATCGAAAATAAAATTCCAGATAGAGATGCAGATCCATTGATTATTGTTCAAACGGCCTTGAACTTGTCTTTGGAGTTAACCGAAAATTGTGTGATTGTTGGAGAAGAAGTCGATCTTTTGGGAATTTTTATTGCGTTGTCTTCAGAAAATGAGGAAATATTCCTTCTAAAATCTGGTAGACAAAACGTTAAAACATAAATTTACTCTTTCAATAGCCTAAACGCCCGCCCAAAACTAAATCACATACTATTTTTACAAGCATTTTCCAGATGTGATACTAAATGGGCGATTTCTGGAAAGGGCAAGATGGCGCCCTGCAATTTAATAGAAAAAAATGAAGACCTGCAAGATTACTCGTCATTTTAATGATATAGGCTCAACGTTTCGCTCCATCACTGAGTCCGGTAGTAAAATTCTCTTAAGACTATGTGGTGCAAAGAAACAAAATGACTCATTAGACAAACTTCGTTTTCATTTATTAAAAAAAAAAAAAATTCACGCAAATTTTATTAATTTCATTTTTGCTTTAGTATTTAACCGCTACTAAAACTGTAATTCATAGATAAAATGTTCTTTCATCCCTTAACCGACCGCTTTTTACTTCCTTTTTTGTCCTTCCTGCCCCTTCTACGCCCTTGATTCTTGTTCATTTTAAAAGCCGTAAATTGACCTACAAATAATTAAAAAGCTGAAAATTAAAAAATTAAAAGCTTGAAATTCTGAAAATTTTGGCTCTATTGATACCTTGCTTAATGTTTTTATGAAGGAAATATCTGTCATTATAAGCCTTTTTGTCCCGTTAAAAACTTAAAAAAAAAAAACCCATTTCCTGCTTGGTTCTCATCAGATCTGAAACACACTATTATTACTAAGAAAAAACTGCACAGAATTTATGTTCAATCTAGATCCTAGTATGACTTCCTGAAATTTAAAGAACAAAGATCCCTGGTTAAACGTATTCATACTGAAGAATTTAAGAAATTTGTCCATGAAATTGAATGTAATGTCAAGTCAGATCCTAAAAGTTTTTTCGGATTTGTTAATAAATCAAAAACTTGTAACAGTATCCCTTCTGTCATGCATCTTGATAACAAGAAAGCTGATACAAGTTACGGTATTACTAACCTCTTTCGAAGCTTTTTGCCTCTGTATACAATAATAATTCCTTAGATAATCTCAACAAATCTTTCTCGGATGATTCTCTTAGTTCAATTCAGGTTTCTATTGCTGAAGTGCATGAGTCTCTTGAAAGTTGAAAGTATCAAAGTTGATGCATCCGCTGGTCCTGATGGGCTTCACCCTTTTTTTGTCAAGTCATGTTCTGAAACTATATTATTCCCTCTTTACTTCTTATTCAATGAGTCACTGCGCACAGGTTCATTTCCTTCTAGTTGGCGTCAAAGCCACGTTGTACCTTTTAATAAAAATTCGGGTGATAAAGCTGATGTTAGAAATTATAGACCTATTTGTGTCCAAAATGTTTTAGCTAAATTATTGGATTCTCTTGTAAATAAGAAAGTCTCTTCTTATTTATTTCCTTACATCATCCAAGAACAACATAGTTTCGTGCCAAAGCGTTCAACTGTTTCTAACTTGGCAGTGCTAGTAGATTATATTACTGATAATTTTGCCCAAGGCCATGAAACTCATGTAATTTATACTGATCTATGTAAAGTGTTTGACACTGTCAATGTCCGAAGGCTTCTTTCCAAATTAAAAGCTTGTGGTCTGATGGGTTCTATTTTGGATTGGTTCTGCTCTGCTCTAACAGACAGAAGACAGCGTATCAAGATCAACAACTTTCTTTATCATGAATTTCTTGCTTCTTCTGGCGTTGGGCAAGGATCTCATATGAGTGCTCTTTTATTTATAGTATACATCAATGATGTTCGTTCTGTTATTCGATTTTGTAAATTTTTGCTTTTTGCTGATGACTTTCAGCTTTATAGATCTGTTCTTTCCCTATAAGACTTATATTTCATTCAGTCAGATATTATTAGTGTTACACTTTGGTTCCTTATAAATGGTTTGTCCTTTACTGTTGGTAAATGTGGCTTCATGGTGTTCTGTAGAGGGTCACCTCTGATTGAGACTTATTCCTAGCATATTAATAATGAAGCCATTCCCCGTCTTGATAATGTGAAAGACCTTAGAGTTATTTTTTATCCTAAGTTACTTTTTAATGACCATGTTGATTTTATTGTTGGTAAAGCTTTTGAAAATTCTATTTTTTTAGAAGAGCTGCCTCGTCTTTCCAGGATGTTCAGTCTCTTCTCACTTTTTTTAAGTTGTTAGTGCTACCAATTTTAACTTATGCTTCTCCTATTTGGTTCTCTCATACTTCCCATAACATTTGTAAACTTGAAAAAGTTCGCCACAATTTTCTAAAGTTTGCATCCTATCGCACTAAAAGCCCCATAGGAATCCATGATCATTTTTATGAGGATATTGCTAAACATCTGAACTTATGCCCCCGAGTCTCTATGTGACGTTGTTATGATCTCATGTTTTTGTTTAAACTTTTTAATAATTTTAGTTATTCTCCTACTCTTCTTAGCTACATTCATTTTCATGTTCCTCCGAGATCTTTGCGAAACTTAAATCGTCTATTTGCTATCCCCTCACATATTGTCATCTGGAAGCATAGATCTGTTATTCTCAGAATTTCAGATTTTGCAAACAGCTGTACGGAATGGATCCAATTTTACGGCCTAAGTATCTCAAATTTTAAGTCTTCGGTGAAAGAACGAGTTCTAGTTTTGCCCGTTTTGTAGTATGTTTTGTTGCCTTTGTTTTTATTTCAGTGTTATGTAATTGGGACTTGTCCCGTTGAAATTGAAATAAATAAATAAATAAATTAAAAAAAAAACTACCGCGCAACTATGTGGGGCAATAATTAGGATCAAAGTGTCATCAAAATGTCAGTTGTCAGCCTCCTATGGTCTAGTGGTTGTAGCGCTAGCTCTATGATCGGGAGGTCCCGGGTTCGATTCCCGGCCAGGGAACCTGAGTTTGATGGTCGCAAATAATGGTTGCTTGGGACTGGTTGTTAGGGACGGAGGGGGGACGGGACTGAAGCGCAGGATTAGCCCTTGTAGGCTATTTGAAGTGGGGGGGAAAAAAAATACTTTTCCTTCCATTTAAGTTTTACCTTACCCACAGGCTATTGCTCCAACATCAAAGTTTACTGACTGAAAGCAGAATTATGCGTAGCAAACAAGGTAAGAGTACATCATTTTTGCATATCATGTAAATTCCAGGCATGTACATACGGTGACGGGGTGAAGAGTTTGAGATACTCGACGGCACAGCAACCAGCATGCGGTCTATAAGGAGCCATACTTATGTGCATAGTGAGGAAGCGCGCTATGACGCCCTTATGCGGTGGACATTTAGAGGGTCAAGGAGTGCCTGGGGAAGTAAAAACATAAGAAACTTTTTGGTGCAAAATTTGATGAGGAACATTTTCTTAATGACACGCAGCTCGCCATCTCCAACCGTCCTCGAGATGTAGCCGAGAAACCGATTTTTCAGCCTTTTTGGGAGGCTGGGGGACTAAGCACAAGGGATATCAATGGGGACTTTTAGCCTATGCCTCTCTGGACCCTAACAAGCAACTTTAGCTAAAAATCGCTTGTATGGGAATTTTTTCCTGTAATCCGAGATATTTGATCTAATTTGACTGGACTCATTGGCAAGGTAGGGCTCTAGAAGCTATTTTGACAGGAGGTATGGAATAACATCCACAGAAGGTCCTGACTCAGATGACCCTATTAAGTGTTGACCAATTTTCAGCACGTTAATTACGCTTTTCCTAAGATTTTCAAGGCCTAAAATTAATTCTTATTCCCTCTGTAGTGCTGCCGAGAAAATGGTCTCAAAATAAAATACCCTCTGAACAAAATAAGAAATAATGATTCTCTGAAAATACTAACTTCCAGAATATCTATACGGAAAATTCAAGGGTTCAATTAATTAAGCATGTAAGGTAGCTGCCGTTTACACAAAAGTTTTCACTATACAGGGTGATCCAGATCACCCATCCACTATCTTTTTCTCGAAAACGGCGGAGAATTGAGCTTCGGAACAAAAACCTTCTAAAGGCAAATCGACCCCAAAGAATCGAATGAAAATATTTTCAGCCCCCCCAAATGGCCCCTTGGGAAGGTTTTGGGGGGGAGCCCCCCCGTTTCTCGCGATTTTCAAATAGGAAAGATATGTTTTGACTTTGGATTCAGAATCTACGGCAAAAAATAAGAACATTTTGCTCCTTGCGCTTTTTCCATAAACCCCCATTTTTTGGATTTATGGGGCATTTTTGGGGCAATTTTCAATTCGCTGCTTTAAGCGGTCAAATTGTCCAAATTTCAAAATCTAAAAATCTCCTGAGAGGAGAGGTCAATACCTTTTTATTGATGTGTCATATGACCCCTGTTGCTCCAAAATTTGGGGGGCCACAGCCCTCCAACAATTTTGGGGCTTTGGAGGGCCTTAAGTCAAAAATTTCAAATGGCAAGAGTATTTTTTGATTTCAGATTTGGATTCTACGTTAAAAGTTACGTAGAATTGATATGGCGCACGGCCTGTTTCCTCAAATTTATTTTTGCCCCTTATTTTCTCCAAAAATACACGGCTTCTTATGGGGAAATGGGGTTCTTCAGTAATTTGGAGCAAACAGACCGTGCGCCCTATCAATTCTACGTAACTTTTCGCGTAGAATCCAAATCTGAAATCAAAACATACTCTTGCCATTTGAAATTTTCGACTTAAGGCCCTCCAAAGCCCCTAAATTTGGGAGCAACAGGGGTCATATGACACACCAATAAAAAGGACCTACCTCTCCTCTCAGGAGATTTTTAGATTTTGAAATTTGAATAATTTGGCAGCTTACAGCATCGAATTGAAAATTGCCCCAAAAATGCCCCATAACTCAAAAAAACGGGGGTTTCGGGAAAAAGGGCAAGGAGCAAAATGTTCTTAATTTTTGCCGTAGATCCTAAATCCAAAATCAAAACATATCCTTCCTGTTTGAAAATCGCGAGAAACGGGGGGGGGGGCTTCTCCCCCCAAAACCCTTCCAAGGGGCCATTTTGGGGGCTGAAAATATTTTCATTCGATTCTTTGCGGTCGATTTACCCCATGAAAGTTTTTGTCCCGAGGCTCAATTCTCCGCAGTTTTCGAGAAAAAGATAGTGGACGGGTGGTCTGGATCACCCTGCATACCGGGTGTCCGTAAAGTAACTGAAAAGTGTGTATAATTTTTGAACAAAAAAAGATAGAAGGTCGCGGTTTGTGGCATTCTTCATCATTCGAAAAGGGAAATTTTTCGATGGGGGATCTTTCTTGGTGGACCCCCCTGGGGTCCCCAAGGGGGGCAACTTTTAAAATTGAAATAGCAACCCCCATTTTTTTAGACATGGTTAGAAAGAAACTGAAAAGACAAGCAGAATGGCGAAAAAAAAATTAAAATCGGTTCACTCGCTCAAAAGTTATAGCCGGTCAAAATTTTGAATTGACCACTTTTTAAAAAATCGCCGTTGAGCTCCAAATTATCGAAAAAACTAAAAGCAAACCAGGAATGAAAAGTTTGAAAAGTGCCTTTTAGGAAAAGGAAAAACAATTGACGTTGTCACAAGTTCGGATGGCATTGTTTCAAAATAAAATTTTGGAAAATTCAACGTGGCAGCAAAGGACCCCGCACACCTCATATGGGAAGCTGCACCATGACCGATTGCCTTCTGACTAATGTCATTCGATTCTCCTCAAGATGCTGATCAAAAGTTACAATTGCGCCAACTTTCTACGATGCACCGTTTTCGCAAAAAACCTAAGAGAAGATCCAATTATTCGGCAACAATGAATAAAAACCAACAAAGCATTTGAGAACAGGCCCAATGTAAATAAGAAAAAAACGTAGCGGGTGTCCGTCTTCTTATCTATACCTGCCGACTCTGGGGCTATCTCCCTCCCACTCTCGTCCGGTTGACGTTCCGACTTTCCTGTTCTTATGCTCCTCAAGAATCTTATTTGGATGGTCGAGCAAAACGGCGTGCGGAATCCGAGATAAGACTGCCGGTCGGTGCGGGAGTTTCCCTGATTTGTTCACTCGAGTACTGAAATGAGGAATCTTTCAGGCTTTTTATCGTCGAATAATTAAATATTCTTTTAGGTTTTTTACGAAAACGTTGCATCGTAGAAAGTTGGCGTAATTATAACTTTTGATCAGCACCTTGAGGAGAATCGAATGACACAAGTCAGAAGGCAATCGGTCATGGTGCAGCTTCCCATAAGAGGTGTGCGGGGTCCTTTGAGGAAATGCAAAAAATGAAAATTCCAGAAACTGTTATCTTTCAAATACCCTCTAGTTTAAGGAAATCAAAGGTATCAACTTTGATTTCTTTATTTGGCCAAGTAAGAGCAATAATTTGCTGACTTGAAAGTTTTCAAGCGGAGCGCCTTCAATCGTTGAAGTATGCAACATCACAGGATTAAGTGAGCTGTCAAAACATGAAGCCGATCTGAAGAAGCGCTCCTCCTTTGAGATGCTTCAGAAATTTTCAAGGTCCTCCTCCAAAGCAGCAAAAGTAAGCACTAATAAATGAAACCAATTAATATTATACAACTTCATTTGTCAAATGACTTGATACCAAATTTAAAACAAACAAAAAGCCGGTGGAAAGTGGAAACAGTAGTTTTACTGTAAATCGAGAATAATCTGATAATTGCAAACTAAATCAGAATGCAGCATGATCAAAGGAACTTAGCATACTGATTTCAGCTTCGTAAACAGTGTCACCGATCAGATAGTGCATCAGATGTTACCTAAAAGATCGGTGCCTCAAATCGTGAGTTTGAGACTGTCAATAAGATAATCTCAACTCAGATAATAATCAAGAGTAGAACGGCGTTTTCGGAATTGAAAGCGCAGCAGATATCCTCCTTGCCAATTAGGAGTGTCAGGAGTTAGGGAATTAAAATTATTCTTGGATTTTTAATTTTCAGAGAGAAATGTCAAACATGTCAACCGCCCTTACCTCATCAAGATAAACCATGTTTCTTTGGCTCGCCAAGTTTATGGGTAACAAATTGCTCAATTTTTATTTTCTTCGTTTTATCGTTAAATTTGAGGAGGAGGACCTTGAAAGTTTCTGAAGTATCCCAAAGGAGGAGCGCTTCTTCGGATCGGCTTCATTTTTTGACAGCACACTTAATCCTGTGATGTTGCATACTCCAACGATTGAAGGTGCTCCGCTTGACAACTTTCAAGTCAGCAAATTATTGCTCTTACTTGGCCAAATAAAGAAATTAAAGTTGATACCTTTGATTTCCTTAAACTAGAGGGTATTTGAAAGATAACAGTTTCTGGAATTTTCATTTTTTGCATTTCCTCAAAGGACCCCGCACACCTCTTAGGGGAAGCTGCACCATGACCGATTGCCATCAAAGGTATTTTGATTTCCTTAAACTAGAGGGTATTTGAAAGATGACAGTTTCTGGAATTTTCATTTTTTGCGTTTCCTCAAAGCCGCCACGTTGAATTTTCCAAAATTTTATTTTGAAACAATACCATCCGCACTTGTGACAACGTCAGTTGTTTTTCCTTTTCCTAAAAGGCACTTTTCAAACTTTTCATTCCTGGTTTGTTTTTAGTTTTTTCGATAATTTGGAGCTCAACGGCGATTTTTTGAAAAGTGGTCAATTTAAAATTTTGACCGGCTATAACTTTTGAGCGAGTGAACCGATTTTAATTTTTTTTTTCGCCATTCTCCTTGTCTTTTCAATTTCTTTCTAACCATGTCTTAAAAAAATGTCCACCAAAAAAAATCCCCCCCCCCCCCNCCCCCCCCCCCCCATCGAAGGATTTCCCTTTTTGAATGATGAAGAATGCCACAAACCGCGACCTTCTATCTTTTTTTGTTCAAAAATTTTACACACTTTTCAGTTACTTTACGGACACCTGGTATATATTGTAATACTCTTTCTAGGTTGAAAGTGTCAAAGCAATGAAAAAGAGGATGTGTCTTTTGAAAGTCATCACAACTTACTTTAACTAAAAATTTTTCAGGTACGGTTTTGGATACATGCTGATTTTCATTGGATTTGTTTGCAATCCCAATAGAATACTCGCACTGAAAAAAACGAGAAAAAATTCAAAATCAAAATCGAGCGATTTTCAAGTTCTGTCTCTAGAATGGTACAGAAAGTCATTAGGTTGGAGTAGTTCAGTAAAAGACCACTAAAACTGAAACCCTAAAAGCTGGAAACTCAATTTTTAATTCAAACATTTGTAGAAAATCTCAGTTAGAGAGAAGATCTCTGAATTAAAATAGAGCATGACCAAAGGATTAAAGTCGAGAGTTCTCCAGAATTGTCAGCATGGTGTCATGTCTTCATTGTATCATGCAAGAGTATTAAGTGAATGAAGGTAGATGTTGTTTTCTTAACTTTTTTTTAGTGAAAGCAACCAGGAGAAAAATTTACATGAATAAGAGCTCCATGAAGTTGGCTGACCAACATGAAGAACAAATTCCAAAAATAGGTCCAGCATTTAGTGCTTCAATTGCTCTTAATTGTTCTTCAAATTTCAGCTCATACCGCCAAAGGGTTCAAAAACTACAGCGTTAAAACGAAATGATAAGCCAACTTCACGCCCAAAAACCTATTTTTTACTTTTGCGGAGAGCTATTGATGCTATCAATTGTGCTTTGCGGCCAGCATTTAGTGCTTCAATCGTTCTTTCTATATCTGAAGAAATGTTTGAAATCCGTGCAACTGCTCTCCTACCACAGTCAAAAAAATAGTTTTGGTAAGCCAACTTTACGCCCAAAACCCGTTTTTTTTTACTGTGGCGGTATATTTTTGATGCTAACAATTGTGCTTTGCGGCCAGCATTTAGTGCTTCGATAGTTCTTTCAATATCTTAAGAGATTTTTCAAATCTGTTGATCCGTTCTCTTGCCAGAGCCAAAAAACCGAGTTTTGAGCTAAAACGGCGTGAAGACAACTTTCTTGAAAGTTTTTGGACACAATTGTGCTTTGCGTCTATCATTTAGTGCTTCAATTGTGCTTTCGATATCAGAAGAGATTTTTTAAATCCGTTAATCCGTCCTCTCACCAGGGCTAAAAAACCTTTTTTTGAACTACCACTTAAACTGCGTAAAGACAACATTTTTAAAAATTGTTGGACACAATGGGCCTGTTGCAAACTTTTGCTAGAGCAAAATGAAGAGTTGTTTCCTATAGATAATGCCTCAAAAATCACGATGAGCGCATCAGCAAAGTCTGAAATGCACTCAGAAATTCACAATCTGCGTAAGAAATTTGCGTTATTTTGAGCTACCCGCTTCAAAAACGATACTACTGCACAGGTGAACATTTTGGTAGAGAAGTCGCTCCATCGTCGGCAATATTCATCATGGCCGACGCTTGCGCAGTTCCTCGCGTGATTC
Organism: Bemisia tabaci; assembly: GCF_001854935.1. Taxonomy (NCBI): domain Eukaryota; kingdom Metazoa; phylum Arthropoda; class Insecta; order Hemiptera; family Aleyrodidae; genus Bemisia; species Bemisia tabaci. Next base: position 517,634 of record NW_017556720.1, read on the forward strand.
GAGGAGAGTTCAAGGTCAATTAAGGCGGGCGAGGAAAATATGAACGTAAACACGCCGATTGTTATATGGTTTAATCCTGTTCAGGTGTTATCTCGTCCCATCACACGTGTTTTGGCGGACTGGCGTCGGCCATGATGAGTATTGTCGCCAATGGAACGACTCCTCTAACAAAATGTTCACCTGTACCGTAGTATCGTTTTCGAAGCGGGAAGCTCAAAAAACCGCAAATATCTTACGCAGATTGTGAAGTTATGAGTGCATTTCAGACTTTGCCGATGCGCTCATCGTGATTTTTGAGGCACTATCTGCAGGAAACAACTCTTAGTTTTGCTCTAGCAAAAGTTTGCAACAGGCCCATTGTGCTTTGCATCTAACATTTAGTGCTTCAGTTGTGCTTTCGATATCAGAAGAGATTTTTGAAATCCACCAATCCGTTCTTTTGCCAGAATCACATTCCCAGCACCCGAGCGCGCTAATCCAGCCCCGGTTTGAGGATCCTGCACGAAAATTCCGGATCTTCAGTAGTGGCTATCTGGGACTGCGGAAGATTCACGGTCCGGCCGCGCATGAATTGGATTTTCTTCCAGGATTTCACCTATTAATTACATGAAGTTAGATATAATTCTCGTTAATGAATTTGACTTTCTTTTTTTTCGAGGGAAAATTTATTCTGAGTGCCTCGGAAGCTCTGATTTATATACAGGGTGGACCAGAAGTTCCAGGACGGTCGGCTAACTTTTGAACGGCTGGACGTAGAAAGATGAAATTTTGAGAATGTTTCTAGGTCATTGGGAGCTACATTTCCGCGTATTCAAAATTTCGGAGGTCCACCCCCGTATGCCTTCGCGGACCGTTACTAAAACTTTTTAAATGGCAACCCCTTTTTTTCATTTTGAAACCGTTTAAAAGAAGATTGAGGGAGAACAATGTTGACGTGAAGAAAAGGTGGTCCCGATTTTCCGCTTCGGACGCATCCTCGATCGAAGTTCGAAATAGACCTAATTTCAAAAACTCAGAAGTGCAATTTAAACTGTCAGAGAGAATTACACAAGAGGGGTAAATTACTCATAATTAATAGTACTTGTAAGAAAAAATCATAACTCATAGGTTTATACGATTTTGAGGCAGCATTCGAGACTACAAAAATTTTGAACGTTTGAGCTCCTACTCTTCTCTTTAGAACGGTTGCTGTTTCGGTAATCGGTCTTGGGATTTCAATAAAAACACAAACTGAGATTTCAAAGATACTAAATGCCTCCCTCCCCCCCTCCTGCGTAATCATCGATGAACTTTCGATTTCTATGAGCAAGAAACGGGCCTTTCATTTTCTAGTTTTTACAGACGAGGGAACTTTTTATTTAAACAGAGTTGCTAACAAGCATAACGACAAACTTTGGAGTAACGAAAATCCTCATTGGATTCGGAAAATTCAGGTTCATGCGCCATAACAAGTGATCACGTTTGCTGTTGCATATTTGGCTTGAGTGTCACTCTATACATAGTAGGTAAGCGTCACTGCTGCCATTCCTCCATCTGTGATGCGTAAATTTGCATTTCGATGGCGGTAAGGATCGGGATGGTTGGAAGGTGCTTTAGAGGACCCCGTAAAAGGAAGCATTTTATCTCAACTCACAGTAAGTTTTAAACACTTTTAATGCGGTCATTATACCACCCGCGATTTTTTTGCGGAAATGTCAACTAGAAGGCCTACTGCTGATTGAGGAACAACAAACCGCGAAATCTGTAGTTTGACCGTTTTTGAGAAAATGCGATTTTTCGCTTTTTTGGCGGGAATTTCGGGTCAAGGCGCTGAAAAAGTCAAGTTAGTCTGTTTTTGTGGCTTGTAAATGCATAGCCTATACATTTATAGTCAATCAAGTGTCAGTAGATTTGTGCATATTGCCCAAAATACATATCCTTAAATCCACGACTTTCGGATTTTTTGGGGGTTGGTCAAGGAGAAATCCGAAAAAAAGAGGGTTAACCCAGAATAAATTGCTTAACAAACTTTTCCTGTGTAAACGTTGTCAGTATGTCCTCTTGAACAACACACCAAAGTTCGTTCGATCCCGGAACACCCCTCCAAATAGCCTACATTTCAAAATGAAGGCCATAATAAGGCCTTCAAGAATAATTCAGGGTGACATCAGTCAGACTCAGGGTAGTTAATAGAACATAGCTTGACGTCAGGCTGATTCACTTTTACTAGGGATGTCACATAAACATTTCAAAAATTCACCCTCCTGCCTTTCAAATTTGGCCACCATTTTGGCATCTGGAGCAATCCCTTTGGCCGGAGGGCTTTTATGACTTCATAAATGAAATCTATGACCAAAATTACGCAAGAATTGATACCTTTCTTGCCTTATCACGCGAACATTTTAAAAATTCACCCCTTTGTCATTCAACATTGGCAGCCATCTTGAATTTGGAGCACCTCCTTTAACTTGGGGACTTTTCTGACTTCGTATCTGAAATCTACGACCAAAATTACATAGGAATTGACACCTCACATGACACTATATGCATATTTTAAAAAATCGAAAACCCAGAGGCCTTATTATGGCCTTTATTTTGAAATTTAGGCAATTTGGAGGGGTGGCCCGGGACCGAACGAACTTTGGTGTGTTGTTCAAGAGGACATACTGACAACGTTCACACAGGAAGAGTTTGTTAAGCAATTTATTCTCTTTTTTTCGGATTTCTCCTTGACTAACCCCACTTGATTGACTAAAAATGTATAGGCTATGCATTTACTATCCACAAAAACAGACTAACTTGACTTTTTCAGAGCCTTGACCCGAAATTCCCGCCAAAGAAGCGAAAAATCGCATTTTCTCAAGAGTCAAACTATAGATTTTGCGGTTTGTTGTTCCTCAATCAGTAGTAGGCCTTCTACTTGACATTTCCACAAAAAAATCGTGGGTGGTATGTTGACCGCATTAAAAGTGTTTAGAACTTACTGTGACTGGTGCGCCATTTTGTGAAATTTAACGAAGCCCATCATTTTACTTGTACCAAAAATTGGGGAAATCAACTAGTTGCAGGCCGATTCCTCCCGAGTTTAACTGACCCAGTATACTACAAAAATAATTTTCCATCAATGTGGAGGTCAGGCAAGGGTGGCATTTACATTTCATTTACCTACGTTCTTCCTCATAAATTGGCCTTCTCAATACACTTTTCTTTTGGGGGCAATTCAGTTCATTTGACCGTTACAACACTTTTTCAGGAACAAAAGTTTGATAGTCCTGAAGAGTGCTTACCTGTGGCTGAAGACCTCGAATACAAAAAAGACCATTGGCTTCAGACAAGCTTTCTTCCACGAGTTGAGTGCAAGCTGGTGATCCAATACCAGTTGCTTGAACAGAGATCCCCTCTTCCGGTTCACCATTTAATGCCACCAGTCTACCAAATACACTAAATGCAACACGTTCTCCACTGAAAATATAATAAACAAGCTTTGGTCAGTTGTGCAGAAAGTTCAAATCCTTCCTCAAATTCAATTGATCATCCTCCATCTTCACAAAAATTCATGATTAGTTCTTTTTAAAGACTCAAAATTTTTCCTCCAAGAAAGTAGAATCTTCCACTCCTCGGACACATTTAAACCAAAAATATCATAAAATCTGAGAGAGTTTCGCGTTCCTGTCCTGATGAGGGTTCTCTCATTGGAAAAAACCAAGCCAATTGCATGGTCTTAGTGGTGTAGTCAGAATCTAGGCTGAAATTTTCTATCAATATTGCTTTTGATTATGGTAATTTAGCATAAGATCTTTATGTTTTCTTATTGATGAAATACTGTGAGTATTATCTAAAAAAGCAAACCCCAAAAATAGCGAGATATTGACCCCCCAAGATGGAATGAATTTTTGCAGTGTTCAAAAGAGCCCGTTTTAACGAATCAAATTTTCTCGACTCCCCTCACTATGACTCCACAGCGAAACTCTGTATGAGTCCATAATACTTACAAAGAGTGTTTCTAAAGCAACTTTAAACATAAATTCTAAATATTTCATCAAAACTGAGCTAGAAATGATTTAAATGGCCATAATTTAGGGTTTTTTTATAATTTACTAATTTCTTGCCACTCGACATTCTAACTGAACTTTCCAAAGTACATACCGTCAAATTTTCGATTTTTCCCCCTAGTTCATGCTTACAATGTATACTTTTGGATGATGTACATATTTCAATTGCTATCGGATGGCCTGGGGCCTAAAAATTTCGAACAGGCCAAAAAAGGTAAAAGAAGGTCAAAAAAGGTCAAAAATTGATAAAAAAAAAGACGAATTTTTACACATTAATCCACGTGTCTCTAAAGTAAAGAATTCAATTATGGTTATTTTTTTTCCAGTTCCACCTCAAAATGTATAAAACCAATTTATCAACATTTAAAGATACCCATCGATCGGTTAACGACCTACAGTTAATAGAAATTGGCCGGAAATGCTAAAAAATGACGAAAAAAGACAATTTTTCGCACGGTAACCAATGTAACTGATGAATGGTCACTACTATTTCCAATTTTTTTTATCTATTTCAACCTTAAGATATGAGGACTTATATGTAACAATAGCGGATGTCGAGTTTTCACATTGTGAGAAAATCGGGTTTGAAGTTTTCGAAGCTTTGCACTCTGCCGCCTGTGGAAGCGAGAGGATTCTTATAAAAATTTTCATGAAGAGCAACTCCTCCTGTAAAAACACACATTTTTCGATCTAAGTAAGTGAAAAATTGAAGGGGTAACAGCGATTTGAAAAAAATGTGACATCCGCTATTTTTACTGAAAACACTTTTTCATGCATGACACAAAGTCTTCAGGAAGGGTAAGGCCGGTGAAACGATTGAAATGAACCAAAAGTATGTCAATGCTGAGTCATTTAATCAAATTCAACAGAAAACTAAACCGTCTGTAACTTCTACAACAAAAACAAGGAACAAATTATCAAATCCGTTGAAAATTCATCAATTCTGGCAAAATGATCCAGATATATGTTATTTGAGTGACAGCTGCAGCCCATGGCCGGTGCTTGGGCAGTTATCGCAAGCTCGTTAGAATCTCTGCGGTGTCCTGCCGCTCCAGCCGAGGAGAACACTGAGAACAGTGGATTCTCATATCTGCTGTTTTTACAAATAACATGGTTTTCAGTTCATATCTCCCCTAAAAAATTACACTGGAAGTCTAAAACTTTGCACAGGCATTCTTGAGGGCTCCAGAATTCGAAATAAGCATTTGCCCTAAAAATGGCAGATGTCAGCGACCGCTGTTGTTACATATAAGTCTTCAAATATACTTTCGAGTACTTATCTTTTACTATTGTGCATCGATGGGTTCCAATGTGTAAAAATTCGTCATTTTTTTTTTACCAATTTTTGACCTTTTTTGGCCTATTTGAAATTTTTAGGCCCTAGGCCATCCGATAGCAATTGAATAATGTACATAATCTAAAAGTATACATCGTAAGCTTGAACTAGGGGGAAAAAATCGAAAATACGACAGTATGTACTTTGGAAAGTTCAGAATGTCGAGAATGTCGAAAGTCCAGAATGTCGAGAGGCAAGAAATTAGTAAATTATAAAAAACCCTAAATTATGGCCATTTAAATCATTTTTAGCTCAGTTTTGATGGAATATTTAGGATTTATGTTCAAAGTTGCTTCAGAAACACTCTTTGTAAGAATTATGGACTCATACAGAGTCTCGCTATGGAGTCATAGTGAGGGAGGTCGAGAAAATTTGATTCCCTAAAACGGGCTCTTTTGACCACCGCAAAAATTCATCCCATCTTGGGGGGTCGATATCTTGCAAACGGAGCATTGGATGGGCAAACCCTTCAAGTTAGTTTCTTAGAATGATGTAAGGGCCCTGTATACCAGTTTTTAGCCAGATCCAAGGGTTCGGGTACCAGGCTTGGTTGAGTTGACGTGGAATGGCCCTGCTGCAGTAAAGAGCCGCCATGAAGTTAAGCAAGAAATCAAAATCTTACACATGAGTACTCAACTTTTCCGGTTACACATTTTCTCTCACTGACTTATCTTAACTTCTCTGGTTTTCTAAGTCTTTAGACACAAAGCATACTAACCTAAACACGATCTCAGCTGTAGCACCCTCGCTGACACTGACCATCCTGGAGGATGGAAGAAAGCGATATTCTTTCATGATGGGTCTTAAATAATACTCAGATGGACTTAATGAAAGAAAACTGATATTTCCAGTGGCATCAGTTTGTCCATTACTGCGGTAATTTTCATGTCCCGATAAGGAAATAAGCACTCCCTGAAATAAGAAGAGAAAGTTATGCAAAAATCAAAAGAAAGTCCCAATGGGTCTGTTGCTCGCAAGAGGTACAGCCAAATAAATGTACTCTCTACCAGGAAAATCGCATGGAAATCACGTTAGGTATGTCAAAAAAGTTTGAAATTCATTCCTTAGCATACAATTTGCGTAATTTGTAAGACACTTTTATAAGTTTCCCGCGTCTGTGAGCAGTTATTCTGTCACTGTCGACCAGGTTTGCACAGGCAGGAGAATAAGAAAAACTAACCTGAATAAACAAACGATTCGACTGATTTCTTCTACCGTATATTTCAATCGTTTTCAAGCATTTGTTACCTTTTTCTTTCTTATTTTGCAAAAACAAAAGCTTTGCCCCAATTGAATTAAGATGATTGGAGGGTTGCACACAAGAACGTAACACTGGGTTGAGACTAAGGCAAGAACGTAACACTGGGTTGAGACTAAGGCATTTTATTAAGAAATGCAAGAAATGCAAATATTCAACAGTCACAAATACATATGATGATCACAAGCAAGCAAGAGCAAGAATGGCGAATGCCTCATTGATGGATGATGACCATCGCACACTGTGGTATTTGACCGAAAAACCTGGCCAAAACCTCAATTTTAAATATTTTTTTTTTGGAAAACGAATGTGATATTCGAATCGAAATCTACACTGTTTTTCACCCTAGTAGACATGTATGTGCCATTTTTCGAGTGGCTCAATTTCCCGTGAAGAGACCACGAACTTACCTATTTCTTAGCGATTATTTTGATATGTTTCGGCGCGCTACTCGTCGATCAGTTTACTACAACTGTGCGGCCATGAAAGGGAAGTTCGGCGATATGCAACACGTTTTTAGGGGTATATTCTACACAACTACCCACAGTATTTTCGAAATTTCCTTTTGTAGTGATTTTCACGGGAGGTTGAAAAGAGATGTAAAAGTAAACGTTTTTTTCGAAATTCAGAGTCCGATTTCTTTTTGCACTCAACTGCGCTCAAGCGGTTTAATGCGAAATGTTATAGTCCAAAGTGGGTATTTTCAGGATTCAGGGGTGACAGACTGAGGAAAACTGAGGAAATTGAAATTTTTGACCTTAAAGATGGACTTTTGAGCGATTGTCACAAACATGAATGAGAAAAATTATATCGATACTAACAACTGAAATTGTATTTTTCCAACAGCTCTGACCCATTTAGTACAAAATTGGGTGATACTTGGTCACGCAATCTTTTTCTCTAGCCCCTGCGCCCCCGAAAGAGGGATGAAAAAAATAATTTGAAAGCGGATGAGAGGATCACTTTAAAGTCTTGCAAAAATGTTTAATCCGTTATCTAACCATCTCTTCGTGCATTATCCTTGAGTATAGACATATTTATGCCATGTTTTACATTGACAGACAAATTTGAGTCCATGCAGCCATGGGGTGGGGCTTCAAAAGTGGCCTTCTGGCACCATGAAATTACGCTGAGAGGCACATTTTGAAGCCTCGTAAAAGTTATTTTACGATTTTTCCTAAGCCAGCAGATTGTAAAGGGACATCATTAAAATTAAATAATCCATTATTATCAACTTCTATTTTCTGCGGTCAGAGTATATATACTACCCACGAATTTTTATAGAAAATACCTTCTGCATGATATTAACGTATTATTACAATTTAAATCAAAACTGTTAACACTTAAATATCGAGAATGATTCAAAACCTAAATTTTGAGAAAGAATACAATTGCACCTCGATAAGTAAGATATGTGGTTTTCTTACGAATTTCGCAGTGACTTACGCTGTTTTATATTAAAAAAGGCAATTTCAAAGGTAATGAGCTTGTTCAGCAATTCGTAATTCTTGCATTTTTGGAAACTAGAGAGTGCACAGAGTTCACAGGAATTTTCCCCGATTTTTTTGAGCAATATTAACCCACGAAATACGAGTCCAAAAGTCCGTATTTTGGGCTCCCATTTAAACGCGCGCTGCTTGGCCCATCTCAAAATGGCGCCCATTATCTCCGTCCGGCGGTGGCCACACTTTTAACCCGGCATGCCAGCGAGGTACCTCTGCATGCCTCTGCCGTGTGTGGGTCGTGTAAACAAACGAAGATTGATAACACAAATGATCCAAACAACTCGAAATCTCTTAATTTTAATTAATTTAAATCCATTTTCGACTTCAACCAAGCATTTGGCAATAATATTCATCGTATTTTACAACCAGGAGCCACGGCCTATCGGCTCATTTTAAGGTGCATTCTGAAAATCAGTCTTACAAGTCCAGTGTCCAAATCCAGACTTTCTTCTTTTACTTTTTTTTGACCATTCTCTTTTCATTTTCGCCTCAAATCAAATGTTTTGCAGTTTCTTTGTCTTAAGTATGTGGTCCTGAATTCATTCAAGAGTTAGAAGTTCACCATTTATTTAGTATTATAAGCCTTTTGACCTCTCAAGCTTTACCGATATGATCTCATGTAGTTCAAGGTTTCTTTGGCCCAAACCAAGTGATTACACATCTGATGTGTGTCATATGGCCATGTTCCTGACTTATTCGTATGGGAGGATGTAATTCTATGTCTTTTCAAAATCCTTCCATCCGTCTGTACCTGAGAAATTCAGTAAACCAGCCGACTTTCGGACTTTTAACAAGAATGGTCGGCAACTTTACCATTGAAATGATTCTTAGGTGTTTCTGAACAAAGGGACTTTATTAAAATTTTTGTTGGACAGGTTTGATTCACCCTGAATTCTTAAATAGAGAGAAAAAAAATAATTTCTTCACTCTAGAAAGACAAGAAACTGACGAAACTGTAGGTTAGTAAGTAGTTTTTGATTAGTTCATTCCATGAAATATGATGAGCCTTGTTGCTGCAGGAAACACAACATACTAGCAGGAATCCTCAAATAAATTTTCTGTCTTGTACAATATCTGTTGATACTTAAGTATTTGATGATACCTATGAAGTACAAAATTTCTGAAAAGACCCTGGGAATACCAGCAGAGTCATCTCAAAATTTTCTCCCAGGAACAAAACTAAAAATTGTGGAAGTTTCCTAAGAATGCTCTCAAGGCAAATTTACGTATTATTCATAGATGAAGTGTAGCCTGCTACATATCATGTCGTATTCCTCTTCAAATATACATGCAGGTGAGTAGATTTTGAAATTTTAAGCGCACAATTTGCTTATGAAAGAAGCGTGCACTACCATGATTTCCTCTTACCATTACCACTTCCTGATAAATTTTTATAACTTGATGCTTTTGAAAGTTGAGTTGTGATGTTGGTTCAGCCGCAGCACTCACCAGAAAATTCCTTCTTCGATCGGACCTTTGATGATTCATTGTCGAAATAGCTTTGAACTGATTAAAGATAAATCACACCGCATGAGTGTCATTTAGTGATGAATCAGAGATCAAAGTATAAATTTGAAGCTGCTAGAGCAGTAATTTTATCAGACAAGAGTGACCGTCTAAATGCAAAATCCACTTGTGACAGATCTCAGAAACTTTGCATCACCGCAAGGAGACATTAACAGAATATCTATACACCAAATTATTTACGCAACTAGGTGAATTTCTTTGGTAAATTATTGCGCTTAAGAGAAAGTCCTGACTGTAGAAAACAAGAAATAATACCTGTACCGATAGCATAGCTGTGTATATGCACTACAGTGGTCACTTATGAAGAACAGACACGAACAAACACTTATGAAAAACATTGAACAAGAGAGCAGAACTGGATTAAGTAACTGTAGTCTCTGATTTAGTTCTAAACTGCGAATTTGAAGAGCCATATGACACACATCAGATGTGTACCTAATCACTTGGTTTGGGCCAAAGAAACCTTGAACTACATGAGATCATATCGGTAAAGCTTGAGAGGTCAAAAGGCTTATAATACTAAATAAATGGTGAACTTCTAACTCTTGAATGAATTCAGGACCACATACTTAAGACAAAGAAACTGCAAAACATTTGATTTGAGGCGAAAATGAAAAGAGAATGGTCAAAAAAAAGTAAAAGAAGAAAGTCTGGATTTGGACACTGGACTTGTAAGACTGATTTTCAGAATGCACCTTAAAATGAGCCGATAGGCCGTGGCTCCTGGTTGTAAAATACGATGAATATTATTGCCAAATGCTTGGTTGAAGTCGAAAATGGATTTAAATTAATTAAAATTAAGAGATTTCGAGTTGTTTGGATCATTTGTGTTATCAATCTTCGTTTGTTTACACGACCCACACACGGCAGAGGCATGCAGAGGTACCTCGCTGGCATGCCGGGTTAAAAGTGTGGCCACCGCCGGACGGAGATAATGGGCGCCATTTTGAGATGGGCCAAGCAGCGCGCGTTTAAATGGGAGCCCAAAATACGGACTTTTGGACTCGTATTTCGTGGGTTAATATTGCTCAAAAAAATCGGGGAAAATTCCTGTGAACTCTGTGCACTCTCTAGTTTCCAAAAATGCAAGAATTACGAATTGCTGAACAAGCTCATTGAGTGCCCTCACTTCGAGATATGGACCCTGGGTCAGGAGGGAACCTATCAAAATGAATCATTTTCACAGGTGCGTTCTGTCCTTACAATGGTTCTTATTACAATATTATTCATTTTTATCTTATAAGTTATCCTCAAATCATCATATGGAGGTCCCAGCATTTTCATACTAGCACTAATTTTGATTCAAAACTGTCAAAAATCTAATATCTAGAATGATTCATATTAATTTTTTTGAGAAATGTACAATTACTCCTCAACATGAGAGATCGGCTGTTGCGTCAAAAATTTTGAAGTGACTTACGCTGTTTCTTAAAAAAAACCATTAATGAGGTCATAGAGAGTCCTTCTTTCGAAAAGTGGAGCATAGGTGAAGGAGAAACTCGTCTAAATGCACCGCTTTAGTCCAATACTTTGCGTCCTTTTAAAGGCTTTTTGGAGGGCTTCTTCCATCCGTTTTAAAATCTCCGCAAATTGTCATATGATGTGTTAGATGGTTAAATTGTGCATATTATCACTTAAGAAGAAGTACTAATTGTAAAATATTTTTAAAACTCTGCGATATCTGGTGATAAATAGTTTTGGCCAGCTTTTCAGGTCCAATACCACAGTGTGCATCGGTGAGAGGCGATGGGTAGTGACGTCATGATGACATGACATCACTATCCAACACCTCCCCCTTCACACTTGTTTTTTAGAAACCATTAGGGCATCTTAATTAAAACTTATCTGAAACCATTGGGGCTTCGTAAATACACATTATCTGAAACCATTGGGGCTTCGTAATACAAAATTGTCTGAAACCATTGGGGCTTTGTAATAAAAATTGTCTGAAACCTTTGGGGCTCTGTAAATAAAATTTAATCTGAAACCATTGGGGCTTTGTAATAAAAAATTGTCTGAAACCATTGGGGCTCCGTAGTTAAAAATTGCTCTGAAACCATTGGGGTTTCCTTTACTAATTTTGAAGAGACACCATTGGGGTATTCAGGTTTGTAGATACCATTAGAGCATCATAATTTACAATTTAACCGAAACCATTGGGGCTTCATTTAAGAAATTTCACTAAACACCATTGGAAGGCACAGGTTTGAATTTTAAAACATCATTGCGATGTGCACCGCTTGACATTGATAACACCATTAGTTGAAATAGTGCGTTGAAAATTGTATGACACCATTGGGGCATCGCTAACGATTGACCAGAAATTCTTAGCAAGACATAATTAATATTTTAAGTTGAGCTAAGATTATGATAAGGGACAAGAGTTAATGATCTAATTTAAAAAAACAGTGATCTAAAATATTAAAACATAACAATTACCAGTTTATCTGGAGATTGGTAAATGTTTGTGCGAGAGCAAGAAAAACAAATAAGGTCTTAGCTAAACACATTCCATTTAAGGTTCAAAGAATACAAGTCAACTTTGTATAACACGTTTTAACTACTCATTTAGATACAAAATTAGGGTCAGGCTTTTTTGGTACGCCTCGACTTAAGTTCCTAAGCCTAATAATAGTGGGACTCACAAGTGTTGAGGGTTGAGCTTCTGGAGCGGAAATTCGTTGAATTGCAGTCGAGTTATCTATAATTGTGGAATTTTCAATTATTGTTATGTCTAATTCACTATTTTCAGACGTTGACCTATCCAATGAAATGATACTATCAGGGTCACTAAAAAGAGATTCTTGATCCTGGAGTTCTGGCTCAAATTCATTTTCAGGAGCTCTCTCAGAGTTACTAGAATGTGATTCTCGATTCTGTAGCTCTGTATCAACTACATTTTCAAGGGCACTTTCTGACTTATTTGATGATGTGCTATTCTCGGTTAGCTCATCATCAAAAAATAAGAGAAGTGCACCTGAATTATTTGTTTCTTTCACGTTTGTACTAAAGCTCTTGCTAATGAATCTAGAATTTCTCCTTAATGTTACTCCCTGCTGATTTTCAAGCAGATAGGATATAGGTGCATTTTCAATTTTCTTTAGTATCACAGCTGGATACCAACATTGATTACTGTCTTGCAACCAAACTTTTTCATTTTCTTCAAAGTCAGGTTTGGATTTGGCACTTTAATCATAATAATGCTTTGTTTTATTTTGAGTTGAAATAATTTTATCAGTCACATCACAAAGTTGCGGTTTCAGGTTTGCTACACTTGTTGGCAGCTTTGTTCTTATTGTTCTACTCATCATGAGCTGCGCTGGTGATTTATTCAAACTACTAATTGGTGCATTATTATGCTCTAAAATTGCTAAATCCAAGTCTCCATGACTTTCATGAACTTTCTTTAGAATTAATTTAGCTTTTTTCACAGCGTCCTCAGCCATTCCGTTTGATTGAGGATATCTCGGGCTAGAAGTCTGAATTGTAAAATTATATGCTTTTGAGAATTCTATCATTTCGTGTGAATTAAAAGGTTGATTGTCAGGTATCAGACGGGCAGGTATACCGAACACTCGGAAAATATCTTTAAAGACTTTTAAAACTTCAGAAGCTGTTTTTTTATTGATGGGCCTAATCTCGAGCCACTTGGAATAATAATCTGTGACAATGAGAAATTGTTTACTTTGGAATTGCGCAATGTCTGCTGCAATTTTATAAAATGGTGAGGTGGGAATCTCATGCGGAACTAGAGGTTCTTTAACTTGACTAGGGTGAAACTTATTACAAGTGGCGCAAGATTTTACAAATTTTTCAATGTCAGAGGTATATGACGGCCAATAACAAATGGACCTAGCTCTCTGGATAGTTTTCCCAATACCTAGATGGGCGTCACCATGGAGTAAAGTAACATAAGAAGCCTGTAATTTAGCCAGAATGATGAGACGGTTTTGAAAAAAAAAAATTCATCGTTTATCTCTGTTTCATGTCTTAATTTGAAATAGGGCATTAACACTACATCATCGCATTGATCCCAATTTTCAAGGTGCATTTTTTTTAAATGTGCCAAAATTGGGTCTTGCATCGTGGCTTCTGTATTTACTGTTAGACCGTTCAAAATTCACTTCCAGGTAATGTACAATTTCATCAAAATCAATTTCATCATTACTGACTATTTTACTAGAGAAGTTCCGAGACAACATATCAGCTACGTACATTTATCTACCAGGCAGATATTTGACTTCCAGATCATAAGGAGTAAGTTTAAGAAGCATCCGTTGAAGACGGTTGGACATGACTCTGGTTATTCTTTTCTTGAAAATAGCCTGTAATGGTTTGTGATCGTTTTCGACTATAATTTTGTAACCATACACAATATTGTGAAAACGTTTAGCAGAAAACAAGATACTCAGCATTTCTTTCTCAATTTGCGCATATCTCGTTTCAGCGTTCGTTAGACATCTTGACGCAAACGCTATTGAGCGACCTTCCTGTAGTAGGCAAGCTCCCAGGCCTTTTGAAGCGTCACATTGGATAGTAATTTCTTTGGACAGGTCAAAATTTTGCAAGCTTGTAATTTCACAGATAGTTTTTTTTAACTATTTTGAAATGCTCAGTATGTTTTTCTGTCCTAACAAATTTTGTTTGTTTCTTCAGAAGGGGTCTGAATGGTTCTATGAGATCAGCCATGTTTGGAACATAGTCTCTAATGTAATTTATAGTTCCTATTACACTTTGCAGTACTCAACGTGTTTTAGGGATTCTAAGATCGAAGATTGCTTGGCTATAATCATTATCGGGACGTATACCATCAGCACTAATTATGTGACCCATATACCGTACTTCTTTTTGCCTGAACTGAAATTTGTTACAATGAAACATGATGTTGTACTTGCATGCTCTGCTCAGTACTTTCGCGAGTGCAATATCATGTTCTCTGTCAGTTTCTCCGTAAATTAGAATATCATCAAAGTAAATAACTACATTTGGTATGTCCCCAAAGTATTTAGTACAGAAGTTTTTGGAACACTTCTGGGGCGTTGACAAGGCCAAAGGGCATGCGTAGAAATTTAAAACTACCAAAGGGTGTATGGAAGCCACATAAGTTGGATGCTTCAGGCGTAAGCTGACAGTGCCAAAATCCGTCTTTAATATCAAGTACAAAAAATATTTTCTTATTGACTAGTTTCGGTTTGATCTCCTCTAAGGTTGGAATTAAATAAAATTCACGCTTGATTACTTTGTTTAAGTTTTTGAGGTCTAAACATATTCTGATTTTACCATTTTCCTCCACAATAATAAGATTGCAGAACCATTCAACATTTTCAGTGTCTGGCGAAATAATATCAAACAAAACTAACTCCGTTAGTTTGCGCTTTAGTTTTTCCAGTAGGCGTACCGGAAGACGTCTTGGAGGGTCTACAACGGGAATCGCTTGTGGATCTATTTTAATGGCGCATTTATCCGGGAATGTGCCAAGACCTTTGAATGTATCCTGGTTGTTAGCAATAACTTGTTCTTTGGATTTGAAATTTTCAATATCATGCACAAAATTTCTAGTGACTAGACCTAACCAAACACATGACTTTAAACCTTACAGGGGAGTTTTCCCTACATTAGTAATTGTAAATGAAAGCTTACGGACAAGACTCTGATTTGGCAGTCTAAAATCTAGAACGGCATGTCCACAGGAGTCGATAGGAGCACCACCATAGCCCAGAACCATCGCTTTGCTTTGTAGGAGGACGGTTGAAGAGTTTTTGACTTGATCAAAAATGCAGCGTGGCAGAATGTTGACCTCAGCTCTGGTGTCCAATTTGAAGTTCACAGTTTGGCCATTGACAATGATGTTTTCCATCCAGCATCTATCAGGAGTTGTTACACTATGGATGTTGATTTCATCAGGGGTAGCAGGACCGATACGAACATTAACTTCTTCAGATTGTGACGAACTGTTCGACTCATTCACTTTCGCACTGAGGAGATGAAAGTTATTGACTAGTGGTGACTGATACGGTTGTATCATTGAGATTTCAGAAATATACAGGTAGTCACTAGCATTAATATCTTCCGAACAACCGCACGATTTGGCTTGAACATTTTCAAGCTGACCCGGATCACTAATGGATGAACAATGACCACACTGATTTTGTAAGTTAACTTGATCAGCCGTTTTAGGAGTAGGTTTAGAGCCACCTGAACTTTTAGGTTTGGACCGGCATTTGTTTGGAAAATGATTTAGCCGCTGACACAAGGTGCACTTTTGACCGTACGCTGGACACTGGCGAATTTTATGCTTGTACCCACAATTCCGGCAGTTGAATTGCTTGGTTGGTGACTGTGAAAGTTGTTGTTGATGACCACTTGGAGTCGGCGTTGTTGTTGAGATGTTTTGCTGACTTCTACGATTGTTGACCCAATCGATAGCAGTAGTCTTCGACGCGTCACTGGCCATTTCATTGGCTTGGAGTTTACCGGACGACACAATTTAACAAATTTTTCGAATTCATAGTCTTCACCTTGCAACCGTTCGCGAAGAATTTGATTATTAATACCGATAATGATTCGATCCCGAATGAGTGACATTTGGAGATCTTTGAAATTGCAATGTTCCGACAGTTTTTTAAGAGCGAGAGGAAAAGTTTCGAAATCTTCACCTTCTTTTTGAACTCTTGTAAAAAACTGGTGCCTCGAAAACACTTCGTTTGATTTGGGTTTGACATAGTCATCAAGAGCTGAAGTGAGTTTTGCTACAGTGTCAGCTATGTCATCAGCCAGATCCAGAGAATTGATGAGCTCCTCTGCTTCAGTGCCGATTAGGTTCAAAAAGATCGCTTTTTGAACTGCTGCGTCCTTCTTACTGATTTCAGCTCCCACACTGTAGTTGGTCCACTGCCTCTTGAACTTTTCCCAGTTCTTTAGGATGTCTTCGTTCACCTCAAGAGGTGATGGCTTGATGAGAAACTCCATCACGATAAACACGTAAAGAATTGCAAGGAGCAATAGAAATTCCACGATTAGCGAGGAATAATTTAATTATCTAGAGTTCCGCGATTGGCGAGGAACTGAGGAGGACCTTAACACATTTGAAGAAAATTCCACGACATTTGGTCACGAACACGACATTGAAATAAGCACTTGATCCAAGATTAGCGAGGAACTTAGGTAATGTTCGAAGACCGAACGCGTTAAAATTAATTAAAACATTTCGAACTGAATCGATATTCTAAAATTTAAAAGAAGAATTGGTGCTACGAACACGACATTAAAAAACTTGGCCGCACTATACCATTTTAGGCCACCGTTTTGCGTGGTCGAGCCGCCGTGTCGCCGTCTTTATCCCGCTGCTCGGCTGGAATCCTTCTTCTTTCGTCGTTTTATCCTCGTCGCCATGATTTAAGATGATCGGTGGGTTGCACACAAGAACATAACACTGGGTTGAGACTAAGGCATTTTATTAAGAAATGCAAGAAATGCAAATATTCAACAGTCACAAATACATATGATGATCACAAGCAAGCAAGAGCAAGAATGGCGAATGCCTCGTTGATGGATGATGACCATCGGTGAGAGGCGATGGGTAGTGACGTCATGATGACATGACACCACTATCCAACACCAATTGAAATACTACGCAACATTGTTTGTTTCCTCAGATTAGGTCTCTTTCCAGGCAAACCTGACTGCCGGCCACCAAGAAAAACTGCCCGCATGCGCGGTAAAGTTGAAAAAGCGCGTTACAAACTACGCAGATAGCGCGTTAAAGAGTAGATTTCAGACTTTGTTGAAGTGTCCAACGTGATTTTCGAGTGAATTTACGCGTGCAACAGACCCATTGTATATTTCTTTCTAAGAATTTCCCTGGCGAGGATCAACCACAAAGGTGGCTGAAACAAAAGTTTAAACACTGATGCTTCATTAAATTGGTCATCAATACAGAGCCCATAGAGGTTAAGCCTGGACATTCGTCCTGAAGCTCGGATATTTGAAGTAAAAACAAACGGTGAACTCTAGTACAAAGTGTTGCCGAGTCATTCAAACAATTCAATAGTTTTCTTTTTATTTTTCAATTGCTTAATATTGGGGGATAAAATCTAGTTGAGACAACTACTGTCTCCAACCTGTCTCCAACCCACCAGAGGTCCCGTTCAGCGTAATCAATAGGGACACCCCTCCCCCGTGGGAAGGGAACCAAAGCTTTCTCGATGTTCAGCAGCGCGCCCACTGGTTTGGTTCCAAATTCTAAACCCCTGCCCTGAAGCCCCCCCGCCCCCAAACATTCCCAGCTGATTGAGGGCAAACTGACTGTTCCTCCTGCAGGTCTAAGAGAGCTTTTCGCAGCAGTATAGAACCTAGCTCATAATTCAAAGATTCGAAGAGCGCAGGCTCTTATGATAATTAACACCAAATGGTTGGAAAACCACATAAATCAAGGCAGATCACATTCCAATTCCATTTACTAGTTCACTTGGATTAAGACTTGGATACATTCCAAAACTTCAATACAGGGCAGTAGATTTCTACAAAAAAAAAAAAAAAAAAAAAAAAAAAAAAAACTGGCAGGACGCAATCCTTTGAGGATTGAATTGTCTTGGTTGATTCTACTTGGATTAGGGCTTCAAGCTGCCAAATGATGCAGAAAAAAAGGGAATTAGAATTCAGAGATTCCTTTCACAATCTGGTGACACTGTAAGAAAGCATTATGAATACAATGTTACCAAATTTTTAGAAACATGAAGCATTCAAAATCAGAAAATTTTCACGAGTTCACGGTTCTGGCAACGGAGGATTGCGGCTCCGCCATTATCGTCTTCATTTCAACCTCCTCGAGTCCGCTTCAAAAATGTGACTGTACGAGATCATACAGGAGAATCTGCCAATTACCTTTCTGGTAGCTATTATTCTATGAAACGGTTGGACGCAGTAGACAGCGTAAGTGGAGACATAACATCTCTAACATGTGCTCAAGGGCAACAACTTTCCCACGGTTACTTATCAAAAGGCACTCATAGATTTTTATACTCTCACACAAATTCATGGAATAATAGACAAAACAGTCTGTTCATTGGCAGCTTGGCTAGTCCACCTCAAAATTAAGAGATCTGGATTGGGTAGTAAAGAACCTGAAGGCGGAATAAATGATGACTTCCTTCTTGTTATTTTCAAAAACGTTATGATGGGTGGCGTATCTACAGCCAACTAATATGATCTATGCAGTAAGGAAAATAATGTACATACTCTCCGTCAGCAGCGCACTGACAAATAATCACATCCTAAAGTTACTGAGATACTGTGAACATAAATGCAATAAAACTTAGTGAGTAAAATAATTGGTAAATTCTGTAATTTACCAGCAGACTGTAGGCAGTTTGCACCTAGTAATATATTATTCATGATATTTTGGTTTAAAATGTTGTTTGGCCAAGCCGTTTCTCTCTACATGATTCCTAACCTACAGAAGATTTTATTTTGTCGATTGCAGCATTATCCTTTAACAAAACATAAAAAGAAGGGATGAAGATTGAGGATTGAACTGACCTGTAAGGGAGCTGTGGTTCTTTTGTCAATCGCTGTAACAGCAACCTCAGCGAGTTTCCGAGCTTTGAAGACCCCTGCGTTATCTGGACCACTTATGACATACCCCTCTTTTTCAGCTGTGATCCTGGAGGAAAATTACACGAAAATCTAAATTCAGTTTTAAGAGAATAACTCTGTTAGTGGATGGTAGTTCACAAGGAAGGAACCACAGGAAACGTTTTGTTCATCATAGAGCACCACCCTGCTTTGTCACCGTAGCTGTCATCGCGAGGATTTTAAATACGTTCTCACGGGGAGGAACAACTCCCTGCTTTCACCAGCAGCGCCATTTCAGGTTACTATAGGGCCCCGCAAAAAAGTGAGGTTTTTTTCCTTTTTGCTAGGCTTCAATTTAGTAATTAAGCTTTTTATTCAGGGTCCCCCATCCCCTGGATCAATATTTCAGAAAGGGCTGCGTTAATTTTGGACTAACTTGCTTTAGCTTAAAATTTTCTTAACTTCCTAACTGCTACCAAATGATTTCAAAATTGTGATGAGAACTCTGATTTTTAAAGTTGGGATCTCTTTTCTAGTCTCCAGGGCGCTCCAATGGTGCTTCGGCACTATGAGATTCAGATATCTTGGAGTCGATGCCCGATTCGCCCTTGTGAACCTCGACTCCATCTAACTTAGAATAACCGAGAAAAAAGCCTAGAGCCGTAGGTCTGGACCACCTTGTGCACAGAGTTGAGATACCTAAAATTCATTCCTTATGTTAGGTATGGCAAATTAGGTTCCCAACTGACGTACTCCACATTTTCAACTTTCATACGTCTACAATTGCTATTCAACCGGTGAGGCAATGCCTCTCGAGACATGTTGCAGAGAGAGATTTTAATTTCTTGATGCACAAAATAGAGAAAAAGAAACATTTAACTGGTAATTTTTCAGGGCAGGGGGGGGGGAGTGGTGCATATGGCTCCAGTTATAGCTTCGAGGTTCCATTGGAAACACTTCTATGTCTTACATCTTGAAACACTTCAATCATACAAACGATCAGTAATAATGTACGCTGAGCGGAATGAGATCATGAGCAGCTAAATAGATATCATAATTCAGGAATTACAGCATCAGTCCCGAAACTTTTGAAACATCCTACGTATTTTATAACAGGAAAATCATGTTTGCCTTAAAAATCCTGAAAGGCCCTTAAATACTGCCTAGACTATCCGAAAAAGGTCTGGCATTTTGGAGTGAGATTCGAACACTGCACTTTTTCTAATGAAACAAGATAGATTTAAACTAAAGCTAGAAAAGAGTGAAACTAACTTATACGACAGACCAGCTTTGATAGGACCAAACTGATAGCGGCCGTCTGCTTCCGTCACCAGCTTGTTTATCACATTGCTATCATCATCCTTAAAAACAACAGATACACCCGAGAGCGGCGGAGTGATGAAGCCTGTCAGGATTACACCTTTTTCCGCATGAAATGGTTCTATAGGTGGATAACAATGATCTTTGCCAAAAACATGGAGAGAGAAAGGTGTCACAATGAGTAATTTCGATTCCGGAACCAACTCGATCTCTTCGTTAGGAGCCAGGAATACCTCCAACGTGTATACAAATTTTCCTGTAATGACTGAAGTATCAGCTTTCAGAGGTCCAGGCCTATGAATAAAAATAAAAATACAATTTTAAATAAATGCAAAAAAAATATAACGAAATTAACGATTATTAAATAATGAACTTCCTACGCGCCAATCTTGAGGAAATCATGGTTCTCCATCAACCCTGAAAGTACATAGAAGATCAGGCTGAGATTGGAAATGATTGATTTTAGATAGGGTCCTTTGTATTAAAGTCGCCTAAAACGAACAGTTAACAATCTAAAGGGAACTTGATCCGATAGCATTTTGAAGGATTCCCGAAATTTTTCAACGCAGCTTTTAGAGATTTATAGGTACTGATAATAGGAAAGGCGTTTATTCAAGACAGAAAAAAGGTCCCTGGCGTGGTTTTGAATCAAATTCTAGTATTTTATTCTACTGTATTGAATACGCCTTTCTGCAAAATTACAAGGCCTAAAACGAATTCTTTTCCACGCAACAGGGCTGCCAAGTGTGAAACTGTAAAGTTCCACCTCTATCAAACGAAAAAATATTTTGAAGTGCGGTTTGCGCAACGCTATCTAATGATCCTCGCCCGGGATTTTGTCGGTACAGGCGGAGCGTCATCCTTAAATAGCTCAAATTCCCGATCCCGTCGTTTCCCTGAGAGGTATAATACATCAAAAGAAATGGAAAAGTACGACTAATACAATGAACAGTTTTTTGTTTGATTTAGAAAAGAGGCATTTGACAATGTGCTATGATTTAAAAGAAATCGATGACATAAAAAAAATGAAAAATGGCAACGTTGCGAGTTTACAGTAATAAAACCTCCGATTTAATGACCTCTCCGGAAAACGCATTTTTAGAAGAATTTTTGCGCAATCCGCACTTCAAAATCTTTCTTTGTTCAATAGATATGAAACTTTATAATTTTACAATTTAAGACACTTCTGCACGGAAAAGAATTCGTTTTAGACCCTGAAATTTTGCAGAAAGGCGTATTCGATACAGTACAATTACATACTAGAAATTGGTTCAAAACCATGCTAGGGACTTTTATGCCGTTTTTGAATAAATTCCTTTGTGATAAGAGAGTCGAATATAACAAGCAACTACCTTAAAATCTGATTTTATTAATTATGCATCTATGCAGCTGCAGGTTTCAGCCATATCAAATAAAATTTGCTTGATGTAAGTAGCGGACCCACCGCTCTTACGAAAACTAAAACAAAATAATGATATGAACAAAAAATTGTGGAGTTTTAAGGATACATGAATATTTCCCTTACAGAAATCTGTTATGAATAAACCTTCATTACGTAAGTATTTAACATTTTGATGGAATATTTTAAATGGGTCTGTTGCACCAGTCACAGAATTGTGTTTTGATGCTTGATCCTTATAGATTAACTAAAAATGATAAGACCTGTCCAAACAGCAACTTAACATTCAATATTAACAGAGAAATCGCGCTTTGAAATGTCAGGTTTTACACATCATCTACCACAGTAGTGACACCCTTCGTTTCTTCCTCTTTTGCTCGTACAGGGTGATCCAAAAGTCCCTTCCACCCCCTCTAACTTTTTACCTAATTGAGGTAAAGATTTGAAACTTGGGGGATATTCCTAGGTCAAAGGGAGCTACTTTTTGGCCCCCCTAAAATTTTCAGGGGGGCCCCCCTTGGGGGGCAACGACCCCCAACTTTTAATTTTCAAATGGGAAGACCCCTTTTGTGATAGCTCGTTCAAAAGAGCATAAAAAAAGAAAACTTTTCGCGCAAACCCGAAGTCAATATCTCAAACCGTTTCAAAATGGCGGCCGGTTAAAGTTCAAAATGGCCGAAAATTCACACCGGTTATTTGTCGATGGATTTGCGCGAAAATCGGTATGTAGGGGTATTTTGACACGAGAAAAACGAATTTGACGTTAGATTTTCAAAAAAACCGAAATTTCCAAAATGGCCGCCGGTTAAAGTTTTAAATGGCCGAAAATTGTCACCTCGGTTTTTTGCTGATGGATTTGCCTAAAAATTGAAATTTGAGAGTATTATGGCATAAGACAAACAAATTTGAACTTAGATTTCTAAAAAAATCAATTTTTGGTCATTTTGAACTTTAACCGGCGGCCATTTTGGAAATTTCGGTTTTTTTGAAAATCTAACGTCAAATTCGTTTTTCTCGTGTCAAAATACCCCTACATACCGATTTTCGCGCAAATCCATCGACAAATAACCGGTGTGAATTTTCGGCCATTTTGAACTTTAACCGGCCGCCATTTTGAAACGGTTTGAGATATTGACTTCGGGTTTGCGCGAAAAGTTTTCTTTTTTTATGCTCTTTCGAACGAGCTATCACAAAGGGGGTCTTCCCATTTGAAAATTAAAAGTTGGGGGTCGTTGCCCCCCAAGGGGGGCCCCCTGAAAATTTTAGGGGGACCAAAAAGTAGCTCCCTTTGACCTAGGAATATCCCCCAAGTTTCAAATCTTTACCTCAATTAGGTAAAAAGTTAGAGGGGGTGGAAGGGACTTTTGGATCACCCTGTATAGTGATGCAGAGGGCGCAAAGCGAAAATTCAACAACATTAAATATAGACACACTGAGATGTATTTTGAAATTCAGGTAGCCAAGAGCTAGAATTAATGTACAAGATTTGATAGGAAAAACTTACATTTTATCGCATGAATTAGAATAGCAGACCGAAGCTTTCCGAAGCCTACGCTTCATTGTCAGGGTAGTTACAAAGTTTTAAGGTGAATCCAGGCTTGGAACTTCGCGATTTGGCCACCACGTCGCGCTGCTCAGAATAGCCGTATATATTTGTCGAAATAATAAAAACCGTAATACTTATTCACGATTGGGGATCCAGGGGATATAGCAACATACTTGAGGAACACTCAGTAAAAAAATCTTCCCAAAATTCCCAAAAATAAAGTCGTAACTACGGCGGAAAGTAATTCTCATTGCGGCAATGGGAGAGAGAGAGACAGAACATGAGGGATTCGGTTGTGAGCTCGGCCGCCGCGGCTGAGCTGAAAGTTTCAGCCGTACTTTCTCTGCGCTTGTAATTCTAATTGCCAATATTTTTGGCTCAAAAAATCAAGCAAAAAATAATCAATATCTTGTGGATCTGCTTTTTGTAATTTGAACAATATTATTTCAGTAATCGTTGAAGGAAAGTGAAATTCTCAGTGGTGACTGGTGGCGCTATCTCTTATCTTGAATTATCCCTAATCGAACCCTGGATTCACCTTAAACACAAGGGACATACCTTAATTTATAAAAACAATTAGTAGGTAACATTTGCATCAGACAAAATCTCGTGCCATTGGACAAGTGTTCTTAAACAATTTTGAAGAAATGAAAATTTTGAGTGATAAAAATCCTTTCTTTAAGAGAATCAAAAAATATTACAGATATGTTGATGATACCCTCTTTGTTTTTGTTGGACCGACTGCATAATTGGCTAGTTCTTGAATTACCTCAATAGCATATCAAAACACATTCAATTTACCATATAACATACAATAAATAGTCAGATTAGTTTTTTAGATCTTACAGTAATTATTAACAAAGATAACCTCATGTAATTCAGAATATTTTGTAAGCCTACAACCACAAATAGTATAATCCCTTTTCATTCAAAAAAACTCTAACAGCCATAAACATGCTGCAACACATGCAATGTCACATAGAGTATTTTTCAGTCCACTTGAGGGTCATCCATGAATATTACATAAGGCACTTTTTCCCGTTTTTAGACCCCCCTCCCCTCCCTTGTAGGGCACAGTAAGGCATCCCTCACCCACTCTAAAAATTACATGAGGCTCGACTGACGGATCCCCCCCCCCTTTTTTTTCAATTATCACAGATTAAAGCATTACGCTTTCTTTTAGAAGAACAATGACACTTTCAGGCCAAAATTTTTAGTAGTGAAACTAAATTTTTGAAGTAAGTTCATAGGAAATATTAATGATACCATTAGTTTAATAAACAAAAGTGCGTGGAGTAAAATTGAAGGTTTTTTGGGTCTTTTGAATAGTTAATAGTATAAAGTTAACATAAGGATGAAACCACTACTCATCATACCACGGAGTGGAGAAGTGTAAATCAAGAGAAATGACGGGAGCATGGTCCGATCGGTCAGCAATCGGTGATGTGCTGATTCCCTCTATTTCATCTTGAATTTTGTTATTAACCTGACAAAAGATGGATTTTTACTTTTTCTATAAATATAGGTTAGAGAGCTTACGTAAGGCTCAGCCACTACTAGCCCCTCTACCCTCTCGTAAGGCTACCTGCATTTCAATATACATAAATCAGTGCTACTACCTTTGGATATTGTTTTTACAAAGTTCGTTGAACTTGAAACTGAGATGAACTGACTGACCGCCTAATCTCTTCGCTGTGAGTGCAACATCTCCTGATAAGATGATCTATGAAGTGCAAATCTGTTTGTTTCTTGAGTTTGTTTATGTTTCACATCGTTGAAGTTTCGCGTTGCGCCCTCTGCATCACTGATCCAACAAAAGAGGGAGAAACCAAGGGTGTCACTACACCACGGTAGTGACACCCTTGGTGGATGACATCAAAAACCCGACTTGTCAAAGCACGATATCTCAGTTAATACTGAACGCAGGAAGTTGCTAATAGACGGATCTTATTATTTTCAGCTAATCCATAAGAATCAAGCATTGAAACACGATTCTGAGACCAGCGCAACTGACCCACTGACCAGAGTTTTATAGAGCTATGTTACATGGTAAAGTGGTTATAGCACAACCGAATGAGCAGAAACGCTCGAATGGGCCTGTCGCAAACTTTTGCTAGAGCAATAATAAGAGTTGTTCCTTATAGATTTTGTCTCAAAAATCACGATGAGCCCATCGGCAAACTCTGAAATGCACCCCTAACTTCACAATCTGCGTAAGAAATTTGCGTTTTTATAAGCTTCCCGCTTCGAAAAGGATACCTACTACAGCACAGGTAAATAAATCGTTAGAGGAGTCGTTCCTTCGATCCCTGCTCAACATGGCCGACGTTTTCGCGCGCAAGTTGAGGAGAGCACAAGGTCAATCAATGAGCAGGGGTTGGATGGAATGACTCCTCTAACGAAATGTTCACCTGTGCTGTAATATCCTTTTTGAAGCGAGAAGCTCAAAAAAACGCAGATTTCTAATGCAAACGGTGAAGTAAGGACTGCATTTCAGACTTTGTCGATGCGCTCATCGTGATTTATGATACACTTCCTATGAGTAACAACTCTTATTTTTGCTCTAGCAAAATTTTGCAACAGGCCCATTGTTTCAAGTGTTGGATAATTTCGCCAACGTGCACTCAACGTGATTGTTTCAAGTGTTGGATAATTTCGCCAACGTGCACTCAACGTGATTGTTTCAAGTGTTGGATAATTTCGCCAACGTGCACTCAACGTGATTATAGCTTCGTATCAATTGTGAATGTGAAGGGAGTTAGAGAGCATTGAAAAGCTAACATCATTTCCTCCCTTACGAAGTGGAGATTTTTTGTCAAATCCGCCAAGTTTAATTTAGCATCGTCATGGGTTCCTGGTTTAAACAAAAGTCCATTGAAAAACGTGAAGTTGCTACGACTAGCAGGACTTCTAAAGTGCCTGCAAGTGCACAGTTCAAAGCGTGTGTGTTGGCTCTATATGTGAAGGTGGGGACTTGCATGGGTGAGGGTGTGTTGGTGTGTGTATGTTGGTGTGTGTGTGTGTGTGAGGGTGTGTGTGTGTGTGTGTGTGTAGGTGTGTAGGTGTGCGTATGTGCAGTGTTATTTGTTTAAGGTCCACGTGTGAAATACATGTGTTGTGATCGGTTCTGATAGCTTCATTATAGCATTTCCTTATCAAAATACTTCTTCTTAAGATATTTTGAAGGCTCCAGAACTCTTTTCATCCAATCCTTTTTCCTCCTTCCTAGGTCTGGAGAAACTCACTAGTCTAAATTCGATCCTGATTATTTTTCATTTATTTACAGAAAAAAAAGGGGGAAAAAAGGAGAGAACTTAATGATGAAAGCTTTGAATCTTTATTCAAGGTAATTTTTAGATGAACACTCAGTCTATAAAATGGTCGACCAAGAAATGTATGCAATATTTTATTACACCGGTAAGCATTTAGAATATAAGGAGCATCACAGTACAAACCTTGTTGTCTTGATGATCTTGTTTTCTGCAATGTAATTAACATTCATGTAAAGATCTTCTGTCTTGTCTGAGCTAATGATTTGAATTTTATTAGCGTGATTGATAGCTTTGATGGTCAACGGACCAGATCCACTTTTCCATTCAATAATATTAGATTCATATCCATGACAGCCACTGAATGCGAATTCATAATCTCCACTACTTGCTAGACAGAAACTTGATGTTCCTGCTTTGACTGATAACACGGAAGCTTTTGCAGGTACTTTCCCTCCTAATTTACGATAGGAACCCTGTTGATCATTTAAAAAAAATGTAATTTGATTGATTTGGCGAATAGATAGAGAGAGAGAGATAAGATACTTTATTTCTTCCCAAGGGGGATTTAATAAGGGGGGAGGGGTAGGGTGTTTCTTATTTTTTAAATTTTCGGATTTCGGAGGAGGTCCTGGTCTTAAAAGTTGATGTGTGGATAGATTTGGAGCCTCATGCAAGGAAAAAAATTTAAAACCATTTTTACCAGGTGCTCAAACGACTTTAAGTGATGCGGGTTGAAATCTGAGGTTTATAGATAAAATGACATGTTTCTCCATGGAAAACGCGGAGTTACGGACCTAAAGATAAAAAATGTCGTCCGTTTGGCCGTATATGCACTACAAAAGCCGCAAAACATCCAAGAAAGGCGCGTGCAACGAGAGACACTAGGAGCTTAATGGGTCTTTAAAAATTAACTACATTATTGGATCTGGCATAATCTTTTTCATTATTTCAGAAATCTGTCCATTTGGCTAATTTTTCTGAATATATTTTTACTAAAGATTAAGACCAGATATAGGAACGGGATCAATCTGGCCTCCTTTCAAGATTACGCACACTGTAACGAAACATAGGATTGCCCGGTCATGGACTTCCTCCGCAACTTTTCCCCGCTATATCCTTCGATCTTTATGGAGTTTCAGGTCAGGTTATATGGCTCCCCAAGCAATTTCATCGCAGAATCCGATTTTGACCTCAGTTTGGCCGATTTTCACACGGAAATGCATATTTTCGGGTGTTTTTAAGAAGTATTGCTCAGGATTGTAGGAACCAAGGTGTTTTCATACATTTCCTCTCCAGTTTCTTTCAACCGTGTCACTCTCTTTTCCAAAATTCCAAGTTAAATTTCACATAATCTGAAGTATTTTTATCGTAGAATTCGATTTTGACCATAATGCTATCGATTCGTTGACGCAAAGATTACATCACATCAACATCAAGGGAGAAGTATCGGGTACAATAAAATTATGCTCTTTTATAACTGATTATTGTGCAGTTATTTCAAAGTGAAATAATTAGAACATATTGAAAGAATAGGAAATTAGAGTAAACCGTCAGTTCATGAAAAAACTATACTTATTCAGTATACGGTTCGCTATTAGAACACAGTTGACATAAAAATTGGCCTCCGGCAAATTTATGCGCGGCGCAAGCGCCGCGTACCGGCGCTTCGCGCCGGCATGTCATGGTGCGAGGATCGCATAAGACTTTCTCGCTTTTGCCGGCGCGCCGGTATAGAAACTTTTGCTGGAATGTTTAGAAAAATACTGCCAATTTCAAAAATCATAAAGTTTGATTGGAATTTCGATTACAGGATAATAGTTATGAAAGATTTATTCAAACCACTAGACTTTATTGTAAATATCTTCGCGATATGTGATGAATTCATATATTCGGAATGGACTTGTTGATGGTATGAGGCATCTTCAATTAAATAATTGATTAATGATGCCTCCTATTGAAGACGGCGATCCTTAAAACTCTCAGCTTTTCTACGATTCATTAGGTTCCATTAGATTCATTGACATCATACTTCAGATACGATTATATATTATAATTGCCAAGAAGCATTATGGATAGTTTTCCTGTAAGGGATTTTTCTTCGGGGGGGGGGGGCCTTAACTGTAAGTTAAATAAGGCGAAGTCCCTCCAGAATATGACAATGTAAGCCCTGCGCACTTGTTATTGGCCAGGAGGAGTAGCTCACTGGCGTCCTCCAGGTCTCCAGCCAAAGCCACAGACTTAAACAATCATACGTCGGGTGGCGCCAGTAGTAGAGAAGTTTAGGACTTAAGAAAAGAGACAATTTCGAATGTTACATTAAAAAAAAGCATCTCATGCATTTGGCCATCATATGAATGAGTGTATTTTCAAATGAATTTCGCGCAAATGTATGAACGAACGGGGTACAAAACGTATTACCTTACAAAAGAAGGATTTTCGGTTACTCGGCACTGACCGGCAAAATACATGTAAATTTGGAGTTACTCCTCCTAGTCGTTAGCTACTATTCAAGGAACATTCTGCGTAAAAAATTCGAGTGAATTGTTTGAATGTGTAAATTATTAGACTCATTAATTAGTATACGCACTAAAAAGAGACAAACTTCATGCACAGGACGCAACAATCTCGCACATTTGCACCCAGAAAATATGAGTAGAAATTGTGTAGAACGTCTCTGGCGAAAACAGGTGTACAATAGCCTCGCACTGGGTTGGACACTAAAAAACCGAGGATATTCCGTAAAAAAAAAGAAAGGAAAGAAAGTATGAATAGAAATTGCTAAACATCCATTTATCGACTGGCGCGGCCGCAAAAGAACGTATCTCGCGAATACAGAGGCAAAATAGTATCACTCAGTATCGGACACTCACAAATCGGAACTGTTCCGTGAAAAAAGAAAGAAAAATTGAGCAGATATTGTTAAGTACCCATTGATCAACTAACATAACCGTAAAAGAACGTATCCGACGAAAGCAGATGAGCGATGGGCAACCTCTCAAAAAGTCGCGAGATTTCGAAGTCTAATCAGTGTTGCTCTCGAGATGCAGGATGCTGCTAAGTTGGCAGCGTACACGAATAGACTGATTTTCGGAGCAACTCAGAGGAAGCAATTCAAAGGAAGCAATTCAGTCCTGAAAACATTTTGTTTCCTGTTTTTCCCACGGTTTTCCTTTGCTCTTCGATAAAGGTGGCTGATGTAGGGGTAACGGGAGGGACGAACATAATTCTGCAGTGGTAAGGAAGAACGCCGTATGAGTCTTCAGACGTTGCCAAATTTCCCCTGGAAAACCACTTAATTTCAGGAAAATTTTTGAATGCTTGTCTACCAATTTCTTGGATAATTTTGTTTTTAATTTGATCTAAAACGTCTGAAAATTTCATGGGGAAAATATTCATAATTTTCCTCAAAAATAAACATTTTATCGAAGAAAATTTGGCAACTCTCGAATGTTCATATGTCGTTCTTCCGTAGCAGGGCAGAATTGCAAACACTGCGCTTTAAAAAAAGAGACCATTTTCGGCTTTTTTCAAAATATTCGGACATAACTCCAATAAAAATACAATGAGAGCATTAGCGCGAGGTTTGGATGTCGCTCCCTGGTCGGAAAAACATGTTTTGACTTGTCTGCCGACAAAATCTCGTCAAAGCGTTCAAGAATAGCTGGGCCTGGACATGAGTCAGGAGTCAGGAGACCAGGCGACAGCAATAGATCTCAATTCGTCATCCTTTTTTCCCTTCCTGCTCGGCCTAGTGGAGCTCCAAAAAAATTGATGAAATTTCTCTCATCGGGTTCGATTTCAACTTTCTCAGTAAATTTACGCTCTGCTAAAAAAGTATATTACAATGAACTAAATTTCGTCGTGATATGTTGATAAGTAACGGAAATATCGTTCAGCAAGTTATAAGTGCAGCAGTTGTGGTATCGATCTTAGTGTACCGTAGAATCATGTATTTTCATTAGTTTGACCACCATTCTGCTCAAAATTTCACCGCGAATCGAAAAATGTACACTGTAAAAACAATTTCCGAATGAGAGAAAAAATTGCATTTTTACTGTCTTTAAATTTTGAGGGTCAGATTTTGTTTGGCATATGAGACAATAGGGCTGCAATCCCGTAGCGGGCAGCCTCGGTCTCGAGGGTTGTTAGACAAAAAGGACGGGAAAACCCATGTCATCGCGCCGCTTCGACAGTTTTATGGAACCACGTAGCTGGGGCGGCTTCCTTTTATTCAGACAGAGCAGTGCTGAGACAGAGTCCGAGTTTGACCTTCGGCGTTGGGTGAAGGCTGTGTAGTAGTAATATGGAGAGGGGTCTATTTGCATCTCTCAGCGGTTTACACAGATGTGGCTGAAAAATTGGAAATTCTCATAGTTTTGCGAGCATCTAGGAGCTAGAAGCTTTCAATCGACCCAAAAATCGTAAAAATCGCCCCGGTAGATCTCTCAAAATAGGCGTTACAACAGGAACATACACCAATTCCCGAGAACTTAAGGCCGGAGGGGGGTAGATTTGGCTTTAAGAGCGTCTCAGGAAGAGGAGTCTGAAAAATTTGGAAGTCTGACAGTTTTGCGAGCATCTGGAAGCTAGAAGCTTGCAGTCGACCCAAAAATCGTAAAAATCGCCCCGGTAGATGTCTCAAATTAGGCGTTACAACGGAAACATACCGCAACTCTCGGAAACTTAAGGTCGGAGGGGGGTGGATTTGGCTTCAAGAGCGTCTCAAGCGAAAGAGGCTGAAAAATTTGGAAGTCTGAAAGTTTTGCGGACATCGGGACGTCAAGGGCTTTCACCAGAGTCAAGCATCGTCGAAATCGGTCCGGTAGAACTCCAAAAATAAGCGTTACAGTGAAACCCCCAACGATTTTATTTATATAGATTGGAATTCCTGGGTTACACCTGACTCAAAGCGTTTGCTGCTCATACCCAGGAGCGTTCCGACTCATTTATCGGAGAATTGAGCGTTTGCTATCGGCCCCTCTGCAATTATGAGATTAGTCCGAGGATCCTTTAGGAACTTAAATTAATGACTCAGGTGGTGCTTTCCTGCCAACTTTCAAAGAATTGAAAGGCGTTTTTTCAAAATCTACAGTCCGTGAAAGTGAGCTCTCTGTGTGATCAAAGTGCTCTCATCGCCATATGACGCGTAACCCTTCAATTTTTAGTTTAGTCCAAAGATCTCTTAGGAACGTAAATTAATGACCCAGGTGGTGCTTCTATGCCAACTTTCAAAGAACTAAAGGCATTTTTTAAAATTTACAGTCCTTGAAAATGAGCTGTCTGTGTGATGTCGCAGAGCAAAGTGCCCTACTTTTGGGCCTTGTATCCCTTGAATTTTGAGTTTAGTCCAAAGATCTTCCAGGAACTTAAATTAATGACCCGGGTAATGTCTTGATGCCCACTTTTAAAGAATTAAAGGCATTTTTCAAAATTTACAGTCCTTCAAAATAAGCTTTCCGTGTGATTTTGCTGCAAATGGACCTTGGACCCTAGCCCGCCTAAATTTTAGCGTAACCCAAAATCGTTTGACGAACATAAGGAGACTATATATATGGTGTTCTCTGCAAATTTTGGAAGAAATTGAACTGATAGATTCTGGGATATCGCTGCACACAGGTTTGAGGGACGGACGGACATACATTTTTTTCAAGTATGGTTATTTAGACTCCTGGGACCTTAAAACGTCTAGAAATGATGAAATTTCAACTTCCCCCCCCCCCTTGCAGGATGACAATTGTCTTCTACCTTGGGGTAGCGAGAAAGTAAAAACGGTTTGAAGGCCTATACAGGGTGGACCAGAAGTTCCAGGACGGTCGGCTAACTTTTTAACGGTTCGAGAAAGAAAAATGAAACTTTGAGAATGTCCCTACCTCAAAGGGGACATCTTTTGGGGGAGTCAAAATTTTGGTCCCCCCTAAGGGAGGAGGCGGGGGGCCCCCAACTTTTTTTTTTCAAATGGCAACCCCTATCTTGTGATACCTCATTCGAAAGACCATAAAAAACTAAGAATTTTGGCGCAAACTGCAGATCAATATCTTAATTTTTGACCGAGTTATGATACTGTCAAAGGTCAAATTTGACCTATTTTCAAAAAATCACAACTCCGGTTCAAATTATCGTAAAGAAAAAAATAAAACGGGAAAATTACTAATTGTGTTTGCTTTTTTGTGAAAATTGCAGAAATCACTTCGAACTAATTTTAAGGGGGGGTTCGGACCCCCAAATACGTCAATTCAAAGGTCATTCAATTTTCCAGTGAAATGAGCCAATTTCCCCTAGATTTGCCTCCATATTATCTCAGTAAGGTCAAAATCAGTTCAACATTACGTTGGGCAAGTCCCCAAATTTCAGGAAAAGTTAAAAAAAAAACCCAATTTAAACGGTCAAAAATTACCTTAAATTGCGTTTTTTTAATCTCTCAATGTGGACGTCGAGGATTCAACGGACTGTGATCCAGACAGCGATGACTGCGTCTTAGACCTAGAAATCCAAGCTCAAAGGAAGATAATTCGCGTAAAAAAGGCGGCTATGAAGAGGAAAAGAGTCTCAAGTCCGGAGGACACAGCCAAATTCGTGGACAATCAAACCTCCGCGGGAAAAACCAGCAACCAAGGTCAAATCGGTGAGATCAACGCTAATCAGACGAAAACTATGAAGTCTCTTCCCCCCCTCCTATTAAAGTGGTAGGGATTGATAATTTTACTCTCTTACATGAGTTATTAACAAATAATGAGCTGAAAAAGTCAGATTTCACAACTAAGTTGATTGACAATAATATCTGGAAAGTGAATCCAATTAATGATACAGTTGCTAAAAGTATTCTTGATACACTGAAAAGAGAAAATCTATTGAACAACAAGATACAATACTACACGTATTCTAATAAGAACCTTAGGAACCTCAAAGTCATCTGTCGTGGTCTACACCCTTCTCTCGATGACATTGAAATCACTAAGGATCTTTGTGATCAAGGTTTTAAGCCTGTTAAAGCCACTTGCCTAATGAAGAAAGTTTCAACTCCAAATGACCCAAGCAAAACGACAGGCAATAACCATATACCCATGGAAATTTCTGATCCAAATAATGATATGGATGCAACCATAGTTGATAATGATAACCAACCCCTATTTTTAGAAGATAAAAATTATTCGCATAAGTTTAAATTAGTTAAGATACCTGTGCATCAATTAGAGTTTGAATCGGACGAGAATATAGAACGCATTTACAATATTAAAGGCATCTTGTCCATGTTAGTAAAAATTGAAGCCATAAAAGTCAAATCAGAGAGAGTAATTCAATGCAAAAATTGCCAACAGTACGGACATTCTGCCTCATTTTGCGGGAAACAACCCCGTTGCGTAAAATGTGCATCAAAACATCTGAGCCAAGATTGCCCTTGGCCAAAGCGCGTTATCAATCCTAAATGTGTTAATTGTGGGGCCACCGGACATCCCGCAAACTATAGGGGCTGCCCTGTTGCCAAGGAAGCGCAGTTAGAGAGAAAAAATGCAATCGCCTCGAGAAAAACTGGGAAACCACAAGTAAATGGTAGGTTCACTAAAAACAATAAACAACAATTTCCTAAGTTAAATTCTAAGCAAGGGAAACAATCAGAAACAACCGCAGCCTCACGAATTAACCCTAACATTAGTTTTGCTGATGCCTTATCAGGCGTAAATCAGTCAACCGATATTATTAGTCAATTACTTTCAACAATTGAGTCTCAAAGAAAACAAAATGAAGGGCTCACAAGCCGGCTAGCACGTCTTGAGTCGCTCCTTGTCTCCTGTGGTTTTTAACTCTTTGAATAAAGACCGCTTTAAACACTCTGAAACTAATATAATTGCATGGAATGCAAATGTTCTTACGCAAAATAAGTGTCTAGAGTTCACTGTTACACTAAATGAACTGCATACCGATATTGTCTTTTTAATAAAGCAGAATATTAGTCATTCACTTGTCGACATAATAGAGGGGGAAAAATTTCAAGTAGTAATAGCAGAGGTTTCCACTAGTCTTGGACGCTTCAATGTTGCAGCTTTATACTCGCCGCCAAAAAGTAAATGTACAGTAGATGACTATTCACACCTACTCTCTCGTCTCGGTTCTAAGTTTTTAATAGGCGGAGACTGGAACTGCAAAAACACAAGATGGGGTTCTCTTATTGACAACCCAAAAGGATCTGCTTTGGAAGAGGCTATAAATTTAATAGGTGGCAACTTCATCTCACCCAGGAAGCCCACTTTCTATCCACACGATCCAAATAAATCCCCCGACATTATTGATTTCTTTGCATATAATAATCTACCTCTCTTAAATAAAACTACATGTGACGTAATTGAAAGGAAAAAAGATCATGACCCCGTTACACTTTGTATTTACATTCATCCAATTTTGACTAGAAAGCCCCCGTGTTTGGTTTCGGCCCGGACAGACTGGCTCAAGTTCCGAGAAAAATTAACCAGTGAAATAGATATTAATAGCCCCATAACAAATATAAACGAGTTAGATAAAGAGGTGGAGAAGCTATCCCTGCAAATTCAAACTGCCGCTAAATCTAGTACCCCCGTAGCCTTTAATGACTCTAGAAAAGCTAATCCGTTGAAACTCCCTCCGGAGATCGTAGATATGATCACACAAAAACTCAAAGCCAGGAGAAAAATGCTCAATACAAGATTTTTTGAGGATAAAGAGGAGTATAATCGGCTAAACAAAATAGTACAAAAGCGTCTGAATACCTATCGAAATGAGAAATTCGAAAAATTCATTTCAAATCTAAGCCCACGTGAGACTGATGATTATACTTTGTGGAAAGCCACAAAGTCGTTTAAAAGACCAGAGCAAATAAGTTTTCCAATAAAAAGAGAGGATAACTCCTGGACAACCAATAATGAAGAAAAGGCAGATGTGATGGCCTCGCATCTGGAAAGTGTGTTTCAACCTCATCCTGCTAAGTTTAGTATAATTAACGAAAATGAGGATATCCACAACCTAAGTTTTTTACCGGACTCAAAGATAAGTCCAATCACTTATGATGAAATTTTCAAAGAAATTAAATATAAAATTAAATAACGCAAAGCCCCTGGCTTTGATTTGATCTCAGGCATCATATTTAAGCAGCTCCCTTTTAAGGCCATGCAAAAACTTGTTCAGATTTTCAACCCTGTACTCAAATTGAAACATATTCCCTCACAGTGGAAGAAGGCAGAAATTATTTTAATTCTTAAATCCGGTAAGCCAACATCGGCTCCTTTCTCATATCGGCCCATATCCTTATTACCTATTATGGGCAAAATATTTGAAAAATTGTACATTAAAAGACTTTTGAAAATTATTGATAAAAAGCACTTACTAATAAATGAACAGTTTGGATTTCGAAGCAAACATAGCACGTTAAAACAACTTCATCGTATTACAAACTTTATGGAAAAAGCACTGGAAAAAGGAGAATTTTGCAATGCAGTCTTTCTTGATGTGGCTCAGGCGTTCGATAGGGTTTGGCATGAAAAGCTAAAATACAAACTGTCCAAAATCCTCTCAGGAAATCATGCTAAGCTTCTTTTTTCATATACAGATAATAGATTCTTCCGTGTTAGATTTAACGATGCATACTCATCTTTTAAACCAATTAAAGCCGAGGTTCCCCAAGGATCTGCACTCTCACCTCTCTTATATAGTTTATTCACTTTTGCTATTCCTAAACCGAAAGGCAACTCCAAAATGGGCGTATATGCAGATGACACTACGGTGCTCTCAGCTGCCCCTACCTATAAAGAAACAGTTAACAATTTGCAAAGCACGTTAAGAGATATTGAAGACTGGACCGATGGTGATAGAACTGTCTTAAACGCTTCAAAGTCAGAAAACGTAGTCTTCACCAATAGGAAATATGTATATGAACCTTTAGTTTTAAACAACACACCTATCCCCTTTGCCAAAACAGCAAAATATCTGGGACTTACGCTTGACTCTAAATTAAGATACAAACAACATATCCTAAATAAAAGAAAACAGATTGAAATCAAGGTACGCAAAATGTTATGGCTATTCAGACGCCGCTCCAAATTAAAACTGCAAAACAAAATCCTCCTCTACAAAACAATGATAAGACCAATATGGTCTTATGCGTGTCAAATCTGGGCCTGCGCAGCAAAGTCAAATATAAAACAAATTGAAATAACTCAAAATTTAACACTAAGGAAAATTTTAAATGCTCCGTGGTATCTCAGTAACAAAGATATCCGTGCCGAACTGGGAATCGAGACAATCGAAGGCTACATTAGTAGACTGTATAACAGGTACGAAGAGCGCCTGTTCTCCCAGCCCAATTCGGAAGCTCTTGTGCTCCTTGATTGGGCGGGGGATATACGCCGACTAAAGAGAAGAAAACCTCATGATTTAGTCACCCCAGACTTCCTTAAAATTTAACTCTGTGTATGTCATTTAAGCATCGCCGATACCAGCCTTTGTCGGCGGCAATATTGGACCGCATCTTAAAATCAAAGTTCCTATTAACAGTAGGAGTCTTAAATTGTTATGTCTTAATAGCTTTTGCCACTTTTGCACCCTTTCCTTGTCATTTTTATTTTTGTTTTTAATCTTAACTATTTATTTATTTATCTATTTGTTACTTCACTTTCTCTCAATTTGCTTACCAATTTTTGTTTATTTTTTATCTGTTTAAAGTGGTTTTTATTGTAATACTAATTGATACATGTTAAGTTTAAATTTTTAAAGACACGTAAGGTCTGAAAATTAGATGTAATTTACTATTCTTTGGTTACAAATAAAAAAAAAAAAAAAAAAAAAAAAAAAAAAAACTGATATTTAACACTACTAAGCATAGTCATTATTATGTTCACAATATTACTTAAATGAAACTGCTACGCCTTAATTCGCAGGGTGTAATAATTGGATTAAGCGCATTTAGCAACCTGCGATATTTGCTTTCGAGAGGGGCAAATTCTTCTAAGCTTACATCGGGGAGGGGGGAGGGGGAGTGTTATAATTTAGGTATCTTGGGCAGAGGAATGCTGGTCTTAAAGCCATACCAAAATATATGAACAATTGTACATTTTCTAATTTTTTAGGAGGGACGTCCCAACGTATGTTATTGCAGGGTGCCTTGTGATGTCTGCAAAATTCAATAAATTTCGCGAATGTGCAGCTATCTGCAAGCAAATATGGCTGATTAACATTCTCGAAAGATTACTTGAGCACGCCATATGCTTACCTTTTTGGCAAAATGCGGCACAATTTTTAAAAGCTTGCTTAAAGTTCAATTTTTATCTTTCTGAAGCGGGTAACTTTAGAGATATGTGGTAGCCTTCAGCATTGAGATAATTTCAATCGTTACCAGTGAAAAATGTTTTGCAGAGTCTAAAAATAAGTTTCTAGCATCAAAATTTACATGGATTAATCTCACAACAAAATGTAAGGGTCGAATAGAGTTTGACGGAGAAAGACCTGCTCGTGCCGTCTGGCCTTTTCAGACGAAAATCAAAGAATTTCACGAATGTGCGCCTATCTGCAGCCAAATATGGCTGATTATCATTCTTGAAGGATTACTTGAGCACGCCATATGCTTACTTTCTCGGCGAAATACGGCGAATTTTTTGAAAGCTTGCTTAAGGTTCAATTTTCATCTTTTTGAAGTAGTAACTTTAGAGTTACGTGGCAGCCTTCAGATTTGACATAATTTCAAATATTACCAGTGAAAAGTTTTCCTCAGAGTCTCAAAAATAAGTTTCAGGCATCAAAATTTACATGCAATAACGTCACAACAAAATACAAGGGTCGAAAAGATTTTGACGAGGTGTGACAATTTCAGGAACAGCGGAATCTGCCACATTTGAGGAGCTCTAGGAAACAAGTGGGGGGAAAAAATTGGGAATACATGCTAGATTCGTAAAGTATGAACCCTTAGGAACACTTCATGCCCACTTCGGATCCAAAATTAGCGACACCCCCATGTCCGACCTTTTGCCCATTTTGTTACAGTGTGCGCCGTAGCGCAACGCGCGCGCGTCCTCTGCAATGCCAAAGCGAGATGCGGCACGTACCTACGCACTAAGCTTACGCGGGCCTGAAAGTTCTTGTCCGTTGCAATGTATCATTATGAATTGACTTGGATACACTTAAACATTAAAAACAGTTGGAATGTATAAATAAATATATCAAAAAGACATAGAGCGACGCCAAAAACGACCGTTTTTTGGCACAATTTGGGCCAGAAGGGATTTTTCTGAAACCGGGCCCAAACGATACCTTATGATACCCTAAAACTCTGGTAAAAATTTTAGCTTGAGTATACGCACCGTTTTTGAGAAATGAGGGGGCAAAGTTGCCAAATCGCCATCATTCTGGACAGCATTTATACAGCAAAAAGACAGGAAAAATGGACGAAAAAGTCAAATATTTGATGGGTTTCGGCTGTAAATGTTCTCATTGGGCCCCCAAGCATTTGACTGTGTTCAGTTTCAAAAATTTTGGTCGCACAGTGGTCCAAAATGGGGAGAAATCGTCGACAAATCAGGATTCTTCGTCAAATTTTTAGAAATGGAAGTAAAATTGTCGGTCTGCTGCAGTTTTCATGGCTAACAATGTTCTTATTGGTCCTCAATGTATGAAAATGTGTTCAGCTTCACAAATGTACATCGCACAGTGGTCAAAAATGGGGGAATTAGTGGAAAAATTAAGATCCTCTGTCAAACTGTTGGTCCCCAGTAGAGTTTAAATCCCGGAAAAATGCATGTTTTTATTTTTTTTAATTATTTATATATGTCAGACCGTATTGTTTATAGAACGTTGTTATAGAATAGACTTTGTAGCATTATTTCAATAAAATATGCAAACTTTCAAAAATTTAAAAAAAAGAAAGAAAAGTGGAGAGAAAAAATGTAAAAAAGATTTAAATAGTCAAAAAAAGAATTTAAAGAATTTTTCTGGGATCTAAAGTCTACTGGGAACCAATACTCGTACATCATTTTTAAAAAGTTAGGCAGAAGATCTCAATTTGTCCACTAATTTCCCATTTTGGACCATTGTGCGACGAAAATTTGATAAACTGAACCCAATTGAATGCATTGAAGACCGATAAGAACATTGTTCCCCATGATCTCTGCAGGAGACCAACAAGTTTACTTCCATTTTTAAAAAGTTTGACAATGAATCCTTATCTGTCCACGATTTCTCCCCATTTTAGACCACTGTACGTCCAAAATTTTTGAAACTGAAGACAATCACATGCACGGGGGCTCAATAAGAACATTTACAGCCCAAACCCATCAATGGTGTAACTTTTTCGTCCATTTTCCCCGTCTCTTTGCTGTAAAAATGCTCTCCACAATGATGGCGATTTGGCAACTTCGCCCCCCCATTTCTCAAAAACGGTGCGTATACTCAAGCTAAAATTTTTACCAGAGTTTTAGGGTATCATAAGGTATCGTTTGGGCCCGGTTTCAGAAAAATCCCTTCTGGCCCAAATTGTGCCATTCTTGGCGTCGCTCTTTTCTTAGTAAAATACCTATTGGCTTTATGTAGGAAAATCAATTTCAACGACTTAAACAATTCAAAGTTAATGAACTAAATCAAATGATCGACAGTTTACTTAAAGGTTTAGAGTCATAAAATGTTTATAAGACTACTTTTATTATTTTTGGATGGTTTTATTGACTTTGGCTGTGACTTGTAAGAGATCATGAAAATGCAGCTTGTGTTCATATCAGGAGTTGGCAATTCAAGTACTGATTCCTTTGTAAAACTTCGGGTGAAACAAGATGGTTTGAGTGGTTTTCTCTGAAACCAACTCCAAAACTGAATAAAATAAGTCTCTAAGTTAAGGCCGTGTTGAAGGAGATATCCCCGCTTTCCTGAGAGCCCGCTTTCGTATCAGGCCAAACTTTCTGAGCAAAGATAAGGAGCAAATCGATGGCGTAAGATCACAATTACATACCTCGTTTGTGGTGTCTGAAAATCTCCGTCTCTACGTTATTTTTTAGAGGAGAACAGACTGACACTGTTCCTTGAAGTTTGTGCACACTTTCGCACAGAGAAAAAAAATCACGGCACTTCTAAAGAATTGCCATTGAGTAGTTTTCCGTTTAAAAAATAAAGTAGGTATGACAGGAAGTCTGGGACTACGCAAATTGAGTTGTGTGATTGTCGATTTACACTGTCGAAATGAATCAGCAGGATTGCCGTGTGAATAGTTTTGGAAACCCCAGAAAAAGTGGGTACCCTGTAAATGTATTATTTGCTCTTTACCTGGAGAGTTTGACTTGATACAGAGGGGGACTCATGGGATAGCGTGGGATATCCCCTCCATTACGGCATCAACTTTCAGAGCTTTTTTCAGTTTTGGAGTTTGTCTCGGAGGAAACCGGTGAAACCATTGTGTTTTTCGCAAAATTGAGCATAACAATCAATACTAATATCGCTAACTCCTGACACATGCAATATCTCCATTACCTTCCGTGGTTACCTACCCTCCTGCTGAGAGCGGACATCAGTCAGGGAGAAATACGGTTTGACCCGGAACAAATTGCATAACAATTTATTCCTGTGTAAACGTCATCAGTAGATCCTCCTGAGCAACAAACCAAAAATTTACCACGGTCCGACCCCGGAACACCCCCCCCCAAAATGACGAAAATTCAAAATGGCGGACATAATAAGGACCTATGGGATTTCGGTATTTTTAAATGTTCCTATAGAGTCATGTGAGGTATCATTTCCTATATAATTTTGGTTGCAAATTTCATTTCTGAAGTCCAAAAAGCTCCTAGGTCAAAGGGGGTGACCCAAATCTAGGATGGCGGCCAAATTTAAAAGGCAAGAGGGTCATTTTTCAACTTTAACGTGATTGGGCGAGTGAGGTGTCGTTTCCCATGTAAATATGGTCAAAAGGGGGGGCTCTAAATCCAAGATGGCGGCTAAATTTGAAAGGCAGGAGGGTGAATTTTTTAGATTTTTACGTAAAAAATTGCGAGCGAGGGGTATCAATTCTTATAAAATTTTGGTTGTAAATTTCATATCTCAAGTCAAAACAGCCCCCCCGCTTATAGGGAGTGCCCAAAATCCAAGATTGTGGCTAAATTTAAAAGGTGGAAGGGTGCATTTTTGAAAAAAAATTCACCGAACAAGGCAAGGAAGGTGACTATTCCGTGTATTTTTAGTCAGTAAGTCTAAATTAAATGTAAAAGATGAATTTTACCCAAAAATGAGACGTGTCATTCAAGATAGTGACCAACATGCCTGCTCACGGTATGAAATGAATTTAATAGGAGCACCTAATGAGTTATTTTCGCTCATTTTTAAGTTCATCAAGTCTCAATCAAGATGAGGACATTGAACGTGACGGTTTTACTTTAGTCAATGTAGGAGAAAATCTGAAAGAGCGTGCTAATTCAAATTCTTTGTCAGGCTTGTCAGGACCGCCCATGCACCTCGGGTTTCTCCGAGTTTTTACAGTTGGAGTCCGAGTCTTCACAACTTCTGCTCCTGCGGAAGTCCGGGCATGACCTTACAAGTATACCGCACGGTGTCAAACCCTTTCTTAAAATTACACCCGAAGATTCTAATTGAGCAGCGCTGCCGGAGCTGGAGGCAAGTCAGTAGAAAATGGAATGAAGCTCGTTGTTTTCATTCACTAATCCCCATTGACAAGCATCTAGATCGGCTTATCCGTCATCAATTACTTTCGAAAGTAGTTCCTAAATTGATGGTGCTTCATGGCTGATAATGTCGGAATTAAAATCTCTACTTATGACGAGAATTTTGGAAGGAGCTAAATTTTTCGTTGAAAACCTGATGACACACGTCTTTGAAAGTGTGAGGGGGGGGTGGTTTGTAGGTTTTTCTGGTAATAAATAGCGAGGGCTTCATTGACACATATTTACATTTGTATTCACTAATTTCATTTGTTGGCTTCACCAATATGTAAATACAGTTTTAAGTTCTAATTAAATGCTAAGAGCTAGCACGGGTCTCGGCCGTGGGGAGGGGGGTACGGGTCTTTGCCGTGGTTACATACGCGTCCGGAGCGTGTAGGAATACGGGTCTGAGCCGTGGATGAATACGGATCTGGGCCGTGATAGTTACGGGTCTAAGCCGAGGACCGGAGAGGGATTCTCTTTCACATTTTGACTGATACTGAGTTTGGGCCTATGCCTCGGCCACTATTTATAGTCGATCGCCGACTCCCCACCAGGCTGGTTTGCACAGCTTTGCGATAGGGAACCGAGCGATCGAACTGCAACTAGCGGCCGAAGTTGGAATTGCTTCGAGCGGACGCGTCAGCACGCCACGCGCATTACTGAGTGTGAGTGCCACGCCACGCGCATTACTGAGTGCGAGTGCCGCGCCGCAACACCTTACGCACCTAACAAAATTTTGAAGCAACTTCAAAAGGCCGAACGACCAGGCAAGATGGAGGGTGAAAAAACGGGCGCTAACTATGGAAGCTGCCACGTGAACATTTGAAAGGGGTGCTAATAATGGGGGGGGGGGGGACTTCTTAATTAAGGGTACTATAGCATAATTCTAGCTAACTTATGGGCGCAGAATAGCGGCCGGCATGAGTAAGAGGCGCTAAGAAATGTGGCTGCCTCATAAGGAAGGTATGAAAAGGTATCTTATATCTTAAACTATAGGGATGCTGAATGGTAGGCGACTCATAAAAAAAATTATGGCATATCGTAAACTAGAAGGGCGCTTAATGGTGGCTGCCTCGGAAGAAAAAAAAATTACGTTACATCTTAAACTAGGGGGGCGCTCAAAAGCAGCCGGCAAGTTTGAGGGGCGCTGAATACGGTAGCTGCCTCATATGTGCTTCAAGTAATAATTTATAGAAAAAATAAATGAAAAAGGCGCATTTAGAAAGTTGAGAAGCGTTTTTTTTGGCTGTTTGGGGGCTGAGGTTGACCAAAGTGTATGCTGTGGCAATGAATGTGTCTCGGGAGAGCCTTCCGTTTGGCGGGAAAAATAGTCAGGGAGGGGGGGGTTGTATGCTCGGGCGTCGGGATATGAAGGAAGCATTAGTGCACTGGAGACTGCTGCGCTGCAATGGGTGCTTGTGCTGCTGTGGCTGTAAATGTTAGTGAAGAGGCTGGTGATTTTTTGGGGCGTAGTTGCCAAGTTTCGTAGTGCTATGTCTTAAGTCTAGGCCGTATATTATGTGTCCTTAAGTATTCCTAAATTATGTACATTTTGTAACACAGCATGTGGGCTATAATGTGGGCTCGTCCTCAGATTCTGACAGCGCATCTGTGTCGTAGAGGCTTGAATGCGGGATTTCGCCCGGCTCCTTGTGCTCGCTGATTGTTTTGAGATAGCGAGGCAAGTAGAGCTTTCCTCGTGGTTGGGCTCTTGTTGCAGTTGACAGAATTTCAGTAAGTTGGTGCCGTAGTTCTTGTGTGATGCTGTTCTTCTTTGTATTTGCTTCCGGGTCATCCATATTCTTCTCTAGTATTAGCTCAACATAGTTGTCTGCTTTTATTCCGAAATTTGTGTCCGTGATGTAGCTGACTTCTTGTGCCATGTTGTCATTTTTAAGGTTGAGAAAAGGGGAAAGAAAAAAAATAGAAAGAAAGGGGCGCTACGTTACCGCTTAGCGGGAGCTGCCCGGTTGCAAAAGCAAAAAAAAAAAAAAATGTAGCTCAATACGCTGTGACAATAGCGGAGCTGCTTGGGTATCAGTGCTCTTAACGGCCGCGATCATA
The DNA here is from genome assembly GCF_001854935.1 of Bemisia tabaci. Taxonomy (NCBI): domain Eukaryota; kingdom Metazoa; phylum Arthropoda; class Insecta; order Hemiptera; family Aleyrodidae; genus Bemisia; species Bemisia tabaci. The sequence continues at coordinate 562,121 of NW_017556720.1, forward strand.
GCCAGGGGTAACAACGTGTCTATGGCGCGAGCGCCTCAGAGCGGATTTGCGCTATGACAAAAGCACTACGCTCTAAGGAAAAAAAGATAAAAAAAAAAAATTATGTTTCTTCGCCGTGACAATGGCGGAGCTGCTGAGGTATCGGTGCTCTTAACGGCCGTGACAATGGTCAGGGGTAACGCCTTGACAATGGCGCGAGCAGACCGAGAGTGGATATGCGCTATGAGAGGAGCGCTACACTCTAGTTAAAAAAAGAAGCAATCAACCTTAAAAAGGAACTTTCGATTTTGGCACTGGTGCTGGATCCTTCAGGATGACTTGGTGCTGGGGGGTAGAGCCTGGCAGAGATGTTGTTGTGTGGTACGGGATCGTTGCGCCTCCACCATTGTGAGGGGGGTGGTTTGTAGGTTTTTCTGGTGATAAATAGCGAGGGCTTCATTGACACATATTTACATTTTTATTCACTGATTTCATTTGTTGGCTTCACCAATATGTATATACAGTTCTAAGTTCTAATTAAATGCTAAGAGCTAGCACGGGTCTCGGCCGTGGGGAGGCGGGGTACGGGTCTTTGCCGTGGTTACATACGCGTCCGGGGCGTGTAGGAATACGGGTTTGAGCCGTGGATGAATACGAGTCTGGGCCGTGATAGTTACGGGTCTAAGCCGAGGACCGGAGAGGGATTCTCTTTCACATTTTGACTGATACTGAGTTTGGGCCTATGCCCCGGCCACTATTTATAGTCGATCACCGACTTCTCACCAGGCTGGTTTGCACAGCTTTGCGACAGGGAACCGAGCGATCGAACTGCAACTAGCGGCCGAAGTTGGAATTGCTTCGAGCGGACGCGTCAGCACACCACGCGCATCACTGAGAGAATGTATGCGAGTGCTGCGCCGCCACAAAAGTCTCATTTTTTTTGGCACCATAGAGAGCTATTGTTACATATTTTTCAGCTTTTCAGTTGCTTTTTTTAATTCCATGCATGTGAGAGGTCAAGTCGCAACCAGTAAACTCATTTAAGAATAGGAGCTGATTACTTAAACGTTGACTAAATCTGTGACGAATATAAGGGATGTTGTGAGCGATAGTTTGGGATTTAGCGATTAATATCACTTCTAGGGCAAAGACAATTTGACGCCTTCTGATCTATTTCACAAAAACAATATTTAAAAGGTTCAATCTTTCAAGTAGAAAACAGTAATTCAATGCAGACTTTATAAGGGATGTTTACAAGTGATATAAAAAGTGATTCATGTAATTTTCGGCAGGAACACATGTAACTTTTACAATTGTAATAGAAAAAGTATTAATTGCTATCTATGTCCCATGAATTTTTTTTTTTTTAGCACATAAAAGGGGCCGACCAAAAACGGTTCCGGAGTTATGATCGATTGAAGTTTCCGCTCAACGCGCGCCGACCGATTTCCGCGCGCAAAAAAGTCTGATTTGACTGTCATTAAATCAGATTGAATGTTCAAACGGAGCAAAATGCATTATTAGGGACTCTTGAGGGTCGCTGAATTCAGAAATTACAGATACTTCCAAAAAATTAACGTTTTTAAAATTACAGCTCCGTAGCGCTATTTTAGAGGCCCACTGAGCGCCGCGCCGACCGGCCGCGCAGTGGTCCTGTACGGAGCTGTAATTTTAAGAAAGTGAATTTTTTGGAGGTATCTGTAATTTCTGAACTCAGCGACCCTCAAGAGTCCCTAATAATGCATTCTGCTCAATTTGAACATTCAATCTAATTTAATGACAGTCAAATCCGACTTTTTTGCGCGCGGAAATCGGTCGGCGTGCGTTGAGCGGAAACTTCAATCGATCATAACTCCGGAACCGTTCGGTTCTCCAGCTTACATGACCACTCGTTAGATGCGGAAAAAGACGAGCAATTTAAAAAACTGGTTTTGGTCAGGGATTTAGAGCTGAGGTTTGAGGGAGCATCATAAACGGAGCCGCATCGGCGCGCACGGCGGAGGCCCGGCGCGGACTTTCATGCCGCGTCGAAGAGTGCGCCGGGGGAGCGCATTTGCCGTTGAGGCGGCTTAACCTGGTGAAGCCGACACCCGGCTGATTTTCTGATGCTGCATCAGTTTTGATGCTGAGTCCAGCATCAAAATTGAGGCGGCTTCAATTAGCAGACACGTCGGACGCCAGCACCCCGGGCCCGGCTGCCGGTCGGCTAATTGCACCGGGCTGTGTTTTCAACCCTTCCTCGGCGTCCACTTCTTAGAACTTCTCGGCGAGGCGTGGGCCGCCGCCAAGACAAAGGGGGTGTTCCGCGAATTCATCGCCAAGCCCGAGGGTCGCGGTCTTCTGGGACAGCCCCGTCGGTAATTAAGCTGGGTGGCGGGTCCGAAAATTGAGGCCGCATCGGGCCGCAAGCCGAGGGTCCGGCCTCAAAAGTTGAAGCCCATGTGCCAGCATCAAACCTCAGCATCAGCGCTTAATGCTGGCTCGGTCGGCACTCCAGCATCGGGCTTCAATGCCCGAAGCCGGCGCCGGCAGGTTGCGCGCGTAAGGCCGGTTTCACACTATACGGTTTGTCGTCCGGCAGCCCGAATCGGTAAGCAGGTAGAAAATCGTGACCCGGGCCGCGGAACATTGGCGCGAATGGAGCCTTTCACACTTTCCCGGTCCGGTTTTTCATACGCCGGCGTGCCGTGTATCAGTGGCTCACTCCTTGACCCGAATCGGTTGCCTGATGGGTTGAAAGAGCATTGCGGCCAATGGAACCTTTCACACTCAACCCGGCGGCGGCCCGTCCGGATTCCGCCGAAATTATCGAGCAATGCACACAGTCAATATCACATCTGCAAGAGCCCAGAGGATGAAGCTTCACGGAATGAATGAAGCATTATAATATTTTGGCGTGAGCTGCGGTTACACCATGCATCTATGCTGATTGAAGCTCCATTCCAAACTCATTCCAAGACATTCCGAATTCTGCATTTTCGCAAAGACTTCACCTCGACTTAGCCAGGTATTTTAGTTTGGTACTGACCGTTATTCCACGTATCCACGTGCAGCTGCAAATCTCTTCGCGGCTCTCATTCCAAGTGAAAAATTGAACCTTCAATTTTTATTTTTGGTGCTTAAAAAATCTCAAGTGGCTATGGTGGCAATCGAAGTAGGTAATAAATAAATAATTAAAAAAGAAAGAAATTAATAATTTCGAAAGATTAAATTAATTTAAACAGAAAGAAATTAATAAATAATTAATAAAGAAAAAATAAGTAATTAAACAACTTTTTTCCGTCCTTCCGGAGTTCGGGGTATAATGTGACAAAAGCACCATTAAATTCCTTTGAACATTTGGATCGCATTTAGCAAAAAGGAGCCACCACGATTACAGTGTTTTCGAAACCGTAAAATTCTTTTTTTATTTTAAAAATAATAAATATTTGTACGGTATTACAATTTACACAATTATTTCCCTTTGAAATTAACAATTATTTGGTGTTATGTAAAAACTACTCGCATTTTAGGAGCTTTTTTAGGTAATTATGAGGAAGCAACATTTTAAGAACACTGTATTTGCGCTGGTTCCTTTTTGCTAAATGCGATTCATTTAAAATATGTATCCACTTATAAGGGCGACGTCTCTTCAATCTGCGGTACAAACACCATTTCGCGATAGCTGCAAGTGGACCCATGGTCAAAACGGCATGGACTGCATGTGGCGAAAATCATATTTTCCGTGGAATGTATGAAAATCGAATAGCGCGCCGAATAAGTGTGAAAAAGCCGCTTGACATTCGGATATCCTCCACCCGGTTTTCTACCTGCTCACCGATTCGGGCTGCCGGACGAAAAACCGAATAGTGTGAAACCGGCCTAAGGCGCGGCGCCGCATGCTCGAACGGCCACTACCTGGGCATACGGCACTAATGCTGAAGCTACGAGTCGATGCTGTACAGCATAACCTCATGAGGCGCCTCAAATGCCTGGTTTTGGTTCAAATACAAAATTGTGCTCTTTCAGTTTAATGTGTTTAAAAGAATTGAATAAATTTTAGTGGGGGGGGGGCGAAAAATGTCGTTTTCGCATACGGCTATTTCACTAAGACGGTTTTTTTTACCTGTTCGAACCGAATAGGGGGGGGGGGCCGTTGAAATTTCAAAAAAAAAATTGAAAAACCCTCACTTTTGAAACATCCAAGTGTCGCAGGCAAATAGTCACATCAGGCATCTTATCAAATGCCGAGGCAAATAGTCAATTGTTCTTACTTACAATTAGATTGAAATTCTAATCCTTCTGCTTATTTTAGACAAAATAATTCATAGCTCATGCAAGAAAGAAATCTCTGTAAAAATGTGTGGCATAAAATAGTATTTTAAATGGTTTTTAGTTCCTGAACGAACATTTATGTTGAAATCCACAGCATGTCGCGTAGAACACAATTTTTTTAAAAATTTTAATAATTAAATTCATGAAGAGCGTTTGCAGAAGAAGAAACTAGGAGACTTCAAAGATTTAAAGAGTTGTCTTTTCGAAAATATTGAAAATTCATGAGCTTCTCGTCATTAATTACTAGGAGCGGTAGTGACCCCGTCAAGCCTATAGAGATCTCCAACAACCAAGAACGGGAGCCGCTACTGTATCTTACACGAACCCGTTCAACTTTTGCGTTATTTTGAGATATCTCCGGGAAAACTTAACGAAACTCAAAACCCTTTGCACTCTGGCTGGCAAACTTAATTCCTCACATACAGGCGGAATTTGGCGCTGATTCACTGGGCAGTTAATTAATAATCGCTAATTAATTGCCGTTTTTTGGTAAAATTTTCTAATCACCCACGTCGCATCACATTCGTGCCTCGAAATTTTGCCTTCGATTGAAAATCCATATTAAATATAAATGTGCTGCCAACAATTAAAAAAATCAATGTAACTCATTTCAAATAGTCTACAGGGGTGCCTTTTGACAATTTCATGAATTTAGAACATACTTTAGAATTATTAAAACTTACGAAAGGCAACGATTAACGTCATTTCAATTCCACCATACCACTCGCAACTCAATTCGTACCTCGAAATTTTACCTTCAAGTGCTCATCCGTATTAAATATAAATGTGCTGCCAACAGTTGTGAAAATCAGCGCAACTCATTTCAAAAAGTTTAAACCAGTGCATAGGCATCATTTTTTGAATTTAGAGCATACTTTCGAATTATTGATACTTAGGAATGTCAAACGATCCAAGTGGTATCTCTTGATCGTCTTGTCTTCATTCAGAAGCAAGGGAATCCCTGCTGGTGAATTCTGAATCGCGACCCTCTTTTCTACGCTTGGAAAGAAACTGAGATTAAACATAGATTTGCGTTCATCACTCATTTTCCGATTTGTTTTTTTATCTAATAACAACTGGTTTCTAAGAGTTTTGAATTCCTTGCCTTCGTGACGTCGTGCCGGATAGTTAGCTGACGTCATAGTCAATTCAATCAATGTTTGTCTTTTTGCTTTCAGGTTTTAGCAAGATGTAAGAATACCTACACAAACTAAACTAATAAATAAATTAATATTGTTATTTCGAAATGCAAACGAAATTATACTAATGAAACTTCCCTTTATTTTTCATTACTATCTCTAAATTGTGTCAATACCTTTATTACCATGCTACAAGCTCTGTTTACTTTCCTCCATCTATGGTTCATTTGTTTGCAAGCAAAACTGTAAGTACCTATGACAATAAGTGAATTTAAATACCCTTATCCCTGCGGGAATCTGTTCGATGTCGAAAAATCCTAATAATCTAGTTTTGAGCGAGACCCATATCAAGGATTTAAAGGCAGCATCAGTAGCTTTAGCAACAAATCTGTGCCGAGTCGGATGCCGAAATTCTACTTAAAGTATGTGCTGAATTATTTCAATACGTGCTACCTAATATCAGAAGCAATGTTTGCTGAGCCATGCCGAACCACAGTGACCATGCAACATCTATCTGACTACTCTATCTTCAAACCCTTCAGGACACTCTAATTGTGTGTTGTGATTGTCACGTAAATTATCACTATAGTGCTCAAACCATAGTAAAGTTTCAGAGAATTTGTATGTTGATAAATACTTGCTAGTTATGAAGGTTCATTCACGAAATTTGCATTGCAATTTTCAAGTTTCCAAGGAGGGACCGTCTCGAGAGACGGCGCTCTCGGTGAGACGGTCCCGATACGTATCATTTGAGTGTCGGCTGCAGCCCATCTTCTTTTAAGCACTAAGGTATAGCCTCAATCAATGCAAGTAAAACGACAAAGGAAGGATTACATGAATGCTCGAAAAAACTCCTCTTAAATTTCAGCTGCCACTTTAAGCCTACAAAATTCGTTTCGTGACAGATCCCAAGGACTTATTCAGAATTCATTCACCTAAGATGAAGGAGTTGACTGTCAAAATGATTTTTCCACCTGGCGCTCACAGTAATCAGCCGTTCTGAATTTTGAAGGACCTAGGTGACATGGAAATGGCGAGTGGTGAAAGGGAAGAAAGAAAGAAAAGGGAAGACTCGAACTGGTAAAAAGATGCATTTCCATTTTTCGGCAATTTTGATTACGGCTCTACTACCCTTATTATTGGCACTACCCTTTCAGCCACTGCACACCCACAAGAGTATCAGGACGGTCTCGCCAGAATTGTTGATTCTTCAGCTATTTTTTTTTGCTCTTTTTAGAAATTCTACCTTCATCTACCTGACTTTTTTTTTTTAATTTTCAAAGAGTGTGCCAGAATCTGAATTGAAAATATTTATTCTATTCTTGATCTAAACGAGGGAGGTCTCGGAAGTATTATACAATGGTTCCTTACATAGCTATTGTAGGTAAGAAGAGTTTCGGCTACCTGAAATGAAGGGGAATAATTAGCGAAAAATTAAATAAAGTTCATTGATGCATAAGAGTGGAATTTGTTTCCTAAAATGCAAAACGAAAATGAAAGTGAGATGAGGAGATGGTGAAGAATCTTGACTTCAAAAGATATCAAATATTTTGAGGTTGGAGAGTGAAAAAAGAACTGCTTGTTTTATCCCTCGTCATCTTCTCGTAGGAAACAAATCCAATTATCCTTCCTTGTATTAGTGACCCAGACAACTAATCTAGCTTCAAAGGTAAGCTGGTTGCATCGGAGACTTACTAAAGGGGACTCTCAGCCGAATTAACTGTCCACTTGCTCGTTGTAGTTCTGGGGCGTACCTATATTTAAAAAATCTTGACCTCAAATGATATCAGACATTTTGAGGTTTGAAATGGAAAACAGAGTTTGAGCTACTTTTCTTGTCTCCTTTTGTAATTTTCAAGAGATTACTACTCCCCCCCCTCCCCCTTTTTAAAATTTTTTTAGATACATACCAACTAATTTTGTGATAAGATCTCATAGGTTTGGCGGAATTTTTACCCTTTTTGAGGGTTTTTTTTTTAAACAAATTCATACGAGGGCTGTCCCAAAAGAAACCGGACTTTTGTCATAGAAGGCGAACCGAGCGTCGTAATGAAGTTTTCTTGGGCTTGTTTGAAAGCTGATAAGCTACTGGAGATGCTTGTTTTTACAGAATGCAAAAATTCGTCTTGGTAAGGAAACTACACGCTTTGGAGTAAAGGAAAGTCAAACTCGAGTTGCGATTTTTGTCTTTATTTCAAGAAAAATTTGGATACAACTTAAAAATAAACCCAGGTTTTAAGTTAAAAACTTCGTTGCTCTCTTATTCAAATGCTTAAAAATAAGGAAATTAACATTTTAAGCAGATTACCAAGTCATCACCTATCCCCTTCAAAATACTCGCCAGCTTTGTTGATGCATTTTTGCCACCGTTTCTTCAATTGGAAGAAAAACTGTTGGAAATCCTCAGGTTTGAATGATCGCAATTCCTTCAAGGTGTTCTCTTGAATTTCCGGAACGGTTTGAAAACGTCGACCTTTCCAGGTAGATTTAAGTCGCGGAAATAAGAAAAAATTACACGAAGCCAGGTCAGGTGAATAAGGGGGATGAGGGAGAACACTCATGGCATTCTTTGCACAAAATTCGCGAATTTGGAGGGATGCATGGGCAGGTGCATTATCGTGATGCAGAAACCAGGAATTGGCTCCGTGTGATTTTTTCTTATTTCCACGACTTAAATCTATCTTGAAAGGTCGACATTTTCAAACCATTCCGGAAATTCAAGAGAACACCTTGAAAGAATTGCGAACATTCAAACCTGAGGATTTCCAACAGTTTTTCTTCCAATTGAAGAAACGGTGGCAAAAATGCATCAACAAAGCTGGCGAGTATTTTGAAGGGGATAGGTGATGACTTGGTAATCTGCTTAAAATGTTAATTTCCTTATTTTTAAGCATTTGAATAAGAGAGCAACGAAGTTTTTAACTCAAAACCTGGGTTTATTTTTAAGTTGTATCCAAATTTTTCTTGAAATAAAGACAAAAATCGCAACTCGAGTTTGACTTTCCTTTACTCCAAAGCGTGTAGTTTCCTTACCAAGACGAATTTTTGCATTCTGTAAAAACAAGCATCTCCAGTAGCTTATCAGCTTTCAAACAAGCTCAAGAAAACTTCATTACGACGCTCGGTTCGCCTTCTATGACTAAAGTCCGGTTTCTTTTGGGACAGCCCTCGTAAACTGTCAAAATTTGAACACTTGCATACACATTTGATAGAATGCCTGATTTGATTAATTGCCTGCGACATACGTACTTTTAAGTCCCCTTGGAGGAAGATCAGAGTTAAGAGTCAACCTGCCAGGCAAATGATAAGACACATGAAAATCGTTAATTACTTCGAAGTCATGGAGAAGATTTGCCGATTGTGACTTGATACAGGCTAAATCAATTATACTTTTCCCGTTTTCGCCTATGTATGTATAATGAGCAGGTGAATCTGATTTTGATCTACCATTTGCTAGAAGCATACCTGACGATTTCATGGTTTCTGTGATCAGTTTTCCACGTTTGTTTTCCTTGTCATCCTAGGTTTCTCTCTTAGTAGTAAAAGTTGTTCCGCTTGAAAAAACCTCATCCTGAAGATTAAGCTGATTAAACAGTTCGCTACTGATACTTCAACAGTTTTTGGAGGTCTAATAGGGTTAAATAACGGTATCATCCAAAAAATGATAGGTTATAGTTCTATGATTAACATCTGCTGATTTATTTAAAGACTAAGGATTATATTAAATCTGTTTTTTTTCTTTAATTTTATAAGTTATATTTGAATACTCTGGTGATTAATTAATACATTATCTAGACTCTGGCATTTAAGTTCCCGGCAATGAAAGTGTGTGCATCCAAGTATCATCCCGCTAAATCATTAATCATTATACTACATAAGTCGACACACACACTATCGTCTCTGAAGGGCCTCATATAGACCGCACCAAATATGAAGCTATCACACCTATTCTGTATTTTAATGAATATCCACATAACTGACTTAACAAGAATTTCTATCTTCATTTGTTTCGAATATATACTATTTTTCACCAGGATGACAATCCCACCTGATGCCCTACCTTTTGATTAAGGTTATGTTTACGTTTTGCACGCGTCTGTTTGGCTCCCGAATTAACAAGTTTTTTCGCTGAAAAATGACAAAAATTATGTGATTGTTTTGTATTGGACACCTAAGAAAGAATCGATCTTAAAGTGCGTGATATTTTTCCAAAAATCCAGTGTAATGTGAATGAATAATCAGCGAAATTCAATATGTTGTCAGTGCGTGGAACATTCTGGAACCACGATAATTAGCTGATCCTTGAAAGTTTCCGAGCAAGCGTCAATCTTATTCCTGATACCAGGAGTACGTGGTCTAAGGAAGCTCCAAAAAGCCCATAGGGCGTATGGTGCACCCCCCCCCCCAAGTTAGCCCCCCTCTCTCATTCCTTCATTTATGAAAGTGGTCCCTCGACTTCCCTCCCTTTTCCGTCATCTTGACTGAGCCCTTCTCCCCCTCTTAGTCTCGTTCAACCATTTTTTCATTAAATTATGCATTTAGCCAATAGAAGATAGAAGGGGGGGGGGTTGTCCAGCCTTACGTAACTATTTAGGGGGGGAGGAGGCGGTCCAGGCTAGCCTAACTAATGCCTCACGGGGGAAGGGGGAGAAAGGGTCGGAATAATAGGTAAAAGTGCTGTACATAATTTGTAAACAGCCCCCAATGAATAATGGCAGGAATTTCAAAAGCGGGAAATTGAACTAAGCGGGAAATAGTGAATCTTGGTCTGTTATGGTAGGGTGAGTGAATTGAAGGTATGCTCCTTTGCTACAGACTGTCAAAAAGCGACGAAACGCTCCGTTCTGTTCCGTTTCAGTCGTGGCAAGAAGTTTGAAATAAATGCCGATTTTTTTATTCGATTCTTACTGGTCCAATCGCACCCGGCCGGAGGGAGATAGGAAAAATGAGAGTCAGGTATGAAAACCTTTCCATTTTTTTTGGTCGTTCTATTGTCGACGTGGGCCTAAGAGAGCGCGAAGCGTCCTCCAGGGGTTGGGCCGCTTAGCGGCAAGGGGGCATATGCCCCCTAGTATTATAATAGAAGGGGTTGAAAATTGGCGCCCAACCCCTCTTTGTCACTGAGCATAAGATAAGCGCAACGATCGAAAATACGGTATAAAAAATGCGGCACAACATAGACATTATATTAGGAGAATCTTGCATGCCGCGCCGCCTTGGCACAGTGTGTAGATACGGTTCCCTTTCTGCCTCCCCCCTTCCCCACCATGACGAGTTTTTTTATCACCCTTGAAATAGTTCTGTAATGTAAAATTATTAGGTTCAATGGATTCAGTTGCTATCAGCCTTAATCACGCATTCATAGTTCACAAGGAAATCACGGGCTGTAAATCTCAGGGTCCCCCCCCGACGCTTTTTTGGTCAAAATTGGGTGATTAGTGGGTGAAATCATTCCAGTATGTATTGAGGTGGCCTTAAAGTGGTAAGTTCCGCAAACTCCGTTAGTTTTATCCACTTGTGCACAGAAATTCATACAGGAAACCTGGATTTTATGATTAGAGGGTCCCCCCCTCCCCAGGGACCCCATAAAATTGGGCACCCAGGCTAAATTCGTTTCTTCATGGGTGTAGAAGATTTCCTGAACGTTTCATGCTTTTATCCAATAATGCACGATTGTTATACCAATCCGCCTCACTATGCTTGTGACTACGCGCTCACAGAGGAACGAGTGCCTTTTCATAAGAGCATTATTAGGCAACGCGCTGCGCCGTCGCTGAGAAGTCACCAGAGATTCTGCGGGAAACTAAATTCGTCGATAGTACAAAACCCCAGGTAAAATTTCTCAATTTGAATAAAACGGGGTCATCTAGGGACTATCACCTACCCATAGCCGACAAAAGAATGGAATTCAGCCCAAAAGAATGGTAGGTAGAGCAACCTGTGACAAACCATGAAAAATTTAGAGGGTCGGGAAAGTTATACTAATGATAAATTAAAAGGAGACTCATGCATGGATAGAATACAAAAACATAGAAATTTTCACATTCTCAAGCATTCAAAACAATACTTCTTTGCAAGTGCAATTCAGACAATTTTCTGTTTTCTGCTTGATCTACATGCTTTTCGGCAGAGGACTTCTCTTAAGTGACAGGTTTGATTCGGAAAGATGGGAAAAGGAATGAAAGTTGAAATCGGAAATTTTGTTACTTGAATATCATGAGAGGCAATAACGGTGATCTTCATCCCTGTGTGTACAAATGTTGGTGCAGTCGCAATTTCACTCGTCACTGATAAGGCCAGAATTGGGCTTTCCCAACACCAATCAAATTGATTCAACTCCACGGACACGGTGTACTCTCCGAAGATTAAATCATCAAACTTGTAGTGGCCGTCTAAACACATTCAAAGATCTTCTTAGAAATGAGAATATCTTGAAAGCAGCTTCATTTTGGATTGAAATCTTATGGAAAAAATACTTGCATCAAAAAGATTACGACAAAATACACTGCTGTAATGACAGGGTAAGATTAATTCTAGGAGTGTTATGAAAAACTAGGAGGTTGCGTCTCCTGACTGCTCCGCGGCCCAATTACAGGAGGCACTTTGCTCCAAAGTTCCTTTACATAGGAAGTATGAAAATTATGAAAAAAAAAGAACACGAACTACAACTGTTACGTGGAAAACATTGAATGATATAAATTTTTTATTGTATTTATAGTATGATGATTGATAATTATAGATTGTAAATTTGATGATTTGAAATAACAATGGGTACACCGTTTTATAATGAACAGTTTGATATCAATTTTTCATGTCAAGTGTAGATTATGTCTTTTGATTTTAATTTGCTCAAATACTCAAAGCAGAGGATGTTTGAAAAAATGGCCACAGAGACTAAAGATAAAATAGTCGGCCGGCCGGAATAGGCACCCTCACCCACTCCTCTCATCACTCCATGCGTGCATCCCTATTCATCAACACCCAGGACGAATTTATTGTACCCAGTGAAGTGAAAGTTTCACTAGTTTTGTTGAACGTTGCTGCTTGTCGCAGGAAATATCTTTATATAATTCATTCAGCACCACATTCCCAAGAAATTTAATGAACATAACGATGACAATGACCTTAAACCAGAACTAAACAGAATGAGTACTTCCCAAGCTCTTAGGCTATTAATAGCCTAAGAGCTTGGGAATTACTCATTCTGTTTAGTTCTGGTTTAAGGTCATTGTCATCATTATGTTCATTAAATTTCTTGGGAATGTGGTGCTTAATGAATTATATAAAGATATTTCCTGCGTAATTCCCAAGCTCTTAGGCTATTATAATATAATAGCCTAAGAGCTTGGGAATTACTCATTCTGTTTAGTTCTGGTTTAAGGTCATTGTCATCGTTATGTTCATTAAATTTCTTGGGAATGTGGTGCTTAATGAATTATATAAAGATATTTCCTGCGACAAGCAGCAACGTTCAACAAAACTAGTGAAACTTTCACTTCACTGGGTACAATAAATTCGTCCTGGGTGTTGATGAATAGGGATGCACGCATGAAGTGATGAGAGGAGTGGGTGAGGGTGCCTATTCCGGCCGGCCGACTATTTTATCTTTATTTCCGTTATTTCCTCACCAAAAGGAACCATTTGCAGGGTTCCGCACTTTAAATTTCCGAAAAGTTGAAAATAAGGGCCACCCTACTATTATAATGCAGAAGATCATAATTTTAAGCTGTTATAATATAAAGATTGGAAAAGAAAGGCAACAGGATAAATATACATTGGAGCTAACAGAGGAAAGAAATACTCTCCTCACTGAAAAATATAGTATTATTGAAAGAGGGAAAAACATAAATTTTCAGGTTTATTACTTACCTTCTGCGATGGTGGTGCGCTGGAGAGACGGTACACTATTCGATGTAAGTAGAATCCTAATCAAAGGACATTTGTTCTCCAAGCACTTGATGGAGCCCTGTAATACTGCTTTCAACTGTGAAAAATCAATGTTAGAAATAGGGCTGTCCGTAACACTAATTTTCTGAGTAAGAGGTGAGTATCTGAAATAAGTAGAAAAAAGTTAAATGAGTCAAGAAGAAAGTTTAAACGAACTTTATGAAAATTCAGCAGAATGACCGAAGTTGAGAGAAAATGGGTCCAAGATACTTGGGAGGATTCGGCCTCTACTTAGTTATTTTCCACAGTATCTGGTACGATAAAATCAATGAGCATGATTAAATAGAACAAAAAATCATCTCTGCAGAGAAAAAATACTTCCTCTTAAGGTGCCCTCCAAAACACACTTCAGCCATCCCATTCCTTACTACAATCAAAATTCCAATTTATGCTTCATAGATGAAGGAATGGCAGCAGCGACTCTTACTTACCAACAACCACCAGGCTGCTGTTTGAATCATTGGTGAAATTTCGTTCAAGATAAGGTCAGTTTTATGATGTTTTGATAATGTTAAAACATTCAGAGAGAAAGGATCTTGACAAATGCGGCGTTGGAGAAATCTGATAAGCACATTAGCTGACAACTGAAATTCGCAAAACCGTACAGCTTTGCCTATAACCTCCTGCTGAACAACAACACACAACGACGCCATTGTGTATCCTTTCACTTCCAGTCTTGACACTTAAATTCAAGACAAACAAGCTCGCAGTTTAAGCCCTGGTTTTGGCTACCCTGATTTTGTGCACATTCGCGTGAACTTTCCTCCTGGTTGTTGTTACTAAAAAAAGATAGCGGAAAAACAGTAGGTTTAGTTCACTTAATACTTTTGAATGATGCGATTAAAAAAAATTACTAGACTGACCCATTTAAGATAGCTCATAATATACTTGTTCAAACGTGACGAAGTTAGCTGAAAAATAATAAAATCTGATGGAAAGATGCCAAACTGGTCCAATTTAACTGACTGATGGAGATAGCCCATTATGTGTATCACATTTCTAAAGAGCATTGAAACATGACTTAAACCTTGATAAACAGAGAATTGATGTAAAAAATGAATCGGACCTATGAAGCAAACATAAAATTGAGGAGCTTTCCGGAAAAGGGGCACATAGCAAAAAATTGCGTTTGAGAGAAATGCATTTGAAGTTTTGATCATTACTCTATGGTCACTGACAGTGACTTTCATTCGAAATCGGGAGTCCAGGCTGCGATGAAAAGTACCGCAGAAATTAATGAGAAATTAATGATGGAAACTTAAAATGCATTTTTCTCAAACGCTATTTTTAGCTATGTGCCCTTTTTTCGGGAAGCTTCTCAATTGTTGTTAATTTGTAATATATTGGAAGTAGCAGTCACTTGAACTTGTTAGGTAGGTGTGTAGCCAAAGTGCTGGAAAATGTGCAAGTGTTTAATTACATAAAATGATTCATTTATATAATTTTTGGTCAAAGTTTTTCGGCACAATTGCCATCTTTGTATTGAGAAAACAAAATTTAAATACTTTTTTTTCAATTAACAATCAATAACTTTGATATGCACTTTTTGACTAGGTAAGAATATAAATATAAATCAGATGTTTCAAGGATTAATCACTGAGTTCAGCACATCTTACATACAATTGGTTTGTTGCCAAATTTATTTCCGTTTGGGCTTTTAGTAAACTATAATTCCATTTAACTACCTTGACAATTTCAAACTTTTCTATAACTGATGATAATTTTCTGTCATTAAAGTGTGACATTTTAACATCGCTGTCATTAATTACGTGAATTTCATCTTTGATATGCATAAACACATTTGGGGATTTCAACTTTGTATGTTCTTTAAAACGGCATGTTATAAGCCTCTTCGTTTTGCCAATGTATTTTTTGGTAAAAGTATCTATACTACAAGCTCCGAGACCTACTAATTTTGCATAACTGGTAACGCTTAGTTCCAGCGTTCTACCGGGCCCATTTTCATGATTTTTGCGGCTATCGACGGGCCATTGTCTCTAGATGAGTCCGCTTTATTCAAATTTTCAAAATACGATCCACGATTTTTTATTATACGTGGTAAAGTTGTGAATTTACCCATTTAAACCATGTAAATTTATGTTTTTTGTCATAGTTTGTTCGAGCGTTCTACTGGGCCGATTTCCATGATTTTTACGCTTATTGACAGGTGATAGTCCCTAGATAAGCCCCCTCTCATCAGATTTTGGAAATAGGACCCAAAATTTCATACAATCAAGTTATAAAAGTGAGCGAATTTACAGAATGCTCCGCAACTGCTCCCGCTATGCGCAGAAGGTTGCACAGTGGCTGAGTAGTCTGCGCATTAGCTCTATTTATCAACACAAGATTCGCCCCGGAAACTTCAAGATGAGCAGTGACAGAGTCGTCTAAGACGTCGGAAGCGCCCACACGTTTCAAGATGCAAGTTCGATTCCTGACTCCTCAGCCACTTAGACCTGATTATCATCATTCGTTGTTTTACTGCAATGTTTCATTAATCAGTCATTGAAAAACGCGTCCTTTTGACTTCAAAATTTTTTTGTTTCTTTATTCGTCAAAAACAAAAATTTTTTTTTTTTTTTTTTTTTTTTTTTTTTTTTTTTGTAATGAGGGGAAAAATTCGCTACAGTGCCCCCATCATGAGGGTCGCCAAGACGCCCCTCATGAAAAGGGCCCACCGAATACCGGGACGGCAACGACCATCAGCTGGTGAAGAGCCGCCGAGGCGACCCCTAACCGACCCGACCGCTGTGAGATGGGAAGACCCGGTTATGTGGGGGTGAAGCACGCCTCTGTGTTCCGTACCCACTAAACGACCCCTCCAGGCCACACCCCGTGCAAGTGTGGCCCATCGGACGCTCTATCCTCCCGTCGGACGTCCCTAAGGCACTCTTCGAACGGCAGTCCCCGACCCCGGCCCCGGTTTAGCCGGCGCCCCTCAGGCCCCCCCACTTAAAGGGAGGGTCCCCCCATCCCCCGGGACCGATCTGCCGAAGCCATCATTGTATCTGGAGTCAAGGGCGTAGGAGGAGAGCCTAGGCCCAGCTTGCGCCAAACCCTGCGACAACCCCACGGCAGGGCTCTGGAGCCGAGAACTGGAGGGCAGGGAGGGCAGACCAGCTACGTCTCGCTCAGCCCTCGAGGCACCCGATCTTATGCGGCCCCAGAAGGGGGCAGCCTACACATGACTCAGCTCCGCGGGTGCGTCGAACCCGATATCCCCAATTGGATAGCTTGCGGTAAACAGGGCCAGAGACCCGAGGGTTTCTGGCCCACTAGAGGCATCCGTTATCCATTATCCATCTCATTGTCCATCTTTACGTTTGCATGACATAACACGTGTCGCGAATCGCTCAAATGCTAGCCAGTTTCCTTTGCTCTCCAGTAGCACACCCATTAGCTCTTCCGGGGGCGGGATGGGACCAATAACCCCCTCAAGTTCCCGCCTTTCTGCAGTCCATCTGTTACAGTTGTACATCGTGTGTTCCGCCGAGTCACGTTGGCTACATTGAGTGCATTGATCAGAATCTTTGATCTTAAAGCGATGTAGATAAGCCGCAAAAGAGCCATGGCCAGTCAGCAACTGAGTTGTCGCGAAATTTACTTCTGCAAACTCACTCCTCATCCACAAATCAAGATCCGGGATCAGTTTTCGAGTCCATTCAGCTTTCCCCGTGTTTGAGTACCATCCATCTTTCCAGGCATCATACATCATTTCTTCAGCCATCTTCGGATCTTGCGTGTCAAATCTGGTCTTATGTTGGAGCAGAAGTAAATCCAAGGGAGGGATTTTCGCTAGCACGTCTAGCGCCTCATCTGACACAGTTCTGTAGGCCCTTGTCACTTTGATCTTGATTGGTCTGAAGGTTTTCCTCACCCAGCCAGCATAAGTCTTCGTCCTGACAATGTCCGCCCAAACCGGAGCTGCATACGAGAGTATGGAAATGGCCACCGAAGCGATAATCTTCCTTTTCCTTGCAGACGGTCCTCCATTATTTGGCATGATCCTAGTTGGGTTTCCAGCAACCCTTTTCACTTTTTCGCACGTTCTTTTGAGATGTTCTCTGAAATGCAAGCCCGCCGACAGCCATACACCGAGGTATTTGCCATGTTCCTTAGCTTGGATTTCCAGTTGGTCCACTTTTATCATTACATTACGATCTGCCTTCTTTGCCTTAAGAATTAAGAATTCCGTTTTTTCTATCGCCGTTTCCAGCCTGAGCTCCCAGATCCTTCTTAAGGTGTAAGCCACTGCTCTCTGTAATTTCCAGATAAGTCCATACATCGTTTTTTCCTAGGCGCTGACCGCGACATCATCTGCAAACGCAGTCAACAAACTATTTTGCGGGAGGGCGCCCCCCACCACAAAATCATAGTAGACCAACCACAAGAACGGCGACAAACAGCTACCCTGGGGCACTCCACACGAGGTTTGGATTTCTTCTCAGTCTACTATGATATTACGCTCCGTGATATAATCTTGGAGGATTCTGAGCAAATAAGTTGATACGCCTTTTTTCCTAAGTGCTTCAATTATTCCTTCCCACGGTGCGGTGTTAAATGCGTTCTTCACGTCAAGCATCACGATCCCAGATGGACGTCCCCTTTCCCATGCTCTGTTTGCAAAATCCACTACTTTCTTGATCGCCATTACTGTCGATTTCCCCTTCACAAAACCAAACTGGTTTTCTGAAATGAAAATCTCAGCTATGAGTCTGTGCAGAATTAGTTTCTCCAGGATTTTTCCCATAACATCTATTAAGCAGATTGGGCGGAAAGTTTTTTTGTTTCCTTTAACTCCTTTTGGTAGTAGGATTAAGTTAGCCTTCTTCCATATTTTCGGGAAAAACCCCGAAGTAAGGGCTTCGTTGAAAACTCCTAGTCCCGTTTCCACGTTAGTACCAAGAAACGCTTTGACCGCTTCCGGGGGGAGTCCGTCCGGTCCTGGAGCTTTTTTGTCTCTAGTGGTCCTCAGTGCTTCTTCTAACTCGCCTTTGGTGAAAGGTTGGATTTCATCCTCAACTTCAGGTTTTTCGAAGGACGGCAATGGTCTTTCCGGGAAGAGCTCTTTCACTACCTCAAGTTTTTCTTCAGTACTTAATTCGTCAGCTGGATTCCTTGGTCCCATCTTGCTATTCACGATTTTGTAACCTTTTCCCCAAGGGTTTTCTTCTAATTCATTTAGTATTTTGTTCCATGATTCCGTTTTTGCCTTGGAGATGGCTTCCTTAAGTTCCTTGTTCGTTTGTCCGTACTCCGTTCTCGTTCTTTCCAAGTCTGGGTCGTCTTTGCCAATCATTCTGGTCCATTTTCGTCTTAAAGTAACTGGTTTCCTATGTAGTTTTCCAATGTCCTCATTCCACCGATACTCTTCTCTCTTTTCCGACGGCGTAATCTTCATCTTCTTCAGGATGTTATTACATTCTCTCGTTATCAGCTGTGTCACCTCCTCCGCAGTCCTCTTCTCTTTGCTAGTGTAAGTGTTCTGTAACCTAAAAGTCTCCTGGAGAGCCTTCTTATCCTCTTCCCCTCTAATTTTCCATTTCCTGATTTGAAACGGTTTAATCGGGTTGGAATTTTCTCCCAGTGTGCACAAGATCGCTTGGTGGTCGCTCGCAGTGTTCATATCAATAACCACTTCCCATCTCTTTACAGAGCTCGAAAGCTTTCCTGACGTGATCGTTAGGTCAACAATGGAGGTACCTCCCCCAGGGGCCAGAAAGGTGGGCGTAGATCCGGTATTTTGGATGATCAAGTTGTTTGTCTCGACCCACTCTTCCAAAATCAGTCCTCTGTTGTTGCATTCTTTATCTCCTCACGTCTCAGATCTGGCATTCAGATCCCCTGTGATGAGGAAACGTTCATTAGCCGTGGGGAACTCCCGGGCCAGTTCTTAAAGAACCCTGTTATATTCCTCGTCAGTTAGGCTAGGAGGGAAGTAACAACCAAAAATCGTTATTCTGCGAAAATCCATTCTGACAAAGCCATTGAAGGATGAGCTCCTCATACATTGACCTAATTTAGTGTCGCAGATTCTCATTGCCAGTCTTTTCTCTTTGTCTCGAGTCCACAGCTTGTTGTTCGTTTTAAATTCGTTTGCTTCTGATAGCACAAGTACCGAAATTCCTCTTTTCCTTGCTTCTCTATTTACCAGGTCATGAGACAATTTACATCCGTTTTTATTATTTGCCGCCATTATCAGAATATCTTTGTTATGCGCCTCCTTGCAGTTGTTGAGGTTGATTTGTAATCCTTTAATGACTCTCGTTCTCGTTGTTGCAGTCACCTTGCCTGTTAATGTCCGTTTCCCAGGGGCTCGCTCCACCGTCTCCCTCGTATCCGTTGAAGACGATGGCCCCCCCCCCCCTGGCCGAGCACTCCCGATTTCCATGTCGGTCCGTGGGTGTCATTTCAAAACGAGGTTGCTTTCGGACCCACTTGTCGAGTAGCGTTTGTCTGTCCATCATTGTTGTTGCTGTTTCCCGTTTTCGATCTCCATATTCTGCACCTGGCAGTCACGCGCGTTGTGGCCTTCTTTCTTGCATTTTCTGCAGCACTTGCTGTAGTCGACCGCGCTATTACACTGATACTGGATATGCCCCGCTTCGTGGCACCTGTAGCAGACGTTTGACTCTTGGTACTCCCTCACGGGACATGTCGCGAAGCAGATTCTGACGGATCACTATTGAGGACCTCTCTGCTTTTGGCGTTGTCCTTCACCCCGATAAACGCAATCCCGGCTGCGTTCGCTGGTATCCGGACGTTGACCACATCGAGCCCGGCAACCTTCAACTCCTCCGTGAGGTCATCCTCCGTGAGACTGTTATCCAGCCGCCGCACCACCAGCCTTAAAATGGGCTCCCTGGCTACCGCTTTTGAAGGGGCTTTCCTTTCTATTGCCTTCTGAAGTCGCTCAGCTCCGATGGCGGTTTCTACCTCAATCTTCATTCTTCCGTCCCTCGTCATCCCTGCGTCCACGATGAGGTGTGCAAGGTCGCCTACCGTCTCCCGGACGAAACGTTTCATCTCCCCGGCCGATCTGCCATCCGTTTGGATAAAGACGACGGGTCGTTTCGGTTTATTCGCCGGTTTTACAAAAATCATTTCATTTTAAATGTTAAGTATACCTTATATCGTACTTTTTTGTACACTCTATTTGGTACACTCCTGCGATATTTTTGTCATGGGATACATTAGAGATATTTAAATTAGTTTTTATATACCTGTTGACACTTTTTTTAATCTTGTCCAGAACGTTATGTCTGGTGGACAAAGCAGGAGTGTAGTTTACGTTTTGAAAGTATTTGCCTATTTTTCTGCTCATCGGACCAAATTAATGGAGACTGACAAATTTTTTATCCACCTTGTTACGATTTTCTTGTTGTTGCTTCTTGTGAGAAGCATTGGTTTTATGCGTTGTAAGAATTTTATTTACTAAGTATCTAGGACAACGATTTTCCCTAGCTATTTCTTCGAATAGCTATCTTTTGCTATATATTTTTGTAGCTCAAAGCGCGGGAACGGATCCGGTACACTCGTTACGTCACATCTCATGACAAATCAGGTCAAACCAGGCCTCCAGTGGTGTGGCACCACTTACAATGTATTTTCCGGAAATTTATTTTTTTAAAAAAAAAAAAAAACTCACTTGCACGTCACATTAATTTAGTTGCGGACGCGTTTCGCTCCAGCCCGTGGATCATCATCAATGTGACTGGTTTTGTTCCTTTCTTCTTGATCCCTCAACTAGTCCTCGTTCCTCCTTTCTACTTTGTTTAAAATTGTAAACATGGATTGTTGATTCGACTGAGGTCCAAATTAATTTTAAATGGGTGCTTGTGTATGAAGATTGTCTGATTTTCGTTTCATTATAAATAAAATTAATCACAATAATTTCTAGAACACAATGTCTCAAAATTCTTAACTCATCAAACCAATTCACAAAATAAAAACGTGCAAAATGATGTAAAATTGCGATGTTCCCAAGCTGTCTCCTATTCAAGTGCTACGATCAATGTAGCTTAACCTTGGTGATCAGGCAAACAACTCTGCACTGGATGTGAACTTTCATCCGCGCAGTAATGAGATCCTTTGTTCAGCAGCGCGCAAATCGCTGTAGCCAATCACTAGTCACTGCGGCGCACGAGACTTGAACTCCGCCACAACAGAGCCCGCGCAATACAAACACAGCGGCAGCTTTCCCGCCCAATCACACTTGCTTCGCCAACCGACCAATTACAAGAAAGTTGTTTCCTGCATTCGTACACAAAAAAAATCTGCATATAAATATACCCACAATTCGCCAATTAATTCACTCTGAATGCAGCAGTCGATCAAGAAGCACCTCACTCTCAAGCTTTCGACAAGGATCAAGTCAAATCAAGCTAAGCAAGCAGCTGAAGAACGTCCTATGGAGCTCAGCAAGAAATTGGCGCTTTTTGGATCAAGACCGAAGTTCAGTTTCCCGTTTTCTTGGCATCAACGTCAAGCACAAGCGGTCATCATTACACAAAACCCAGCAAATTCATTCTTCTCAAGCATTCAAAATTAATCATCTTCAAGTCATCTCTAATTCGGACTTGTATAACCCCTCCAATTTGGAGAAGACGATTCTTCTGAATCTGGAATAATAATAAGTGCAATAGCACGTAGCTCTCAAAATTCAAACCCTTCTGGTTTTCCTGCTCACAGCAGAAGCTGGTATACTATACACCTGGTAACCCTCCAGGTTTCCTATCTAAGGATAGTAGCCGATTTACTCTGAGTCAGGTAAAAATAAAAATTCCAAGAAAGGATCTCTTCCAGATCATTAACTCATTTTTTGCTGTCACCTCAAAATCTTTCTCTTCTCAAGCTAATTTTCCGAGCCAAGGCAATTTGGGGGGTCGCTACGGCTCTTCACTCGTCTCTCACTTCAAATCCTTATCCTATTCCATCTTTTCTATAATTTCTATAATTGGTCCCTCGGTACAACTCACTTTCAGCATTTAGGACTAGCATTTTTTTTCACCATTTTTGAGCCGTCATTCTTCAAAGATGTTTTCCCATACATTTAAATCCTTCCTGGTGGATACCTATTTGAGTGAGGTAGGGTTGAAATCCATGATATGATTCTCATTACAAGCATGGGCTGCTACTGCTGATATATCTTATTCTTCCTTTTTTACACAGTTAGTATGTTATTTCCCTCTAATTTTTATAGATCCACATGTCCACCCGAAGTAGACCCTCTGACACATTTTACAGTGCAGTTTATATATTTCCACCTTTTTGCTGGCGTCATCATTTCTTTTCTCTATGCATTTGCTAAAATATTTATTAATGTTGGAATTATTGTAGAAACCCAGACTGATATTGTGTTTTTTGAAAATTCGTTCGAATTTAAAGCAAAATTCGGGATGAAAATCGAATCATCTAAACTTTTCCACTTCCTCGATCTTTTGAAGTGTTGTCCCTGATTCTATCTTATGTTTCTTTTTCACCAACATTCAATTAATCGAATTATGATGAAACCCATTTATACCTGCTACCTCGAAAATTTTAGCTTTTTCAGAATTAAAATTTTCTTCGTTGAGAGGAACCTTTACGATTCTATCTATCATACTCCGGAACGGTGCTAACTTATGGGAGGGCGAGTTGAAACCATTATTTTTTATGTCGTTTTCTGTATGAGTAGATTTTTTGTAAATACTGAACTTTGATCATTGTCTATTCTGTGAACTAAAATATCTAAAAACGGTAACCTCCCATCTTTTTCTTCTTTTTTTTCAACATTAATAAATATTTTAGCAAATGCATTGAGAAAAGAAATGACGACACCAGCAAAAAGGCGGAAATATATAAACTGCACTGTAAAATATGTCAGAGAGTCTACGTCGGGTGGACATGTGGATCTATAAAAATTAGAGGGAAATAACATACTAACTGTTTATTAAAGGAAGAATAAGATATATCAGCAGTAGCAGCCCATGCTTGTAATGAGAATCATATCATCGATTTCAACCCTACCTTACTCAAAGAGGTATCCACCAGGAAGGATTTAAATGTATGGGAAAACATCTTCAAATACAAGCACCCATTTAAAATCGATTTGGACCTCAGTCGGATCAACAATCCAATTTTTACAATTTTAGATAAAGTAGAAAGGAGGAGTGCAGACTGGTCGATCGATCAAGAAGAAAGGAACAAAACCAGTCATGCTGATGATGACCCACAGGCTGGAGCAAAACGTGTCCTCAACTAAATTCATTTGACGTGCAAGTGAGTCTTTTCTAGAAAGTTTTGATCATTTTCTTGTGCGGCCTCCAAGACAAAAAAGTTTTTCGATTTTTCGTTTCATTTTTGTTGAATGTATTTTCCCGTACGGAATTGGCAGCCCCTTTTCAAATGCAAATATCAAGTCAATCGATAATTGATTGATCAAAATGGAATTCAGAAATGGATTCCTTGCACGTTTAAATAGTTGAAACCTTAATTTGATAAATATGAACCGACAGGATAAACCATATTTTTAAGGAAAATTGAAGTCAAGGGGCGATTGTTTACATCTGTCACAGTGACAACAGAAGTTGAGGTTTAATTTGCAATAGCCATTTTCATGAGTTTTGACTTTTCAGTCACTACTTGAAGGTAAGTTTTTTTTGTAGATCAATTGCTTAGTAGGTACCTCAGAATCATGTTAAAAGCCGTAACGGTTTACACTGTTACAAATTCATTCAGATCACACTCCAGCAGTCCAACGCTCAAACATGGATGTAGCAAGCCAGTTGTTATTTGTTGATATTTCACCTTTCGATGTTCCACTGAAGACACCAAAATGATAGTATCAATCATTGATGATAAAAAAAAACTTACCTTTGACAATACTGATGAGATGAGGAGACCGGTATGTTTTAGCTGGAGGCAAGGAAAGTAGACGTAGAATCTCTCTTTGGTTACCAGACTTATCGATTAATTTTTCTGTACCTGTAGTGTTACATTGAAAACACAGAGGAATTTAAAGTAACATAAGTTTACAAAACGTGGGAATGTTCTGAATGATATTGAGATGTTTGTTGAAGAGTTAAGAATGCTTTACACGCACTGAGAGAACTTCCATGGTTTGAGCGTTGGACTGCCGGAGTGTGTTCTGAATTAATAAGTAACAATGCGTACCATTACCGCTTTTAACATGATCCTAAGGTACTAAAAAATTGAGTAACAAAAAAAAACTTACCTTCAAATAGTGACTGAAAAGTAAAAACTCATGAAAGTGGCTAAATATTGAGCTAACCACCATTTCTGTTATCACTACAGGAGATGTAAACAATCGCCCATTGACTTCAGTTTTCCTTGAAATTAGGGTTTATCCCATGAAGGTTTTAACCATCTAAACGTCCAAGGAATCCATTTCTGAATTCCATTTTGGTCAACAAATCTATGATTGACTCAATATTTGCAATTGAAAAGCGGCTGCCAATTCCTCATGGGAAAATACATTGTAAGTGATAAAAAAACCGGGTTTGTCATGAGATGTGATGTAACAAGTGTACCGGATCCGTTCCCGTGTAAAAGTGACCGCTTCGAATGAGTCGGTTCCAAAAACAGCTTTTTTTGAGTGTGAGAGGTCATCTTGAGCTTTTTCAGTAGCGCCATCTTCTTTTTGGGAAATTTGCCATTGGAATCAGTTATCAATTCGCAAATCCCCGCACCTTGCAACAGGCCCATTAAGTGTTAATAATTATTTTTTCTACAGTAAATTTGATATGATAAGTCAAGTCGATAGTTGATAAAGAAAGGGAGAAAGGTTAGAAAAAGATTATTAGGCTGATCGCAGAACAGCACAAAAATTTCGTGGGATGGGCGCACACACACAAGTTTGCCCCTACCTTCATAAATTTAAGTAAAATTAAAATAACGAGTGGAGAGAATATCCAATTCGAAAACTCAAATAAATTCAATTTACAACAAAAAATTAAAAATGTAAACTTACTGTTAAATACTGAAAAGTCTATATCTACTATCCATTACCAAGATCAACAAAAAGTGAGGACCATGCTTCTCAATGACTGTAACAAAATTCTAAATAAAAATGATCATGTAAATAATGCCTCGAAACATGATAAGGAGAGAAAATCGTTGTAATAAATGTATTAATAAGCCAAGTAAAACAATAGCTGACAACAACCTAGATCTCGTTCATGTAGAGAAGTAATGCCATACTCCAGATAGAATGTAAAGAGGTCGATAAAATAGTGTATTACGTTGAGACCAGTTGGAGAACTGCAACACAGGACTTGCCGCGCACTTTAAGGATGGAAACAGCCATAAAACCCCCGCTGCCCCCCTCATTTTTCGTTGCGGAGCAATTAAAAACCGCGTAAGAACCCTGTATTTCAATGATCCGACTGGTCGCAACGTTTCAAGGGTCCTCGTCAAGTTGGACAGCAGTTTCGGGCAACATTTCTGGCGAATTTCCCGGTTCTTACAACCTCCGCAACGAAAAATGAGGGGGGCAGCAGGGGTGTTTTGGATGTTTCCGTCCTTAAAGTGGGCGGCAGTCCCTATATTTCAATGCTCCGCCTGGTCGCGACGTTCCAAGGGTCCTCGTCATGTTGGACAGTGGTTTCGGGCATCATTTCTGGCGATTTTCCCGGTTTTTACCCGATCCACAACGAAAAATGAGGGGGGCAGCGGGGGTGTTTTGGATGTTTCCGTACTTGAAGGGGGTGGCATTCCCTGTATTTCAATGCTCCGACTGATCACAACGTTTCAAGGGTCCTCCTCTAGTTGGACACTAGTTTCGGGCATTATTTGTAGTGAATTTCCCGGTTTTTACCCGCTCTACAACCAAAAATGAGGAGGGCAGGGGGCTCAGAGTTTTGAAAACTCACTTTCAGGTCGCAGGCTGCGTTTGCGTTAACATTGGCAAGAAGTTCCACTCGGACTTGATGCTAAGTTTGAAACTCTTCTGTGACTTTTCGCATTTTAATGCGATGTTTCATTGTAACAGGCTCATCCCCCTTACGGTGCGGCTGTGGTGGCTCGGGGGCAATATGAATTCGGTATCAGACTTGGAGAATTCGAGGACTCTTTGAAAAGAGAAATGGTATGACCAAGAGCCGCCGAAGCTACTCTAAAAAATGAAGGTACGGACCCCCTAAATAACCTTTGGACCCCCCTGACTTTTGATAGGGGGGTCAGATCAACTTCCGGTTTGCGCCAAAAAAATTATTTTTTCATGCTCTTTCTAACGATGTATCACATGATGGGGGTTGCCATTTGAACATTTTGAGTTGCCCCCCGCCCCCTTCCCCCTGGGGGAGGCGACGAACTGGAAAGTACCTCAAAAAGTTTCCCCCTCGATATGAGGAAGGACGCCACAAACCGCAAATCGATATCATCATTAGAACTAAAGTTATGACCAGTGGTGCATAACTTTTGAATAACCCTGTATAATCCAAGAAATAGCCAGGGAAAACCGTTGTCCAAGATACTTGGTAAATAAAATTCTTGCAAAGCATAAAACCAATGCTTCTCACAAAAAGCGACAAGAAAATCATAACAGGGTGGATAAAACGCAACTTTCAAAACGCAAATTACACTCCTGCTTTGTCCACCAGCAATAACGTTCTGGACAAGATTAAAAAAAGTGTCAACAGGTATATAAAAACTAATTTAAATCTTTCTAACGTATCCCATGACAAAAAAATCGCAGGAGTGTACCAAATAGAATGTAATACTTGTACCAAAAAATACATTGGCAAAACGAAGAGGTTTATAACATGCCGTTTTGAAGAACATACAGGGTGTTTCAGACCACCCGTACCAGGCCTTTTTCTCGGTTGGTTTAGGTCGTACGAAGTCGGAGACCGCGGAGTTGAACAGGGAATTTACCCCAAGGAATCCGAATTTTGTGGTCCCGAAACCCCCCCACCCCCCCTTGGGAGGTAAAGGGGGGGGGGTAACGATGCTAAAAGTCACGGTTCCCGACCGAATTGCGGATCGATCGCATCAGAATTGAAAAGCACGGAAAATTTCACGTGGAATTGACCCCAAAAAATACAAAATCGGACCATCCAAGGCCCAAAAATGATCCCCTAAAGAGGGGGACAGTACCCCCCTCCATAATTTCTCTTTGGTCTCAAAATTGACGTAAATTCTCCAGAAAAAGACGATTTCCCAGGTAATCGACCTCGAGAAATCCAAATTTCGTGGTCCAGAAGCTCCTCCAGCTCCCCTTGGGGAATAAACGGGGGGGCCAAATTTTAAAAATCGGGGCTCCTTTCCGAATCGCAAATTGATTGCATCCAAATTGAGGAGCAGAACACATTTACATCTTAAGTGACTCCTAAGAGTTCTAATTGACCCCCCTGAACGGCAGAAAGTAATCCCCTGAGGAAGGGAGCCTCGCCCCCGCCTAAAATTTCTCAGGATTCCTCTTTGGTCGCAAAATTGACTTCGATTCTCCAGAAAAAGACGGTCTCCCATGTAATCGACCACGAGGACTCTAAATTTCATGTTCCCTGAGCTCCTCGGGGTCGATTACATGGGAGACCGTCTTTTTCTGGAGAATCGACGTCAATTTTGCGACCATTGAGGAATCTTGAGAAATTCTAGGCGGGGGCGAGGCCCCCTTCCTCAGGGGATTACTTTCTGCCGGTCAGGGGGATCAAATAGAACTCTTAGGAGTCACTTAAGATGTAAATGTGTTCTGCTCCTCACTTTGGATGCAATCTATTTGCGATTCGGAAAGGAGCCCCGACTTTTAAAATTGGGCCCCCCCCCCCCCCCCCCCCCCCCCCCCCCCCCCCCCCCCCCCCCCCCCCCCCCCCCCCCCCCCCCCCNTACGTCAATTTTGAGACCAAAGAGAAATTATGGAGGGGGGTACTGTCCCCCTCTTTAGGGAATCATTTTTGGGCCTTGGATGGTCCGATTTTGGATTTTTAGGGGTCAATTCCACGTGAAATTTTCCGTGCTTTTCAATTCTGATGCGATCGATCCGCAATTCGGTCGGGAACCGAGACTTTCAGCATCGTGACCCCCCCCTTTACCCCCCAAGGTGGGGTGGGAGGGTTTCGGGACTACAAAATTCGGATTCCTTGGGGTAAATTCCCTATTCAACCCCGCGGCCTCCGACTTCGTACGACCTAAACCAACCGAGAAAAAGGCCTGGTACGGGTGGTCTGAAACACCCTGTACAAAGTTGAAATCCTCTAATGTGTATAGGCATATCAAAGATGAAAATCACGTAATTAACGGCAGCGATGTTAAAATGTCACACTTTAATGACAGAAAATTATCAACAGTTTTAGAAAAGTTCGAAACTGTCAAGGTAGTAAGAAAGAATTATAGTTTACTAAAAGCCCAAACGGAAATAAATTTGGCAACCAACCAATTGTATGAAAGATAAGCTGAACTCAGTGATTAATCCTTGAAAAATCTGATCTATATTTACATTCTTACCTAGTCAACAAAAGCATATCAAAGTTGTTGATTGTTAATTGAAAAAAAAGTATTTAAATTTTGTTTTCTCAAGACGAAGGTCCTGTTGATGGCAATTGTGCCGAAAAACTTTGACCAAAAATTATATAAATAAACCATTTTATATAAGTAAACACTTGCACATTTTCCAGCACTTTGACTATACACTTACCTGACAAGATAAAAATGTTGAAATACTTAAAGTAGCCCAAAAGGGATTCAGGAATGGGGAAATAATTGCTTACTGAACTCCAGACGCTCTTTCCACTTCGCCCAGCTTGACTGATACCTCATAACTGCCAGGTGATAGAAAACCACAATACTTTTGGGTGTTCGAACGCACATCTAATTCTTCAAGAATTTCAGATTGGGCTGAAATTATCACAAAACGTTGCGCTCTCTCTCCATCTGGCGATGATGTAACTTTTCCGCAAACTCTGAATTTATCTGGGTGTATTGATGGTAGAAATGGAGAATTCGGTGATATCTTAACCTCTTTTGGTTCAAAAAAGTAATTCTCTAAAAAAAAAAAAAAATCAATTAACAAAAGATTGAATGAAAGTTGTGTTGAAACTTTTTCTCTCTGCTTCGTTTGGTTTTTTTTACTTTTTCATCATTTTTTTTTTTCAGTAGAGGCATGCCTGGTGGGCAGCTTGCAGTTAATAGAATATGGACAAAAGTGAGGACACAAAATACATATGGAAAAAACAACACTTTTTGATTTTTCATGATCGAGTAAAAGGGGCTTGCTACTTTTAGGTTTTATTAGTGCACATACCGGAATCCTACAATCAGGCATTTAAGGCGCCTCATGAGGTTATGCCGTACAGCATCGGCTCGTAGCTTCAGCATTAATGCCGTATGCCCAGGTAGCGGCCGTGCGGGCATGCGGCGCCGCGCCTAATGCGCGCAACCTGCCGGCGCCGGCTTCAGGCATTGAAGCCCAATGCCGGTAAGCGCTGATGCTGAGGTTTGATGCTGGCTCACTATGGTCCCAACCCTCTCGAGAGTGCTCAAAAATCGATATTTATGAAGTTGGACGACATTTTTTTTTCGAGTCAAAATTGATAAATATAGTATCTATGGGTCATAAACTACACTTAGTATGCCTCAAAAAAAAAATTTAGTCACTTTGAAAGTGTCACAAACTGTGCAAGTAGTCGGATATGTATTTTCTGACCTGTGAAGTGGCTATTTCTAAGAAAGCGTTCGGAGCCTCTCCTGAATCATGAAATGGTGTCTTAGAATTCTTGCTAATACCATTTTGTAGAGGACTCTAAGAGGATTGTAACGCACTAATTACAATTTTTCCCCGAGGAATTCTAATACATTATACACAAGGTAGAAGTTGGATACCTATTTCTCATCAAAAAATGCCGATTTTTCCCACGTACTTTAATTTAAAAAAAAGTCACCGAAGGTCACCTAAGGAGACACCTTTAGGTACCTTCTAAACATCCTTGGGAAGCTACAGTAGAAATATTTTGTGCTTTGGTTTGCTTTTTCTCGAGAAATCGAATTTGTTCGGTTCTAAGTCTGGGGCTAAAATAACGTTATTTGACCAGTTTAGCCATTAATCAATCTGCAGTCGTCTTAAACTTTTTTGAGGCATGCGATACCACCAAAAACGTGCTTAAATAGTCTCTATGAGTCCTTAAGAAGGATTTTAAACCAAAAATTGTTGGTTCTTCTTGCTTTTTGGACGGATTTTGAATCTTTTTCGTACCTGCGTGTTTCCTTCAAAATACTATATAACAAACCTGGAAAGCCCCTCGAAAAATATTCTGAGACATTTGGCACCTTTAGAGTTACTTTTAAGTCGTTTCTGCAGATCTTTAGGAAGGCAATTGAACCAGAAATGTTTGCTTCCACCTGCTTTTTCGACCAAATTTGAATTTTTTACGTGACTATGTGTTTGCCCCAGAAATACTCAATTTTTTGCTTTAAAAAAACACCTATAGTTGCAGCCTTAACACGTGCTAAGCACTTTGACATCTACAGAGATGCACTTAAGTAGCTTCTATGGATATTTTTGAGGCTGACCGTTTCGAAAAAAGTTTGGTTACCCCTACTTTTGGAGAGTTTTAGAAAAGTTTCCCGTTCCTCAGTTTTATCTATAAAAATGCTCTTTCCAATCCTAGAAAGTACCTATTAATTTTGCTGAGATAAAATTCCTTACTCCCCGAATATTTATCCATTGTTGATTGAATTTTTCTTAACGTGACAATATTGCACCCCCCGCTCTTCAACATTATTATGTATCCGATTTGCCTTTCCCGGCAAATCGACATAAAGGAAAGTCTTCTCTGAATCTTTATTTCGACATTTTTAAAAAAGACATTAAGTTTGGATCTATTTAATTTTTTTCAATTCAGTTTTTCTAAAAAGTTAGTGTGCGAGGTCCTTACATCACTCAAAGAAACTTGTTCTAGGGGTTTCCCATCCGACGCTCCGTTCGCGAGATATGGATCCCTAAGGATGGGGTGAATTTCAGCGATATGCGAGTAAGCCCGCTCTAGTGTTTCTCAGTTTCTCGACTTCCCTCTCTTTGACTGTCCATGGTGGGACTCTATATTGATCCAACAAACTTTTAAAAGATGTTTCTAAACGAATTTTTTAACGGAATTTTTTTTCTATCGAATTTTTTATTCTAAATCTGCCATTGAAATTGAGGTCAAAATTATTTAAATGACTGTAATTTAGGGTTTTTTAAAATTGACTATTTTTTCACCATTCAAGGTTCAAACCGAATTATCTAAAAAAAACAATCTCTCCGATTTTCAATTTTTTCTTTGATACTTCAAGCTTAAGATATATATTTTCGGTTTATTCTTTTTACTTTCTCGCTCCCCTAGGGTAGAGAGGAAGTATTGTCATCCTCCAAGAAAGAAAGAAAAAAAAAGTTGAAATTTCATCATTTCTAGACGTTTTAAGGTCCCAGGAGTCAAAATAACCATACTTGAAAAAATGTGTGTCCGTCCGTGTGGCGTCCCCCAAATCTGTCTACGGCGATATCTCAGAATCTATCTGTTCGATTTCATTCAAAATATTCACAGAACACCATATCTATGGTCTCCTTGTGCACGTCAAACGATTTTGGGGTACGCTAAAATTTGGGGGGGCTAGGCTGAATTATCCATTTTTAGCAAAATCACACGGAAAGCTCATTTTGAGGGACCGTAAATTTTGAAAAATGCCTTTAATTCTTTAAAAGTGGGCATCAAGCACATCACCTGAGTCATTAATTTAAGTTCCTAAAAGATCTTTGGACTAAACTCAAAATTCAAGGGATTACGAGGCCCAAAAGTAGGGCACTTTGCTCCGCGACATCACAAACAGCTCATTTTCAAGGACTGTAAATTTTAGAAAAAATGCCTTTAATTCTTCGAAAGTTAGCATAAGAGCACCACCTGGTTCATTAATTTAAGTTCCTGTGAGGTCTTTGGACTAAACTAAAAATTGAAGGGTTAAGCGTCATATAGCGAGGAGAGCACTTCGGTCACATGGAGAGCTCATGGACGGTAAATTTTGAAAAATGCCTTTAATTCTTGGAAAGTTGGCTCAAAAGCACCACCTGAGTCATTAATTTAAGTTCCTAAAGAATCTTTGGACTAATCTCATAATTGCAGAGGGGCCGATAGGAAACGCTCAATTCTCCAAAATGAGTCGGAACGCTTCAGGATATTAGCAGCAAACGCTTTGAGTCAGGTGAAACCTAGGAATTCAAATGCATTATATAATGCATCATATACTATCTCCAAAATTACTCCGTAGGTATCACCAATCAAAATTAGACAACCAATTAGGTACTTACATTACATACTATGAATCATTGAAGCTAACGCAAGAACTGACACATAGATCTTTATTAGAGACTAATATGTTTGTTGTTAATGAATTTAGAATCCCGGCAGATTCCATCTTTCGCGGTTCCTTTTTACGAGGTACTGAATACAAATATAACATGATAATTCTGCACAAACATGATTGATTTAATGATTGATAATAAAGCGCGTTATAACCTGTCTAGATTGGTTGACGTTTTTGTTGCAGAGGGTATAGAAGGTTAGAGGCCCGACTCAATGCTAAGAAATTGAAACAGAAGCGCTCTCAGCGCGCTCGCTGGCAATGTACGCAACTACTATTTTCTATTTTTCTCCAGTGACTAGCAGCGGGTATGTTGCTGCCGGACCACCTCCACGTAGGCAATTTTTTATACATCGTCCGTCCGCAACTCTCGCTTGGCCGATCTGCGCAGAGGTATGGGAATCCCGCTCGTCGCGCACTCTCGTGCAACTGCTTGCTCGCGGCTCAACTTCAGTTTCAATTCTTCCCTATCCAGTAGGGCCTCTAACCTTCTATACCATTGCCAGCAGGGAGATTTGCCCGCCAAATTTAAAATTTGGGCGATGGTAAGCGAAAACCGTTTAGTTTTACGACTATTTAAACATCGAATAGTCATTCTACCCATTAAAGTAGATTTTTGATGGCTTTTGACCGGGCTTAAGGAAAAATTATAATATATAATCATATCTGAAGTATGATGCCAATGAATCTAATGGATCCTAATGAATTGTAGAAAAGCTAAGATTTTTACGGATCGCCGTCTTTGATAGGAGGCATCATTAATGAATTACATATTTTATTGAAGATGCCTCATAATATCGACAAGTCGAGTCCGAATGTACGAATTCATCACATATGTCGAAGACATTTACAATAAAGTGCAGTGGTTTGAATAAAAATGTCATAACTATTATCCTGCGATCAAAATTCCAATCAAACTTTATGATTTTATGAAATTGGCAGTATTTTTCTGAATATTCCAGTAAAAGTGTCTGTGCCGGCGCGGAGCGCCGGCAAAAGCGAGAAAGTCTTGTGCGATCTTTGCACCATGATGGGGGGACGAAGCCCCCCCCCCACATGCCGGCGCGAAGCGCCGGTACGCGGCGCTTGGGCCGCGCATAAATTGGCCGGAGGTTAATTTTTTCAATTGCCATCGGACGGCGAGGGGCCTACAGAAATTCAAATGGGCCAAAAACGGTCAAAAATTGGTAGAAAAAGACGACTTTTTACCTATTAATCCAAATATCTCGATAATGAACACTTTAAATGTTGATATTTTTTCCCGGTTCACCCATATTTTTCGTCAAGTTCATAATCGGCGATTTTTATTATGATAGTATCAGCTCCTTTAAATCAAATCATCGATTCAAATCAACTCCACTTATTCAACATCTATTATCAGCTTTTTTTTTTTTTTTTTTNTTTTTTTTTTTTTTTTTTTTTTTTTTTTTTTTTTTTTTTTTTTTTTTTTTTTTAAAGTTTCCGGTCTATTTCTAATTTGACTTTTTAGATATTCCACCAATAAATGGATAATGTGTAAAGTAAGCTTTTCAAAAGCACACCTTACATTTGAGGAAGAGAAAAGAATAATTAAAATTTCAGTGACTATTCATGATTACCGTGTGAAAAACCGTACTTTTTGAGCATTTCTGGCCGGTTTCCATTCCTGTTTAGCTCCGTAACACTTCGATGCACATTTATTTGTGTTAAGTACTCGAAAGATTACATCATAAGGTTGAAGTTTTTTTTTTATTATTATTTTTTCTTATTAATTAAAAAATTCAGAGACAAATAGAGACCGAGCACGCCCTATTCCGCCAATGAATTTTGAGTGAGGCACATCTAATTCTCGCGGATTCAACAAAACAACGGTCATCATTTTTCTGATTTCGCCTAAAGTTGACTGGTGCTAGTCGCATCTGGTGAGCTTTTGGCAATATGGCGATTTGTTTACATTCTTCCTTATCACTTGCAAAGCGGAAAATTTTCCAATTTTTCCTTTGAAACTCTTCGAATTTGTCATAAAATGACTTTTTACCAAGTAAATAATTAATTCACCCCTTCTACTCAACATTTGTGATGCTTTCGGTGGTTTCACTTCTTGCAGTGAGAAACAGATTCCTCGAGACAGCCTGGTCCTCAGATTGTTCAACTTCCTTATGGATAATTATTTTAGCAATCGAAATGTTCTTTGACTGTAAATGGTGTATAATTCTTTCAAGATAATTCTCTGTAAATGATTCTGTTTCCAAAATCCTATCCCGAAGCCTGATGTAATGCATTGAATGCGGAGCATTACGAGACTGAAGTGTCGATATGTGTCTTTAAGGAGCCGTGTAAATGAAACGGTTGGATAAGCTTGTAAGCAGTACAAATTCTTTTGTGTGTGAAAAATAACTGAATGTCCAGAATTCTAAACACCTGACCGTATCTCAAGTACCTGAAGGAAATGTTGGTCAGGTCAGAGTTTGTGAATCCTTGGCAGCAGTTACTGAAATTCTCCTACGTACTTGACAACTTTGCTCATTAAAGTTTGGTAA
This sequence comes from Bemisia tabaci, assembly GCF_001854935.1. Taxonomy (NCBI): domain Eukaryota; kingdom Metazoa; phylum Arthropoda; class Insecta; order Hemiptera; family Aleyrodidae; genus Bemisia; species Bemisia tabaci. Next base: position 597,348 of record NW_017556720.1, read on the forward strand.
GTGAGAAATGTAAACCAACAATAAGTAGTGCGCGGTTCGAATCTTCGCCTGTTCTCGTCAAGAGGTAGATTTGACGCATTATGAAAAAGCTAAAAACTGCAAATAAGCTGTCACATTTCTCTCTTGAAAGATGCCTGTTCAAACTAAATTTAGTTTCTTTATTTCTGAATGATGAAAGAACCTTTAAGGGCCGAAATATCACGAATTTTGATCTAGAAGTTGTAAGAGAGCACTCTGGTGAGATCCTCTTTCCTTTTTTCGAGTTGCACATTTTCCAATTTTACAGGAAGTAGTATTAGTTGCATCCAGTATCACAATTTATAAGTATTCAATACGTTTCCTCATCGAAATGAGCGAAGAAAAAACATTTACTTTTATTTTCACCGAATTAATGAGAGTTTTACTGCCAACTAAGCCAGCAAATGTTTACGGTGAAGCTACTTTATTTGTTTCACGACTCCCAATTTTAGGAATTCTAAGGCGAAGTTGATAGCGTATACATCATTTCTCATTTAATGCAAGGTTGAAATACTTTATAATGGTGGTGGAAGAGACAATTCTGGTAAAATTGATAGAAAAATCAGGAAGAAAAGTTCTTAGACAAATCTCACGAACTCCATCAGATGATGGGCACTTCACCCTCCAAGGATTTTTACACTATGGAGTTATGGACTAATACTGACAAGCATAATATGATGGATCTGAGCGGTCTCTTACTTACCTAACTTTGATGAGCGAAGGCCTTAAATACGTAGAAGAATTGCATTAACTGCTGCCAAGGATTCACAAACTCTGACCTGACCAACATTTCCTTTAGGTACTTGAGATACAGTCAGATGTTTAGAATTCTGGACATTCAGTTATTTTCCACACACAAAAGAATTCGTACAGCTTGCGAGCTTATCCAAACGTTTCATTTACACGCCTCCTTAACAACAAATATCGCATTTTGCAGCCATAACACTCCGCTTTCAACGCACTACATCAGGCTTAGAGATAGGATGTTGGAGACATCAAGCATTTGATCCACAATTAATACTTATCATAGTGAGCAGCTTATGACATAGACAGTAACTTTTTTTTCATCAAATTTCAATACAGTGTATCTGTAAGACTGGCAGTGCGCTGCTGTGATCAGGTTCTTGACAGATCTCAAATGGCTAAAATATCTCTATCCTGCGACATGATATGGAGGTTAATAGATTGAGAATTTGATCACAAGGTATTGATACTGTCTAGAAACAATTATACACCATTTAAAGTCAAAAGAAAGTTCGATAACTAAAATTATCCATTAAGAAGTTGAACAATCTGCGGACCAGGCTCAGAGTCTCGAGGAATCTGCTTCTCACTACATTAAGTGAAACCACCGAAAGTATCACAAATGTTGATTAAAAGGGGCGAATTAATTTTTTACCTAGTAATAAGTCATTTTATGACAATTTGGAAGAGTTTCAAAGGAAAAATTGGAAGAGTTTCAAAGGAAAAATTGGAAAATTTTCCGCTTTGCAATTGATTAGGAAGAATGTAAACAAGCCGCCATAATGCCAACAGCTGACTAGCATCAGTCAACTTTAGGCGAAATCAGAAAATACATGACTGTTGTCCCGATGGATCCCCGAGAATTAGATGTGCCTCACTGAAAATCCAACGTGCTCAGTCCCTATTTGTCGCTGAAAAAATTGTACAACTAGCCCCTGACAGGGCTATTTATTACATTATTTTTAATTTTATACTTAAAACTAAAAATTAACTAAGGTTAAATTTTTTTTGTGTTAACAATAAACCATTCATACCAATATGTCTGTTTCTTTTACACTACACTATTTCCTTACATTCAAACACCATGCATACAGGTTGAAGTAAAGAGAAAAAAATGAAAAATTCAGTGACAATTCATGAAATGTGTCGGTTCCCGTGTAATAAATCGTTTTGTTCCATCATTTTTGAGCATTTCCGGTCGGTTTTCATTTCCATTCATATCCCTGCTCCAACAATGCAAGTTAGTAAGTGTGTTTGACTCAAAAGTATATATAGAGAGAAAATTGGAAATAGCGGTTACTATCCATTGAAATGCATCGGTTACCGTGTGAAAAATCGTCTTTTGGCGTCAATTTTGAGGATTTTTGGTCGGTTTGCAGTTTCCATCGGGCCGTTAATCGATCGGTGAATGTATGGAAAGCGTTGACAGTCCGATTTTATAAATCTTAAAGGGTAAACCGGGAAATAATATCAACAATTGAAGTGTTCATTATCGAGATATTAGGATTAATAGGTAAAAAATCGTCTTTTTCTACCAATTTTTGACCTTTGGTGGCCCATTTGAATTTCTGTAGGCCCCTCACTATCCGATGGCAATGGATGATCATTACCTGGTTGAAACCTTTGCAAGTCTAGTTGGAATGTCGATTCAGCCGTGGCACTCACCAGAAACTTTCTTCCTCAATCGGACCTTTGATGATTCATTGTCGAATTAGCTTTGAACTGATTAAATATAAATGACACCATAAAGTTTCATTTATTAGTGAATCAGAGATCAAAGTATAAATTTTTGAAGCTGGTAGAGCAGTAATTTCATTTGGTAAAAGTGATCGCCTACATGCAAAACCTACTTAAGACGGATCTGACCGGAACCGGGAACGCGCAGAAAAATCGCTTTAACTCAGGAACGAATAGTTTCCCCAAGGTCAAACAAAGTGTGGTAGATGCAGAATTTCATGGAGAATCACCTCAACAGGTTTTTATTCACGTAGCAACGATTCCATGGAGCGGAGAAACGAAAAACGAAAAAAAGTCGAACCTTCAAAATCGAAAAAATCTATTTATGACTACGATAAATTACGCAACCGTGCGAACGGCATTAATATTCTAGTAGAGAATATTTTTTAACGTTTTTTAGCGCAAACTGCAGCACTTACACTCAAACTGTTCAGGAGATATCGAGTTTTAAAGTTTTGAAAAAATGGCAACTTTGCCCCCCTACCCCCTCCCCCCTAATTGTCCGAGGGGGCTGAAATTTTGCCCAAGCATCGGGGACACTTAGTACAACATCTGAGCAAAGTTTGGGCCAAATCCAAGAGGGGCAAAAATTGGCGTTTTTGGAACAACCTCTTTACAACGTTGTAGTCAAAAGTATTCTTACATATGACTGTGAAGTTTAACAGCTGAAGGAATGGACCCAGGGGACGCTGAGAGCTACCGAGATGGATTTCTGGAGGAGGTCGCAGAAGGAATTTTTAGGAGCGATCACGTCCGAATTGAAAGAGTGTGTCAGATCATGGGAGTCGAAAATATCATCCTATTCGATGTCATGATCAGAAACCTTGACTGGTATGGTCATGTCAATAGAATGATGGACGTGGGACTCCCAAAGAAGATGCTTGAATGGGTTTCTCCTGGGAGTACCATTTCGACGTTTGGTGCCGTTATACCAACATTTCAATTTCAGCTTCCATTTTGGCCACCACTTGTTTTTGGGGCCTTGGCATCAAAATCGGAGAGTCCACCAAAGATTGTCTCACTCTGGGGACCAAAATGAAGAGAGCAAACTTTCGTCACAAACGTGCAGACGGGACGTAGTTTTCGAGCACATGCTCCCCTGACTATGCAATAAGTCGCTTTTTCCCGTCATTTTTGAGCATTTCCGGCCGGTTTTAATTTCCGTTTAGATCCGTGCCCCATCGATGCACGTTAGTAAGTGTTTATTACTCGAAAGTATATACCTTAAGGTTGAAATGGCGAGAGAAAACTGGAAATTGCAGTTACAATCCATGGAATGCATCGGATATAGTGTGAAAAATCGTCTTTTTCGTTTCATTTTCGAGGGTTTTCGGTCGGTTTCCAGTTTCCATCAGGCCGTTAATCGATCAGTGATTGTATGGAAAGCGTTGATAGTCTGATTTCATACATCTTAGAGGGTAAACTGGGGAAAAATATCGATAATTGAAGCGTTCCTTATCGAAATATTGGGAATAACAAGTAAAAAATCGTCTTTTTTTACCAATTTTTGACCTTTATTGGCCTATTTGAATTTTTTTAGGCCCTTAACCGTCCAATAGCAATTGAAAAAAGTATATTAACCAAAAGTATAAATCTTAAGCTTGAAGTATAAAAAAAATCGAAAATCGGAGCGATTGTTTTTTAGATAATTGAGTTTGAACATTGAATGGCGAAAAAATAGTGAATTTTCAAAGACCCTAAATTACGGCCATTTAAATAATTTTTAACTCAATATCGATGGCATATTCAGAATCTACATGACAAATTGGTCTAGAAACACTCTCTCAAAGTATGATGGATTGATACAGAGTCTCGCTATGGAGAGTCAAAGAGAGGGAAGGCGAGAAAATGAGAATCACTAAAACAGGCTTTTTGGATACCGCTAAAATTCACCCCATCTTTGGGGGTCGATATCTCGCTAAAGGGGCGTCGGATAGGAAAACCCTTCAAATCGGTTTCTTAGAATGATGTAAAGACCTCTTATAGGGGAGAGGCTTGTACCTAGGAATGATTTTCCATTTTTATTTTTTTTTAAGATCCTTTTTCGAAAAATTTAAATCTTTCACGGCTATGGCTTACTGCTGAGGGTCCTTAGTAACATATATTTTTTTGGTTTGGTTCAGACAATTTTATAATAGTTTTTTTGGGATTTTAAAAATTCCAAAAAATCGTTCCAAGCTACACCATGGTGGTGTACCGTGGAATGGCATGGGCTGTACGTTGGAATGCATGACAAAAATCCTATATTCCTCCTACTTAATTGGCATTTAAGCTGAAAATAAAGCAGAACACACTCAAGTTCATTTACAGGATGTAAGTTCCATGATACTGGTGGGTTTAAGTCAAATTGAATGATGAAAGAGAACTTTTTTTTTTGAACTTTTCGATGATGTAACGCTATCCCTCATCCCTTGCAGAGAGCTTTGCAGATGTAAATTATTTTTTGAAGGAATTCAGCCTTTGCTTGAAATTTAAGACTAACTCTCTCTCTTAGAAGCAAAAGTTAAGTTTTTATTAAAAAAATAAGTGTTTTATTGAAAAACCCGTGTTTACAATCCAAGGTACAATTTCAGCCAAAAAAAAAAACAAGTCGTGATTTCTAGGTTAGGAATCCAACAACGGAGTTCAAAAAACTGTGTGCATGTAGTACATGCATGTAGGTTTCAAAATATAAAAAGTCCAGAGACCTGAAAAATATTTTAGGGGGGCAGCATCACTGTATCCCTTTCTAAAAATTTTTAAAAAGGAGGTCAAAATTCGATTTTTTTCGATATTTGACGGAGATGATGGCATAGAGCAACTTTTTCAAGATGAATCCCTTCGTTACACGTCAGGTTACCTTAATTCATTATACGAGCACTCTAGCGCTATTATGACGGAAAATATGAAATTTATTCCAAGGTACAACCATCCCGAGGTGCAAGCCTCTCCCCTACCAATTTTCAGCCAAATCGGAGGGGGTCGGGTTCCGAGCCTGGTACACTTGATGTGGAATGACCCCAGTGTCATTTTTAAAGTAAGGAATGTTTTTTATTCTGGGTTCAGTCAAATTTTTCGCATTAAATATTGATGAGACTTTTTGTCCCTTTCGATGAAAACCAATCATTTCGGTAACACGGTAGGGGTAGAGAGGAAGGTTTCACTATCAAAAGTATAAAGACACACAAGGGATGTTTTGACCACAATTTCATCAGATTATTGGACTTACCAAGTAAAAGCTGATGCAGGTACCTAAAACACTTTTGACAGGCTCTCAAAAAATGCGTTGAAAAGTATTAACTCTAATAACCATTTTGGGTTGATAAGGAAAAATGTCTCATAAAATTTACAAAACAGATTTTTGAAAGAAAGACTCGTGTATGAAGAGTTAGGGTCATTTGAATTCTTGATTTTACATTTTAAAAATTCACACTAAAAGGGTTTTATAAAAAAATACTTATCCACAATTTTTCTTATAATTGTCTGTTTAAAATTTACGAGTTTCTGAGTTTTTTAAACAGTCGGCACTGGTTTGATGTCCGTGCAAAGATAATTTGAGAAGAAGACAACTAAGAGGGATTGTAATAATAATTAGAATAGATAGCCCAGCAGGAATGGAGGCGGCTCGCATCAAGGTAGCTGCAGTCTTATTTAGGCAGCAAATTTAAATATCAAATATTTTGAGCGAATGTAATGGGAAGGCTAAGTTAATTCAGGAAACTGGATTTCACAAGCAAAAATCGGAGAATGCAATCAACTTATTAGATTGCACACCATTGTCGGGCAATAGTGTTTAAGTTAGGATCTAAATATCACTCCTCAAATGTGAAGATTTAAACCGCATTGCTGGCTCAACGTATCCGTCTACCTGATGTGTGAGCAAAAAACATAAGACAGGTACAGCAACAGTTCCACACCTCCAATAGTTTGCTGGTAAATGGGTCGAAAAAGTCACTTTTCAGCCTTGCTTTTTTCAAGGAAGGTACTTTGAAAGTTAGATTTTACGGGCTAATCATCCTTTGAAGGTTGATATCAAGGAAAATCATAAAATAATATCCAAATTTTGACGGCGCCAAGGTTTAGCGAACTCTTGGTAATGCTTAGTTCTTCTGACACCAAGATCATCTTGCTGAGATAAACCCCTGGGGAAGTTATGCGGTTTTGAAATTTTTAAATTTAAACCTGCTCTCCTTTTCCCTATGGGCTGGGTGAAATTTTTGGAAATTTTTGAGTCTTTGGGACAGCCCTCTATCATATCCGAGAAACTTGTCGGATTCGGCATGTAAGCCATTCTGGGCAGAAAGTAGCGAGTAGCAAATATTACTGAATTTACCTCGTCTTCCTACACTTTCCAGTAATTGAAAATCTGTGCATGAGAGTCAAAATCTGTTAAATTTCATTCAGATTTTTTTTTAACATGAAATCTCAAAATGCCTTGTATAAATAAGATATTCTCAATTTTTAAAATTTTCAGTGTAACTGAAGAGACTTTATCTTCAGCAAATACTTTAAAAAATTCAAGATCAATATTCTTTCAGCGAAGGATACTTTCCGATAAATGAGTAAAACTGACCAGATGGATCTGTGACCTGAAGTTGATAAGTACCGATGTTTACGCTCTCTAGGATGAAAACCCCATTATCTTTGGTAGTGGCTGCATCCTTGCCATTCAGCTGAATTATACAGTTCTTGATTGCTGCTCCAGCTTCTTTTGACAAAACTTTGCCTTCCACACTGAATCCAGTTACCTACAATCAGCGATTACTGGATGACAAAATTTAAGTATTTGAAGTTTTTAGTGCGATGCAGGAAAAAAATAAGTCTAATGGAAAAATGACGTTTTGTAAATAGGGAATGGATTGTACTGTATCCAGCAAGTTATGGCACTTGGTTAATTAGAATAAAAGGCACGATGTGGTGGCTGCAAGCTGCTACCTCCCATGCCATATGTCAATGCGCCGAATCAGTCTTTCGTCTTACAATGGACAACGGTGCCGCATTGACGTGCTAGAGGCTATATTTAGAGAACAAATGAGTTGAAAAATGACTTAATTCCTTTTAGGAGCTTTAAGATTTCACCACGTACTATAAATCTTAACATGAGTTCTTATAATGGCGATGATCAAAGAATCTTAAGATAGAGATTTTTGATCGGTGATCAATACTATCCACTGTGTGAAGGATAAAACTGGCGGGCGTTGACATGTGACGAGGGTGAGAGCGGCTGCCCCTCTACCACATTGTGCCTTTTATTTCGATATACCAAGTGCAATAACTCGGTGGATAGAGTATAGTTGCCTTTCTGGAAAGAATATGGAAACGAAGCTGTGAGTCGACCTTCAGTAGTAGGGTCGAAATGGCAATTTGAGCGTTATTTTTACTGGAATTTCACTAAATTTTTACAGGATATTTATTTCCGACCTACTCTGAGTCAGGTGGTGTCGAGTGGCCTAACCAGGGTTTTTACCTATTTTTTTACAAGATTTTTTTCAGGATTTTATACAGGCTTTTTCTTTTTTGACCTAGCCTAAGTCGGGTGGTGCGGAGTGACCTAACTATCGATTTTCGAGCTATCAAAATGTAAAATAATCTAAGTGCGGTTGTGTCCAGTAACCTAGTCTGAGTTTGGTGGTATCGAGTGACCTAACCTCCCTCCACCATTGTCTGATGGTGCAAAAATAAATAACAAATAGAAAAATACCGATGTGTGTTATCAAACCTAAGTTCGGTAGTAACGGAAGCCTTATCCTTAGTTCGGTAGTCAACGTTGATGCCTCGCAGAGGAATTGTTTCGGAACCTTGGACGTCAAGCACCGGAGTGAAAATTTCAGATTTTCATTTTCGAATTGACATCGTTAAGTACAATCATTCTTCTGCAGGCCCAACTTGGGTCATGAAAAACGGTACGAACATTCTTCCTTGAAGCATCTTGAAATGTAGATCCAAGCAGATCTCCATCCAGTGGATTTGATGTAGACCCAACCAGAAACAGACAGCTTAGCAATGAGAGCCCGGCTGGAGCGCCAGACCAAGCTGGATGATTCCGAGAGCTTCTAGATTTCGATGAATATTTGGAAACCTCAAAGGACACCATTCTGGAAGAACTTTAAGAGAGAAAGCGCAAAACATTGATCAATTCTCAACTTCAGAATCTACGTTGAGTACGACGATGATGATGATGATAGGGAGGGTTCACAACTACACGCGTTCAAACTGAAAACATTATCCTCCTCAAATCGACCAATGAGGAGACAGTTTACACTAGATTCAAAGCTAAAATGAATAAGAAGACGGGCAGTCTAGGTTTCAAGTCGGGTCTACGTCAAATCCTTGGGATGGAGATCAGACTGGATCTACATTATGCGACGTATCAAGGAAGAATGTTCGTACCGTTTTCCAAGACCCAAGTCGGACCTAAAAGAATGATTGTATCTAGTGGTGTCAATTTGAAAATGAAAATTTGAAATACACACTCTGGTGCTCGACGTCCAAGGTTCTGAAACAATTTTTCTGCGAGGCATCAACGTGCACCGCCGAACTAAGGTTACAGCACTGGTCATCACCGAACTTAGGTTCGATAACTCACACCAGTCTTTTAATGTACTTATTTATTTATTTTCTACTCCCCTTATTTTTCTTAAAGCATATTTTGCACCACCAGGCAGGAGCTCAGGTCACCCAACACCACCACACTCAGTGTTGCCCCCACCAGTAAATAAAAATAAAAAAAAAAAAAAAAAAGACACTAGAATCCTGACCAAACCGCGTGTGCACGACGACTCATTCTGCGTGAGTTTTCTGAACTCTCGGCTTCCTAGTTTTATTGGAAGCTTGGATGTAAGTGTTTCTTAATTGTACATTCATGAATCACCACGGTAAACATTTGGACGTATTTCTACCAAACAGACCTATGTGTAGGTGAGAAATATGGGGTGTGCTCTAGAAAGCTACATAAGAAGCATTGTAAAAGTGGGCGTGATTCCTTTTGAAGAATTGGAAAAGCAGGATTTTATATTCTATCAAACAGACCAATATGCCAACTGAATGCGAGATTCGTGAGCCGCGGGCATGGCAAGAGAGCGTTGTGGACAGGGCTCATGAGTTAAAGCGCCCCGACGACGATTACCCCTCGCGCGTGTGCTCGATCATTGCCGCTGACGTCACGGGCGCTTTATTATTCTCATTCACTCTTACGGCCAGAGAACTAACGAGCACACCCAATGTTTCTCACCTCCACATAGGTCTGTTTGGTAGAAATACGTCCATTTCAAAGACTGGTGGAAAAGAAAACCCCTTTTTAAAATTTTATTTTGCTGCATTTATATGCAGATGAAGTTAAAACGAACTCGCTGAAGAAGTATTAATTCTGTTTTTTCTGAAGTCTCTCTTCGCAAGAGCCTTTCAGAGTTGTTTCGCTCACCACGGCGAATAAAACAACTTAAATCACGTCAATTAAAACTGGGAAAAAGGTTAGTATAACGTTACGAACTTAGGACACCTTTCTTCCGCACCTCATTTTTGCCTGGAATCTTTTTTATGAAAGCGTTTTGGGGTTTTTTCGCTCACCACGGCGAATAAAACAACTCAAAATAAATCTAGTCAATTAAAACCTAGGAAAGTGTAGTATAGCACCATGAAGTTATAACACATTCTCCATTCCCAAAGCGTTTTGGGATTTCTTCGCTTACCATGGCAAATAAAAACAGCCTAAATAAATTGCATTGATTCAAATAGAATCTCAGATAGAAAACTAGCACAGCTCGCTCGAGCTCAGAACTTTACCTCCACTTTATTTCTTCCGCAGAGAAAATCAAATTAAAATTATTCAGGAACAATCGTTGCCAATAGTTCCCAAACAGGGACCGAAAAATCCTACAAAAAAGCGGAAAGGCTATCTTTCCTGTTTGTCTAGAGGTAAAAATAAAACTGTGAGTAAAATTCAAGCAGTCCTCACTCGGCAGCGGGAACAAAGGTTTAATTCCCCGCACTAAATCGCCGCGCTACGGTGACCTAGAGTACCTTTATAGACAGAGTATGGCCATTTCTGTTCCGGTTTTTCATTGGTCGCGAGCGAATAGGCTGACACGATGCTCTTGGGGCCGTAAATAAACAAACAAGATGGCTGTTATCAGCAAGCAAGATTGAGGTTATGCACATCTTACATCTTCCTGTGATAAAGGTGAAAGGCGATTTAACAATGTTTTCGGGTTTTTTTCGTGTGTTATTCGTAGATATGCTAGTTTAAATTGTTACTGCCGTATAATTGAAATTTTTGTCAAATTTAGCTTCTTATTGATGTTACGGTGAGTCGCCATCTTGTTTGTTTCTTTACAGCCCTAAGAGCATCATGAAGCCTAAAAACTCGTTGACCAATCAAAAAGCGGAACAGTTTTCCTGTAGTAAAAAGATACGAATGGCCATACTCTGTCTATAAAGGTACTCAACGGTGACCGAGCGGGAACAAAGATGGAGCCAGTTTCAAATTCCCCGCCCTAAAGAAAGAGCCAGTTTTGAATTCACCGCGCGAACACGGCTCCCTGTTGGCTCACCGCTGCCCAGTCGGCTCCGAACGCATACCAGGAGCCAATGAGATCAGTCCAGCTTTGGTAGCGCTGGAACGTAGAGCTCACGGCGCTCCGCGGATCCACGGGGTCATAGTGATTTGATGCCTCTTCTCCTCTGCACACTTTTTCACCATAAATCAATTGCAAATTTTTAGCCCTGTTTTTTGGCCACCCTGCGAATCATGTTAGTAGGATTTTCTTAAAAAAAAAAATACAATAACTATGCGAAGCTCAGGACTTCCATCACCTGATCTCCGCATGAATTAAATAGACAAAATTCATAGAGGCAGAAATTAAATTAATAATCTGTGTCTTTTTCTCATCGGGAACATCATTGTTCTTATTTAAAACCTTGCGCGTTTAAAAGCTCAGGCTTTAAAACTGAAAAATTCTTGTCTATGTTTATTTTCATTTTTCTTTTCTTCGTGTCTCAGGTTTCACGTTGTGACCAGACTATTATCGTTTTATCTTGTGCGACAAATTAGTGACTATGTTTCGTCACTTTCCCTCGCCACGAATTAAATGGGCAATGAAGTTATTCTTGCAGCAAAGATTATCAAAATTATTCATCGCCTGGCACTATAAGAAATATTGCTCACTCATTCACTTAAAAAATGCATTAGAAATTTTCCGCCCATTAAAGTACGGATGCAAGTTTCTGCAGAACTTAAGCATTCACTTTTTCAATGCAAAAATTATTACGTCGTGAAGAAAATCTGAGTCTTTCTTCTTAATTTACAAAACAAAATTATTCAAGATTAAATGAACCAGCTTCCACATTAATGTGTGCGCCAATTATTAAGTATGCTACTGTTTACGTAGCTCCTCTTTTTCATTTTACTTTCTCTCAACTAGCATCCACTTCCCGTACAAAAATTGATCACGAGCGGGAACGAAGAACGAAGAAGGATCCAGTTTTGAATTTCCTGCGCGAACACCGCTCCCTATTGGCTCACCACTGCCCAGGCGGAGCACCGCCGAACGCATTCCAGGAACCGATGAAATCATTCCAGCTTCAGCAGCGCTCACGGCGCGACGCTTGCCACTCCCGCCTAGCCAGCACTTATCATCGTTGAAACTAGCATGCGGCACTTTCATTCTTTTTGCTTTTGGTCGCTTCTAATCACCGCTGCTTGCTATGGTCGCTTTTTCGATCTTCTTCATAAATCTACCACAAAACATTTCAATCTACACCTGAATTCGCTTTATATCAGTAATCAAGAACCTGAAATTCCCCGTAAGGCTGCTCATTGGAACCATTTGATGAGTTTCACCTGTTTTCCGCACGCATTCTCCCACGGAACTATTATATTTTCTGAAAAGTATACTTTGAGAGCTTGCTCGAAGCTTTGTTCCTTTTGGCTCTTGCATGGCATGGTATACCCAGGGACTCCGCATCAGTCTCCACTTGTTCTCTGCTGCTCGGACTGAAAGGATCTCCCCTGGAAGACTCTTGGACTGGACTCACTCTCTCACTTAGGACTTCGACCTGTATGAAGAGTGAAAAATTGCGCTCAGCTTTAGTCAAGGATCAATGTCACTGCAAGTAATCAAGAAGGCGCAGTTCTGGCTTAGTAGCGGAGGCTCCTTGCTCGCTTGAAGAACGAAGGTGGTGTTCACTCTTGGCTCAAGCTCTAGATCACCAACTCTTACAAATTTCCTCACCAGTCCAACCGAGCAGTTGAAGAGAGAAAGTAGAAAGTGGACTTGAAAACTGTCATATTATTCGACTCATAGCTCAGTACGCTACCAATCGATGCGTAATTAATATTTTTTTTTCTTTTTCAGCATTCGCGACTTGTATGCGAATATCCTCTGGATTTTTGCATACAAGCTTTGCTCATTCACTCTAAAACTCTCCTTTCCTTTTTCTGTCCTTTTCATTTTTTTCAAGTCCCTTAATTAAATATTATCCCAGCGTATGTTGCAATTCTAGCTTGCGAGTATACATGGCTATCCCGCATACTTATGACTTCACTTCTTTCTTAAATTGGGTTATCCTGACGTTTGCTTGCGATCACGTCAGTTTGCGAGTATTTTTGGCTATCCCTCATACTTATGATTTCAATTTCTTTCTACACAATCCTAACGTACGTTTGAAATCCACATTAGCTGCGAGCATCCTCCCTCGTGCTCATGATTAAAATTCTTTAGCACTTAATCTCATTTACCCCAGCATACGTTTGAATTCATGCTTGGTTTGCAAACATTCTTTCCAGGTGCTTACGTGTTATTCATTCAAATAGCTCACTCTAAAACGGCCCTTCTTAGGGCCACCAAGTCCATCGAGCTCTCTCAAAATCTTCGAAATTATTAATCCACTGCAAACACTTCGGTCTTTGCCGGTTTCTGGCCACTTCGTAAATTAAAACCGGCTGATCCCTTGGAACTGAACTGAACTTTACATTCCTTTGGCTCGTTTCTAATATTTATTATTTTTTTTTAGGCCCTCGCCGTTTCACTTAGGTTAGGTCACTCGACAGCACAGCACTTATTTATTACTTCAAAGAGAAAAAGAAGGATCTGTTTGCATTTCGGGCATCCTGGATTTTTTTGATGACATAGGTCGGTGCGGTGCGAAGTAAAATACAACTCATACGACAGAAATCACTAAGAGTACCTCCTGACAAAGATTCTAACTTTTTTGGTTCCATGGGGGAGGGGGGGAGGGAGAACAAATGCATGATTAAGAAGCCTGAAAAAACTATTGTGGTGTGCGATTTGACTCAAGTAGACTCTTATTTATCATGTTAGTGGGAAAGTCAAATTGATCGTAACCATTACAAAATAAAATCGTTAATACCTTGATTGGAAATTTATTCCAAAAGGTTTCCTTGTGCACATTGTTACACATGAAATTTTGAACCAGAAACATATCAGAATGCTTGAATATGTGCCTTGTCTGGTGGTCCGTTGAAAATGCAAAATTCCTCTTACTTTCTTTTAGACTGATAATGCAAACCTGACTGGTGCGGTTAAGTGAACAGTAAGTAAGAGGAGGGGTATCGATAAGGGCCTGTTTTGCCCCATCTAGAATCTGGAAATTTAAGCGGGTTTTCCAAGTTGACTCAATGTGAATACATGTGAAACGGTTGCCTGAACATACGTCTGCAGGTGTATTTTAGCATAAATGCGTGTTTTTCTATCACTTCGAGGCTTTTTTGACACCAAGCGCATCGTCTAACTAAAACAAGCTTTTGATATGTTATCAAGGAGGCTTAAAGACACAGTTTAACCCTAGTTTGGTTTTAGTTAGATGATACGCTCATAGTTAAAAAAAAACTTTTTCAAAAGTCGACTTTTAAGGGACAACCCCAAAAATCTTGGAGAAACACGTCTCTCCAACTGTATGCACGCTACATATATTTATCGAGGTCAATTATCAAGCCTTGTTAAACTTTTACAAGGAGATTTTCTTTAATTGTAACAAAAAAAAAAAAAAACCCCTGACAACGTAATTCTGTAAGATTTCTGCGGATGTCCCTTAAAAGTCAACTTTTGAAAAAGTTGTTTTTAACTATGAGCGCATCATCTAACTAAAACCAAACCAGAGTTAAACTGTGTCTTTAAGCCTCCTTGATAACATATCAAAAGTTCGTTTTAGTTAGACGATGCGCTTGGTGTCAAAAAAGCCTCGAAGTGATAGAAAAACACGCATTTCCGCTAAAATACACCTGCAGACGTATGTTCAGGCAACCGTTTCACATGTATTCAGTGGCTTATGGACCAAATCATGATTACTTTCGTAGATTACATTGAGTCAACGTGGAAAACCCGCATAAATTTCTTGAATCTAGGTGGGGCCACAAAAGGCCCACTATGGGGGGGGGGGAAGGACCTTATCGATACCCCTCCCATTCAAGCACTGCTCTGATATCTTCTGAATCTTCCGAGAGGATGGACGGACACACTGACTTCCCAACCGGCTTGTTAAGAATGGACACATTTAATGGTTGAAAAAAATGTAAAGAAAAAAAAAAGAAGAAATTCTGTTAGCGTTTTAACTTCCATGTTTCATGCATTACACCTTGGTTCAAACTTTTGCCATTCAGTTCTAGAGTTCACAGTCAAGGTCCTTTTCACTTAAAAAAAAGGAAAATTTGAGTAAACATTTGAAGAGCTAGACGGCATATTTAGATTTTTCTCAAAAAAGAAAACAGTGCAGTTTCTATACAAAAAGATCTTGGAGCAATCTGGGCAGTATTACAGACATTTATTTACCTTCCATTCAACTTCTTCATGCATCATTTCCAGAATTTCAAAAGTGAATTACTTATCAAGGTTCCATCACCAAATTTTATTTTAGGAAGTTGAAGAGAGGAACTTTAGAGGAGATTGTTGATATGAAACACTGGACAGAATCTGAACTAGGAAAACTCATTCGGTACATGTTTTTTTCTCTAAATTGCGTAGAGAATGACTCATGCTATGGGAAGTCAGAAATAAACTTCTGAAGAAGATTTAAACAGGTCTTTGTGTCACGGATCAAATGGACTGCATTTTGCAATTACGAACTATTAATTCTGGGTCTTCAGGAAAAACACTTATGTGCATAGGGAAACTAATGGCACATACGTTGTTTATAGACCAGGCTAGAATTTATAGTTCCAAATCGCAAAATGCAGTCCAAATGAAGGTTAGATTATACAAACAGCATCATTCATCATTCGATCAATTTTTATTGTAAACACTTTTGTCTTGCCTGGAAGTTAATTTCTAGACTTTTTGTTGTGCGATTCGTTTTCCTTGTGAAATTAAAAAGAGAGAAAATGTTGAATAAGACACGTTCGCACAGCTTGCCGAGCTGTTCGTCAAGCGACCTGACAAACACCGAAGGTCACCGCGCTTGTCAACCTGCTTGTCAAACAGCCTGACAAGCAGATCGGCAAGCCGTGTGAACGTGCCTTTAGTGCTTTAATTCATACCACTTTTAGAGGCCTATTGCCTACCTGGAACACTGTGTTTATGTGCAAACTATCTTTGCCAACACTAAATTTGAATAATGAGGGCTGGACATCAAATTTGGTGGCCCCTGGCCCTTCATAGTACGAGAAAATATGGTAGTCACCCGAAGGCACTGCTGGAAACATAAACTGGCCGGATGATTGAGATTTTGTGAAGCAAATCGGGAAGAGGTCCTTTTTAGGGATTGGGAAGTTTGCAAGATTTTTTGTTTCGCATCCAATGGCTGAAATATTTGGATTCTGGAATCAAAAATGTAAATAGTTATGGTATTTCATCAATATAAAGTAAAACGTTGTAGGTCAAACATGAGTAAAATAGTTTCTACTAAGTGCATTGACTGCCACATTATTTTGGCACTTATTTCCTGCAGGGCTACAAAAACGCATGAAAGACGCCCCCTGGAAATTCGAACGGTGCATGCCAACAAATTCTTTGAGACAATTAACACTAGCGCCTTCTATCGAGTATTTAGTGGTGCTGCTGGTTCACTAAAATGCTGAGAGATAGCGCCCTCCGCGTAGCTAAGCTGCACCGGAAAATCAGCTGCGCGAGCGCCTATTATTTACAACCATTAGTTAGACCTCCGTGGAATACATCGATACTGGTGGAATTTACCAGCGTGGCAGTTAACATGTTAAGTAAATAAATAGTATAGATCAGCGAAACTGACTGGCTAAATTTTTTGTCTCATTATCACAACACAGAATGTTTCCTAATACATAAGAAACTCTCTCTAATCAACAAGTCACTGGCTTATCTCTCGCTTTGGTAGTAGAGGCTCTCTACAACAGAGCAACAGCTCATACTCTAAGTGCAGAAAATGTGGAGTGATGGGTTGAGAAACGAACAAGTTTTCAAGGTTTTAGCATACTGAATCTGATGGCTTGATGGCTAATTGCAGGGCCGGACCGGCCAGGGGTGCTAAGGTGCTGTAGTGCCCTATCTTTTTTTTTTTTCTTTTTTTTTTCCAGATGAGTTGCACTTTGGTGGCTCAAAACTAAAGTTTTTCATGAGTACACCACCGATTTTTTGGAGGGAGAGGGGGCTACTGAGAAGGTTGTAAGAGTGTACCCTTTAAAGGCTCCAAATTCAAGCGTCAAATTGTTTTAATCTTTATAGGGAGATTCGGCTCTAAATTCATTGCATCTTTTCTCAGTTCTCTTATGGGAGTTGATTAAATTCTTCTTCACTCTATTCCACACGGCAGTCACATCCTTGGGGTCAGACAGTGTTAGTTCATTTAAAGACCAATGCAATGATAAGGGGTGGGTGGGTGGGTAGTTGAATATTATTTCTAAAGGGGTGTGTTTGTGACCTTCATGTTCCGCTAAATTAAAAGCCAGTTGGATCCAATTGAGATTTTCGTCCCACGTATTGTGAGCGTCAGAATGGTATGCTAAGAGAGCACTTTTCACATTTTTATTGACTCTTTCGGCAGAATTTGCTTATGGGTAATAAGGTGGAGTTTTAAGAAGTTTTACTCCTAGGTTGTAGCAGAAGCGAATAAACAACTCAGCACGAAAACAGGGACCATTGTTGCTGGTAAGAAATTCAGGGAAGCTGAATGATTGAAAAATTTGCCGTAAAACTTTAATGGTGGTGTTAGCTGAAGCTTGACGCACTGAAAAGAGCCAAATAAATTTTGAAAACTGATCGATGCAAACAAAAATATGCATATAACCGGATTTACTTCGGACAATTGGACCAACGTAATTAATGTGAAGTTTCTTCATAGGTCTAGACGGAACCATGGACGCCGGATTTCCAAATCTAGTGTTCTGGGCAGGTTTAGCAAAGGCACAAGTTTTGCACTCTCGAACTCTCTGCATAATATCCTGATTCATTTTTGGGTAAACGAAATGTGCTCGGATTTTTTCTATGGTCTTGAAGGATCCAAGATGAGCTCCGAAGGATGAATCTTGATAGTACTTGAAAACCATTGGAACAAGAGAGCCAGGAAGTACAATTCTCGAGGCCTTGTATCGCGCTTGTTTGCAATACAACACGCCACGACTTAAAGAAAAAGGAGGTATTGAAATACCTTTTTTGAGAGCTGAGATTTTACCAGCAAGCTCAGGGTCTTCCGCTTGATATTTTTGGATATCCGTGTAGGCAAATGGAAAAACTGGCACTGATTGCTTGACCACATTCACAGTTAGATTTGGTGTTTCAGGAAATTCCTCATGAAACATGCAAGATAGGCAATCTGTCACGACATTGTCAACACCTCTAATGTGACGTACTCTGAATTTAAGAGCTGTTAGACGCATAACCCAACGACCGATTCGTCCGAATTGGCGTGGATGAGACAGAACCCAACTCAACGCCTGATTATCACATTAGAGCTGAAATTCTCGATGTTCAAGATAGACTGCAAATTTGTCACGAGCAAAGAGTACTCCGAGACACTCGATCTTGTACTGAGTATACTTTCGCTCGGCTTGGGTTAAAGTTCGAGAAGCATACGCTACAGGAAGGTAGGAACTATCAAATTTTTGCATCAAGACGCCTCCAATTGCCTGGAGAGATCCATCTGCTTGGACGAGGAACTCTTTGGTGAAATCTGGTGTCCTTAAGATAGGAGGACTAATAATGCATTGCTTGAGGTTTTCAAAGGCTGTCTGTTGTTCATCTGTCCAGACAAATAGAGCGCCTTTCTTACGCAACTTAATGAGCGGTAACGCTCTTTCGGCGAAGCAAGGAATGAATTTTCTATAGAACTGTGTCATTCCCAAAAATCTAGCAATGCCTTTTGCGTCTTTGGGAGGTTGAAACTCTCTAATAGCGCGAGTACGCTCAGGGTCAATTTCTAGACCACAGTTGGAAATTAGGTGTCAGAGATAAGAAATTTTTTGAACTGCTATCTGGAGTTTCTTAGGATTAATAGTCATTCCGGCCTTCCGAAAGCGAGACAACACCTCATCCAGTAAGGCAATTAACTCCTCGAAAGTTTTCGCATAGAGTACAAAATCATCGAGAAAATTTACAAGATTTCTAAAGCGCAAATCATGAAATAATTAATTGCCTAAACGAGTTAGGACTTGAGCACCGGTGGCTTAATCAAAAGGCACACGGTTCCATTCATAAAGGCCAAAAGGAACACAGAAAGCGGTGAAAGCTTTTGATTGCTCAGACAAAGGAATTTGAAGATAAGCGGAGTTAAGATCTAAGACACAAAAATATTTTGCCTTACTGAGCCAATTGAAGGCTGTATTAGTGTCTGGAAGTGGCACTGTTTCTATGTCTACACTTTGGTTAAGTCGCCGATAATCGGTGACCATGCGATGAGAATCGCCCTTTGGAACAAGGAAAGCAGGTGAGGAATAACTACTACGACTGGGTCAGATGACGCCTTCCTTCAAAAGATGTTCAATATGGCTGCGCAAAAATTCCATTTTTGGAGGTGAAAGACTATAAGGTGAAGAATGCACTGGTTTGGTACTGTTCATCACGATATCATACTCTAAAGAATTACAACATCCAAGTTTGGTGGTCACCGTGGCTTTATACCTCCTCAGAAGTCGATACACCTGGCGGCGCTTACTAGAGCTAAGGTGACTAAGGTCAGGGCCTTGATCTTCTGAGGTTCGACTACTCTCTTAGGATAAAGGGTCCTCAATTCCAAAGCAATCTGCTTCAAAGGATGATTCACAATCTAACATGCGAGTCTGCTCATAGGCTCTGATAGGAAGACTGTCTTGTTTCCTAGCGAAACTAAACCAACAACGACCTTGATACAAATCCAAGACAAGGCCAGATTTTCTTATGAAATCAGAGCCAAGAATTACATCAGTATGTAGGCTGGGTGCTACCAAACACTAGAAAGTCCACGAGTTTTCAATCTTGAAATGAATTTTAACGCACTGAGTAATAGGCATTGGTTCATGTGCTGCCGTGAAACAGGAAAAGTTACAATCCTCAATTAGGATCAGATTAGGATTGATCTGATTTGTTTTAAATAGCAGTTGTGTTCTTATATAAATAACCTTGATTAATATGTTTGTTGGTTTGAATACTATCCCTTTTTCTGTTGTTTTTAGTATGATGATCCTTTGGCTTATAAACGTTATTTTACTTACTAAGTTTAAATTTATGAATCACATATATCTTATCATTTGTTTAATGTTCGTGTTAGGTTTATTGATTTTAAATTTTCTATCAGTTACAACATCTTAAATACATCTACAACACATCTTGGGTAATACATCTTGAATTCTTCAGAAGATTAAAAGTTTTTTCATTGACGAGGCACCGAGCAGCGCCTGAGTCTGCAAGGCAGGAAATTTCATAATTGCCAAAATTAGCTCTCAAATGAGGCAACGGGGCAGCGCGTCTAGCACCTACTTGATAACAACTGAGGTCTGGATAGGGACTATTACACATCTGACTCCCGCTGCAATCTATCAGATGCGAAATCAGTTTTTTGGGTCAACTCTCTTAGGGTGATCCCGTGAAATATGCCCTTTAATACCGCGGGTGAAACAATGACGAGGGCCTGGAGGGCGATTATTATGAGAAGAAGAAAGATGATTTGGCTTAGGAACGTTGGGGCTCACATGATTAACTTCTGGAATAGGCTCTGGCACTATACGTTCTAAGACATGGTTCACAACACGCTTGTTAGGAGGTTGAGCTAGATTGGGTCTGGCAAGAAAGGCTTGTTTCAAGGAAGTAGACTGATTCTTTCGCTGACTTTCAGCAAACATCCAGTCTTGAGCAATTTGAGCATGACAAATAAGATCAACAAAGGTTCGAGGATGTTCTTGGAATGTAAAATACATGCCCATGCCGGGGTGCATGTTGGGAATAACAATGTCCACTAGTTCAGACTCAGGTCTAGGGTCGCGAACCACACCAGCTATCAGGCTAATGTCTTGAACAAAATCAGCAAACAATTCAGCCTCAGCCAGGAAACGATCGACTGAAGTATATTTCAGCCTGCGCCCCATCAAGGCTGGTAGCAAACCTAAAGCTGCCTGATGAAAAATGTTAAAATCACCACCGGAATTTAACTCTTGGGTGACACGATAAGGCAGAGGAGGTCTGGTGATCGGGAGAATACCTTCCAAAATATCAATATCAACACTACCTATTTTATCTCTGATGCGAAGAACCTTTTTTAGAAAAACGATTAGTTTCTCAGGATCGAAACCATTTGCTTCAGGCGGACCCTTGCAACAACCGAGTCATGGGGTTCGGTATCTTGCTGTAAACCTTGGAATTTCGAAGCCAAGAATTTTCGCCAGAATAAGAACGATGTTCACCAGAAAAGGGCCGAATATCACACTAAGGAGTTGGTTCTGAAGAAACAGGTGCATTAGGGGCCTGAGTAGAGAAAACAGGTCGCTCATTCCCTAAAAATGAGGCGAAATTTGTAGAGGGATTAAAGCTGGGTACTGAGTACCTCCCGTGATTTCCCCTAGACCATTGAGAGCGCGAGAAAAGCTTTCCTGGGAATAAGCATTTCTGCTTGAAACAGGAACAAATGAAGAGGTACTGGGACCGAAAGGATCATTTCTGGAGACACTAGGATGAGCAAATCCAAAAGGTGAGAAACAAGGTGGCATCAATACGAAGGTAGACATCCCCGGGCGAGCAATTACTTGCGAAACGTTAGACGGTTGAGAAAAGGAAACACTATGAGACGTGGGCGCCCAGATTGATAAAATAGCAGCTGAAGCTGGAGGGGCACTAGTGAAAGCTGAAGAAAAAGTTGTCCACGTAGATGTAACAGTGGGAGTGAATGAGGGAGCGATAGAATGTGAAAGCAAGGAAGAATCCAGCAGGCTTGCTGTGGTGTTGACGACTTCTTCTCTCACTTGTCTCTCGAAATTCTCCAATAACTTCTAACTCGAATCATTTCAACACGCACAACTTCAGTTTGCTCAGAATTAGCTATACCAAGAATACAATGATGCGAGAGAGATACAATGCTGGTAACGAACAACAATAGGTTTATCCCGTCTGAGAGCTGGGTTGGATTCGTACTCTTTCTCATACAGCTGAACAAGTTTCACTTCCTTAGCCACAGGGGCTAATTCTCCTTCAACATCTAACGTTTGTAGGATCTGTGGTGATGGAGAGATGGCACTTTGCACCGCTTCGCGGAGCTGACCTCTTAAGGTTGTCAAATCACCCTCAGTATCTAAAACCTCTTACGGAAAGTTTGTATCGAACATGTGATAACATTAAGAGATTAGGATAGTTCCGGTAATCCATTTCAGGATTGCGCTTCAAATTTTTCACTTGTAGGACAATAATAATAAAAAAAATCTTTCCACGGAAAGGCATCCGCACCCCAAGAAGCATAAATTGCAATTTCATTGCAATGGATTGTGAGTTGATTGCAATTTTTGCTTGTTGCCTATACATTCATTTATAGGCGCTGAAAAAGTTGCAATTTTATTGGAATGAACTTGCAAGAAATGTAGGTTATGCTTGTTGTCTAACCTTCTTTTTCAAGGCACTATAGAGATTGCAATTTCGGTGCGATCATGTTGAAACAAATTCACGCCATATGCCTGGCATCCAATTTTCTAGTTGTTTTAAAGTTTTTTCGACTTAAATGTCTCACCTAACCCATATAGCCCAACATATTTTGAAAATATTGTCACCTTTATCAAAATATTTTCATGACAATATTGTAATTAAAATATTTTCAAAATATTTTGAAAATGTTTTTAAAACATTTTAAGGGAATATTTTGAAAATGTTTACAAAAAATATTTTTAAAATAATTCAAAAATATTGCCTGTAAACATGCATGTTAAAAATATTCCTTAAGAAAGTTTTGAAAATATTTTAAAAATATTTTTTGAAAATATTTTTAAGTTCTCAAGTTAGTATGTGGTGTAATTTACACCGGTGTAAATTTAGTGTAAGTACCTATTACGTGATATCGAAAAAAAAAAATCAGACAAAAAAAATATGAAAAAAAAATAACACGAAAAAAAATAAATAATAGGCAAAAGAAAGAAGCCTGAGAAAAACGGCGTTAATCAAATCTATGATGAAAGTTGAGCCGCGCACTGACGCAATGCATACTATAACAGCCTTAACAGGCGTGATTTCAACTTCACCCACCATCAGCTCCCTGTGGCTCAGTGGAAGAGTGCTCCCCTATGACAGTCGCGGGTCGGGTTCAAGCCCACTCAAGGGCGTCCGGTATTTTATGCTGCTAAACGTCGTAGGACATTAGGTAAGTATGGGTTCGAATTATTCTAATTTCCCCGGAAAATTTAGGGGTTGAAATTTAAAGGTCGTCAATATTGAAATTTCTTTGCAAAAAAAAAAAATTGCAACTTTTTTACGATGAGGGGGTCAGATGTTGTAAAATAATTGCAATTTTCTTGCAAGAAAGTTGAAATCGTCTGGAAATTCTATTTCATTTAAATTGCAATTTTTTCGTTGCAAAATGCTACTTGGGACGTTCAGCCTCGATCAGATATGATGGTACTCAATGGGCCTGTTGCAAACATCTGCTAGAGCAAAACTAAGAGTTGTTTCTTATAGATAATGCCTCAAAAATCACGATGAGCGCAAAGGCAAAGTCTGAAATGCACTCATAACTTCACAGTCTGCGTAAGAAATGCGGTTTTTTGAGCTTCCCGCTTCAAAAACGATACTACGGCATAGGTGAACATTTTGTTAGAGGAGTCGTTCCATCGTCGGCAATATTCATCATGGCTGACGCCAATCCGCCAAGACACGTGTAACGGGACGAGATAACACCTGATCAGGATTAGACCAGATAACAATCGGCGTGTTTACGTTCATATTTTCCTCGCCCGCCTTGATTGACCTTGAACTCTCCTCGAATTACGCGCGGAACTGCGGATGCGTCGGCCATGATGAATATTGCCGACGATGGAACGACTCCTCTAACAGAATGTTCACCTGTGCCGTAGTATCGTTTTGGGATTGGGAAACTCAAAAAAACGCAAATTTCTTACGCAGATTGTGAAGTTATGAGTACATTTCAGACTTTGCCGATGCGCATCGGCATTTTTGAGGCATTATCTATAGGAAACAACTCTTATTTTTGCTAGAGCAAAAGTTTGCAACAGGCTTATAACCAAAACATATCATTACACAATATGAAATTAACACAAGAGATCTGAAAATTCAGAGCCACAAGATATCACACATACACACACAAAATACCCTAACAACTTACGCACATGGCATTGACGACCTGAAACATACACATGAAACGCACATAAAATATTAAAAATTCAATCGAGTCTGCTCTACCTAACAAGACTCATTGACTCAAAGACTCAATGTGTACTCAAATTCAAAAGGGGATTGTGGGAAAAATAACCCAAGCTCTGCTACCATTTGGCCTAGACACTCTCTCTAAAAGCACGGGAAGCGTGAGAATACCAAAAGAGAGAGAGAGAGAGAGAGAGAGGGAGAGAGGGAGGGAGGGAGGGAGAGAGAGAGAGAGAGAGAGAGAGAGAGAGAGAGAGAGAGAGAGAGAGAGAGAGAAAGGCCACTAAAATAAATCTCTAATAATCAGGGCAGGTAGGTGAGCGCACGATAATGATTCTATAGTAACAATGATACAATATATATTCAGTCTTATAAATCACAGCAATCACAGAAAACACATGGCCATATCGGTTCAGGTACGAAATAAAACTAGACAGAAATAAAGGGGAGGTTAGCAGATAGACGATCTGTTTTGTCGCTGCGTTATCAGGAAGTGATAACGCAAAAACAACACAAATAGCCTAACTGGAGTTTCTATACTTTAGAAGAGTTACATATTGGACTAAAAGAGGGCCGCAAAATTAGTGAGAAGGTCGGCCGGGAACTCAACGGCCATTAAAACAAACGCTCATAGCCTCTAGGGCATCAATAAAGATAAATTCAAATTCGCTGGGTGGAGAGCAGAGCCAAACAAACAAAAGAACTCGAAAAAGCCAGGAACCTAAGGGTATGGCGATTAAAGGTGTCACTACCTAGCAAGAAATTCCAGAGGGAATTAAATACAAATAAAACGGTCTCACAGAATAATTAGCATCGCTGGACAGAGAAAGTGACACATGAAAACTTGCAGGTGGTGACGGTCCGGGTTCTACAAAAGGCTCTGAACGATCAGCAACAAATCTCTTAGATCAGCACATGCTAGAAAAAGTCTGGGCTTCCAAGCTGTAACTACAGTTTCCAAGTGGAAACTTGAACCCAACTTTTCAGTTGGGAGGAACGGTGGTGAATTCAGCCAGGCTGCTCAACGAGACAGACAGATTGGTTTGGATAAACTCAGTTTCTTCTAAGCTGCTTCAAGTCTCCATTGCCAGGAAAAGGATATCAAAACTTGGAGAAAAACAAAACACCCAGCGAAAGGGAAAAATGCGAATGGAGGTCACTCGGTTAGTAAACCGGCCGGCACGGCCGACGGGATGAACCGACGTCACTTCGCACCTGCGCGTTTGAGGGGAGCAGCCCGAGTTGCCCGAAAAAACCGCTAGATCGCGCGACAATGCTCTCTCGGAGCGCTTGTCTGGCGTTGTCGCCAAGTTGGACGGAAGAAACGTGCTAGGCGATTTTCGCAGTGGCACACTTAATTTTGGCACTTACTGCCCTCTTCGCTAACACGGCACAGCTCAGCCCCCTCCTTTCTAGATCGTTACGTATTCTATCAACGGCCCATCACTTTGACAAAAATTAATTACCGCATCTGTAGGTACTTTGAAAAGCAGTATCGTGATCTATTAACTCAAAGGCTCCAATGAATCATCATTTTCAGAAGAGGCTGAAATCTCAGGGAAGGTACTTAATATATTAAGGAGAATAGGGGTATAATGGGTATCATTAAAACTGGAGGTAACCAGAAAACAGTGGTAACAGTGACAAGGAGCGTATTGAGAATTGGCAAGAAGGAAACCAAAAACACAAAAGATGATCAAGTGATGGAGGTGTAAGGTTTTATTCCTCCGCGCACTTCATTGTAAAAGAAAACTTTAAATTTCTATGCTCGCAATGAAAATATTGTTTCATATGTATGAATCTAAATGTCGGGAGAAAGAAGAAACACAAACCAAAACAAGAAATGTTGTTTTTCCTTGGCTCTATCAAATTTTTCCCAAGGAATATTGGTGAGACTTTTCTTCCCAATAAATTAAGACCAATAATTCCGGAACCGCAGTCAGGGTAGAGAGGAGGGTTCTACCATCAAAAGCATAAGCAACACTGTGAAGATGATTTGACGGAGTGAAAGCAAATGTGAATACGTAGAGCACTTTTCACAAACTCTTGAAAAATTCGTCAAGAAGTAATAATTAGAATAACCCTTTTGGTATATCTTTTAAATGAAAAGTGTTTCAAGATACTTACATAACAGATTTTTGAAAAAGAAGCCTCGTGTGTGAAGCATTATTATGTTTTTTTCTTTTAATTTCTTTGAGAAGATTAAGTCGTAAAAACTTACAGTAAATTCAAATGTTTCAATTTCTTTACTGATGTTATTTCAATTATTGATATTATATTTTAAACCTGCGCACTAAAGGGGGCTTTATAAAAACTACTTTTAAACAATTTTTCTTGAAATTGTCTGTTTAAAATTTATGAGTTTCCGAGTTCTTTAAACAGTTGGCACTGATTTGATGTCGATGCGAAGATCATTTGAGAAGAAGAAGAGGAGGAGGAAGAAGAAGAAGAAGGAGAAAAAGAGATGGATTGTAATGATAATTAGAAAAGATAACGCAATAGGGATGGAAGCGCCGCGCAGCAAGGTAGCGGTAGTCTGATTTACGCGGCAAATTCAAAAATGTATATTTTGAAAGAACTTGCCAGGGCCGGCTAGTTGACTCAAAACACTGGATTTCATTAGCGAACATTGGGGAGTGCTACCGACCGCATGGATTTCTATATCATTGCCAGGTAATGGTATTTAACTCAGGATCTAATTATCACTCCCGGATTGATCCCTCAAATGTCAAGACTTAAACCGCATTGCTGGCCCATCGCATCCATCTACCTGGGTTGTGATTGCAGAACAAAAAAAAGGGGAATCCCATTCAGATTTGAAGCCAGTGTCCGCGATGAATCAATTCGGCCTCCCGACACTTGACGTAATGCGTGCCTTCATGAGCTATCGAAGAAAATCATATGCAGTCTCAGGCTGAACAGAGTTGTATGGATATTTGAGGAATACTGATGAAGTTACTTGTTTTAACTAGAGAATAACTTTCAAACCACTCGATTGTTAGAAGTCATAAAATATGGAAGAAACTTGCCAAACCTTTTTAGATGATAGCAAAACAAAGCTCACATCTCCCATTTCCTCGCCATCGCTTATAACTCTCCCAGAAACTTGGTATCCAGCAAGTTTAAAAGAGTCTTGGAGCGTGATTGCATCATTTTTTACAGTAAGCTGCAATGAGTCTTTACTTAAGAACCACCTGTAAAAGAACGACGTTACTAAATCATGGTACGTTAGGTATAAAATGGAAAAGAGATGTGTAAAACAATTTGCAAATGGAATCTATTCAAAGAAATGTTTGAACTTCAGATGATTTTTCAAGTGAATAAGATGTCTACTCTGAGCTGCAAAAAACACATCTAAGTGCATACTGATCCACTTGGACACCTAAAGTTTGATTAAAATCGGACGGAGTTTATCAGAAAGGAACTAGCCCACATTTCCGAAAAAATTGAGTTAAGAATGTTTTTGAGTTCCACTAGCCGAATAATTTCTTCTGCCAAAAATTGAAAGTCGAATAACAGAAATTAATTTATGAAAAGAGAGGTTAAACCTTATTTTATGCATTGAGCCTTCAGCAGGAATAAAATCTCAAACCTCTTTGTCTCAGCTCCAACTTAATGTGAGTTGGTTCCTTTCTGATGAACTCAGTCCAATTGAGAGGGCTTTGTTGAAACATAAAATAATGACCATTATCCTGACAAAAGGAAGTTAAGTAATTGATTTGTTAGACCAAAAACACTGCAAAATTATTAACATTGCATTTTGAAAAATTTGGGTTTTTTAAAAAATCTAACGTCAAATTCGTTTTTCTCGTTCAAAAATACCCCCAAATACCGAGTTTCAAACAAATCCATGAGCAAATAGCAGAGATGCCAATTTTCGGCCATTTGAACTTTAACCGGACGCCATTTTGAAACGGCTTAAGATAATGACTTCGAGTTTGCGCGAAAAAATATCTTTTTTTATGCTCTTTCGAACGAGACATCACAAAGGGGGTCTTCCGATTTGAAAAAAAAAGTTGGGGTCCACTACCCCCCAAAGGGGGGCCAAAAAGTAGCTCCCTTGGACCTAGGAACATCCTCCAAGTTTCAAATCTCCATCTCAATTAGGTAAAAAGTTAGATGGGGGAAGGGGACTTTTCTAACACTCTGTATCTATATGTATACAATTTTTTCTTCTTGGCACGCATCCTAAATGGCGATTTTCAATATCCGATGCTGGAACTACGGCACTAATGTTTGAAGTTTGTTTTTGTTCCTTTGTTGTGACAATTCCATGTTAATTTTAAAGTTCAAGAAACTAGGGATTAAGACAGTAAGCAGCTCCAAAGTGCAAAGAAGAAGGCAGAAGCGTCATCTTCAAAGGAAACGGTAAGCCTTTTTTTTTAACTTTGAATCGCAACGCAATGTAAAAGTTTTTATGAAAACCAAACAAGCGCAAACAGAGAAAATCAATAGCGTCATCAATAGAAATAAGACTGCAGCCTGATTATTGAAATGTTTTGTTTGTCGGATCGACATAGATGACATAGGTTAAAAGGCGGAGCGTGATTGGTCGGCTATGTCTTATCGCTGCTTTGTCGTACCTTTGTCAGGTGGAATGATCGACAAGCTAACGGCACCTCTTAAGTTTCCGACAGTATGTCGATCATTCCACCTGACAAAGGCACGATAAAGCAGCGATATAAGACATAGCCAACCAATCACGCTCCGCGATTTAACCTATGTCATCTATGTCGATCCGACAAACAAGAAATTTCAATAATCGCCCCACAGCTTCCGAAAATAGATTTCGGTCATTCTTTGCAAAAAGGTTTGATTGGATACTAAAGGACTACGTGCAAAACGGGCCATTTGGGGCTCGGGGAGGATACCTTTGAGACTTGCCCTATTCATTCACCTAACAATACTCCATCTTTTCCCAAAGTTTCAAGCCCCCCAAAAATTTTGAGGAGACGCGGCGGGGGGTCAAAGTTAAAAACCGCCAAAATTTTCGCGAATTTAATACTCGAAAACCAAGAAGTTTTGGAAAACGCGGTTTAAACGAGCGTAAATAGCGTGACGAGAGCTTTCAGAAAATGTATAACATCATAAGTTTTTGTCAACTTCAGCTCGAGTTATCGTCTCTGAAGCACCGGAACACTCAAAAAAGACCCCTTATTTTTTCACGTTTGGACCGATTTAAAAAAAAACCATTTTTTTATTTTGATGAAAAACTGATATGTTGTTCCTGACTCTCTGTAGCCCCTCTAGCTCTTTACCGCATGTTGAGGAAATGTTTTGATCGCGAGTTATAAAAGCGGAAAGGAGCGAAGGTCGGGAAAATCGGCTATTTTAAACGGCGCGCGGCGACGGATCAGGAGACATGTGGCAACAATGCGAGGTCAGCAGAGGAGTGTGATTCGCCGAACTGAGTGGGAGGGGACGTTTTCCCTCCGATCAACGCCGCGCGCGCAGTTTAAAATAGCCGATTTTCCCGACCTTCGCTCCTTTCCGCTCTTATAACTCGCGACCAAAACATTTCCCCAGCATGCGGTAAAGAGCTAGAGGGGCTACAGAGAGTCAGGAACAACATATCAGTTTTTTATCATGTAAATAAAAAAATGGCTTTCTTTTAAATCGGTCCAAACGTGAAAAAATAAGGGGTCTTTTTTGAGCGTTCCGGCGCTTCGGAGGCGATAACTCGAGCTGAAGTTGACAAAACCCTACGATGTTATACATTTTCTGAAAGCTGTCGTCACGCTGAATACGCTCGTTTAAATCGCGTTCTCCAAAATTTCTTGGTTTTCGAGTAATAAATACGCGAAAATTTTGCCGGTTTTTAACTTTGACCCCACGCCGCGTCTCCCCAAAATTTTTGAGGGGCTTGAAACTTTGGGAAAAGATGGGGCATTGTTAGGTGAATGAATAGGGCAAGTCTCAAAGGTATCGGCCCCGAGCCCCAAATGGCCCGTTTTGCACGTAGTCCTTTAAGCGATGTTGAACTCCCAGAGAAAGTCCTAAGTGTACTATCACTTGGTAGAAAATTTTGCGTTCCCTATTATGAAAAAACGAGGAAGGACGAGTTTACCATGGAAACTTTTGCTCGTATAGAAGCAAAGGTCAAAGGAGGGGTATCGATAGGGGCCTTTTTTCTCCTAGCATCTGGCAGGCGCATGGCTAGCTCCAGGCATCATGGGCCCTCCTAGAATCTGGAAATTTATGCGGGTTTTCCAAGTTGACTCAATGTAGTTTACGGAAACAATCATGATTTAACCTATAGGCCACTGGATACGTGTTAAACGGTTGCCTAAACATAGGTCTACAGGCGTATTTTAGCGAAAATTCGTGTTTTTCTATCACTCCGAGGCTTTTTTGACACCGAGCGCATCGTCTGCCTAAAACGAGCTTTTGGTATATTATTAAGGAAGCTTTAGGACACATTGTAACCCTGGTTTGGTTTTAGTTAGATGATACGCTCATAGTAAAATAAAACTTTTTCGAAAGTCGACGTTTAGGACACATTCGCAAAAATCTTAGGGAATTACGTCCTTAGGTTTTTTTTGGCTACAATTAAAGAAAATCTCCTTGTAAGGGTTTAACAAGGCTTGATAACTACCCTCGATAATATACGTAGCGTGCATACAGTTGGAAAAACATGTTCCCTAAGATTTTTGCAGATGTTGTTTAAACGTCAGCTTTCGAAAAAGTTTTTTTTTGACTATGAGCGCATCATCTAACTAAAACCAAACCAGGGTTAAAATGTGTCCTAAAGCTTCCTTAATAATATATCAAAGCTCGTTTTAGTTAGACGATACGCTCGGTGTCAAAAAAGCCTCGGAGGTATAGAAAAACACGAATTTTCGCTAAAATACGCCTGCAGACCTATGTTTAGGCAACCGTTTAACACGTATCCGATGGTCTATGGGCTAAATCATGATTATTTCCGTAAAGCACATAAAGTCAACTCGGGAAACTCGCATAAATTTCCAGATTTAAGTTGATGTTATGCTAATAGTGAAAATATGCCTCCACTACTCCAAAATCCGTTATGTTCATAGCTGTTTGGAATATTCAATTTTTTCTGGACATAATTGAAGAAAATCTCCTTGTAAGAGTCTAACACGCCTTAATAACTGCCCTCGATAATATACGTAGCGTGCATACAGTTCGAGAGACTTGTTTCCCTAAGATTTTTGCGGATGTCCCTTAAACGTCGATTTTTGTACAAAGTTTTTTTTAACTATGAGCGCGTCATCTAACTAAAACCAAACCAGGGTTAAAATACGTCCTGAAGCCTCTTTAATTACATATCAATAGCTCGTTTTAGTTGGACGATGCGCTCGGTGTCAAAAAAGCCTCGGAGTGATAGAAAAACAAGAATTTTCGCTAAAATACGCCTGCAGACCTATGTTTAGGCAACCGTTTAACTTGTATCCGGTGGCCTATGGGCTAAATCATGATTATTTCCGTAGACTACATTGAGTCAACTTGGAAAACCCGCATAAATTTCTAGATTATAGGAGGGGGCCAAAAAAGGCCCTTTTCGATACCCCTCCTTTAAGGAGGGGAAAATGCCAAAAAAGCCCGCAACATTGTTGGATCATTTTTATCTAAATTCAATAAAGGATGCACGTTCATCCGAGATAGTAAGTTAAGTCGTGATCAAAAGGAGTTCTTTAAGATGTTTTATGATCAAATGATTAAAACAAAAAATTTCCTCAAAGAGAATTAAAACTTGTTGGTCCTAAGCGCTGATAAATCAAATAAACTGTAATAATGGATGATATTGTTTTTAAGAACAAAATGTCACAACTATTATCTGATACCAAAATTTATAGGAAAATAGGCAAATGTCTAACTTTTGCACTGCAAAACAAAAACAATGCGTTGGTAAAAAAGTGGTTTGAGGAAAAATTGAGAAGCAAAGCCACGTCACAAAATTTAACTATTGTGAACGAAATTCCATGCCGAATTTATGGGTTGATTAAAACTCATAAAGAGGGGATATCGCTTCGACCAATTGTAAGAACCTTAAAAAGTCCGTTTTATAATATGTCTAAGTATTTTTGAAATATTCTGGAGAAAGTTGTACGGAAAAGTGGGAATACTGTCAAGAATACTTATGAATTCATAGATTTTCTCAAAACCCGATCAGTACCTGATGACTTTGTTTTAGCTTCATCAGACGTAGTGTTTATGTACACAAATACTTTGATAAAACTAGCCCTTGATGTTATTAAAGAAAAATGGCTGACAATAGCTCCCCATACAACGTTGCCAGAGGCTTAATTTTTAGCTGGCATTAAAGTATGTTTAGAGCCAACAGTATTTACTTTCGGCAATGAATGCTTAAAGCAGATAAACGGCTTGGCAATGGGGTCACAAGTAAGCGCCAATGTTGCCAACTTGATGATGGAATACTTTAAGGAAAAATTATTTTAAGTGTTCAAACATTCGATTTACAGTGATGTTGATTTTTATTCATTTTCTTATAGAAGTACCTAACAAGACAATTTGGCTCACTAACAAGGGGAGTCTACGAAGTGACATCCTGGGATTGGGTTCATTTTGCTTGTACATGAAGAAGAGACAAATCTAAGGTTGACATATTTTTTTTAAGCCGCCACCTCCCAACCGTTCTCGAGATATCGATTTTTAAAGTTACGATTTTTGCACGTTTCCGCGCGGAGTTCCGGCGAGTCAACTGAGCGCCGCACACTGTGGTATTTGACCGAAAAACCTGGCCAAAACCTTAATTTTAAATTTTTTTTTGTGGAAAACCAATGTGATATTTGAAATCTACACTGTTTTTTACCCTGGTAGACATGTATGTACCATTTTTCGAGTGGCTCAATTTCCCGCGAAGAGACCACAAAGTTACCTATTTCTCAGCGATTATTTTTTTGATATGTTTCGGCGCGCTACTCGTCGATCAGTTTACTTCAACTGTACGATCATAGGAAGGAAGTTCGGCGATATGCAACACATTCTTAGGGGTATATTCTACACAACTAACCACAGTATTTTCGAAAGGAGGGGAATCGATAAGGGCCTTTTTTGGCCCCCCCTTGGAATCTGGAAATTTATGCGGGGTTTCCAAGTTGACTCAATGTATTTTACGGAAATAATCATGATTTAGCCCATAGTCCACTGGATACGTGTTAAACGGTTGCCTAAACATAGGTCTGCAGGCGTATTTTAGCGAAAATTTCTGTTTTTCTGTCACTCCGAGGCTTTCATGACACTGAGCGCATCGTCTAACTAAAACGAGCTTTTGATATGTTATTAAGGAGGCTTTAGGACACATTTTAACCCTGGTTTGGTTTCAGTTAGATGATGCGCTCATAGTAAAAAAAACTTTTTATAAAAATCGACGTTTAAGGAATGTCCGCAAAAATCCTAGGGAATTACGTTGTTAGGTGTTTTTTTTTTGCTACAATTAAAGGAAATCTCCTTGTAAGGGTTTAACAAGGCTTGATAACTGCCCTTGATGATGTACGTAGTGTGCATAATGTTCGAGAGACGGGTTTTCCTAAGATTTTTGCGGATGTTTCTTATACGTCGATTTTTATAAAAAGTTTTTTTTAACTATGAGCGCATCCTCTAACTAAAACCAAACCAGGGTTAAAATGTGTCCTAAAGCTAAAATTTTCGCTAAAATACGCCTGCAGACCTATGTTTAGGCAACCGTTTAACACGTTTCCAGTGGCCTATGGGCTAAATCATGATTATTTCCGTAAAATACATTGAGTCAACTTGGAAACCCTGCATAAATTTCCAGATTCCAAGGGGGGGCCTAAAAAGGCCCTTACCGATACCCCTCCTTTCTTTTTTTAGTGATTTTCACAGGAGATTGAAAAGTGATGTAAAAGTAAACGTTTTTCTCGAAATTCAGAGGCCGATATCTTTTTTCTCTCAGCTGTTCTCGAGCAGTTTGAGGCGGGATGTTATAGTCCGAAGTGGGTATTTTCAGGATTCAGGGGTGACAGACTGAGGAAAACTGAGGAAATTGAAATTTTTGACTTTAAAGATGGACTTTTGAGGGATTTTCACAAACATGAATGGGAAAAATTATGTCAATACTAACGACTGAAATTGTATTTTTCCAACAGTTCTGACCCATTTAATACCAATTGGGTGATATTTGGTCACGCAACCTGTTTCTTTGGCCCCTACGCCCTCGAAAGAGGGATAAAAAAAATAATTTGAAAGCAGATGGGAGGGTCACTTTAAAGTCTTGCAAAAGTGTTTAATCCGTTATCTAACAATCTCCTCGTGCATTATTCTTGAGTATAGACATATTTATGCCATGATTTACTTTGACAGACAAATTTGAGTCCATGCGGCCCCGGGGATGGGGCTTTAAAAGTGGCCCTCTGGCACCATGAAAATATGCTGTGAGGCACATTTAAAGCCTCGTAAAAGTGAGATTTGTGGTTTTCTTACAAATTTTGTAGTAAAGTGCCTCACTTTAAGATGTGGACCATAGGTTAGGAAGGAACCCATCAAAATGAATCATTTTCACAGGTGCTTTCTGTCCTTACAATGGTTCTTATTATGATAAAATTCATTTTCATCTTATAATTTATCCTCAAATCATCATATGGAGGTCCCGGCACTTTCATACCAGCACTAATTTTGATTCAAAACTGTCAAAAATCTAATATCTAGAATGATTCATATTAATTTTTTTGAGGAATGTACAATTACTCCTCAATGTGAGAGATCGGCTGTTTCGTCAAAAATTTTGAAGTGACTTACGCTGTTTTAAAAAAACCATCAATGAGGTAATAGAAAGTCCTTATTTCGAAAAGTAGACCATAGGGGAAGGAGAAACACGTCTAAATGCACCGCTTTAGTTAGATACTTTGCGTCCTTTTAAAGGCTTTTTGGAGGGCTTCTTCCATCCGCTTTAAAATCTCCGCAAATTGTCATATGATGTGTTAGATGGTTAAATTGTGCATATTATCACTTAAGAAGAAGTACTAATTATAAAATATTTTTAAAACTCTGCGATATCTGGTGATAAATAGTTTTGGCCAGCTTTTCAGGTCCAATACCACAGTGTGCATCGGTGAGAGGCGATGGGTAGTGACGTCATGATGACATGACATCATGGCATGACATTAAAGGCTTTTTGGGGGGCTTCTTGCACCCTCTTTAAACTCTCCGCAAATTGTCATATGATGTGTTAGGTGGTTAAATTGTGCATATTATCACTTAAGAAGAAGTACTGATTGTAAAATGTTTTTGAAACTCGACGATATCTGGTGATAAATAGTTTTGGCCAGCTTTTCAGGTCCAATACCAAAGTGTGCGCCGGCAAGCTGCACGAAGCGCGTTCCCTATGAGCACTGCAGACCGGCCATCTTTATCAACTGCTCCGTGTCCGAGTGGTAGAGGGTTCGTCTACCGTTCCATCGATCGCGGGTTCGAGTCCCGCTTCGTGCCGTAGCATTTAGGGTACGCCGCAATGCGTTTTTACAAGTTTTCTTTATTTTTATCACACACCAAGGGGTCCGTCTCTGGCCGCTACGCGGCCCAAACCCCGGGGCGAATAGGCCCGCTTCGCGGCAAGCGAAATCATCGAAATCGACCGTTGACGGTTACTGGGTAAATAATTTTAATTTAATGAAAAATTGATGTTTCAAATAAAAATTTCCCACCACACAATATTCTTAATGACTTTTTCCTTACTCTGAATTTACAACCGTAAACGGTCGATTTCAATGATTTCGCTTGCGCTGAGCGATTTGCCTCGCTCGCTTTGCGAAGCGGGCCTTTTCGCCCCGGGGTTGGGCCGCGTAGCGGCCAGGGGGCGGACCCCTTGGTAAGTGATAAAAATAAAGAGAACTTGTAAAAACGCACTGCGGCGCGCCGCGGCGTACTTTAAAAGCTACGGCACGAAGCGGGACTCGAACCCGCGATCGATGGAACGGTAGACGAACCCTCTGCCACTCGGACACGGAGCAGTTGATAAGGATGGCCGGTCTGCAGCGCTCATAGGGAACGCGCTCCGTGCAGCTTGCCGGCGCTCAGTTGACTCGCCGGAACTCCGCGCGGAAACGTGCAAAAATCGTAACTTTAAAAATCGATATCTCGAGAACGGTTGGGAGGTGGCGGCTTAAAAAAGATACGTCCACCTAAGATTTGTCTCTTCTTTATGTACAAGCAAAATGAACCCAATCCCAGGTTGTCACTTAGACTCCCCTTGTAAGTTTAAGACTTTGGCCGGATTCTTTACCCCTTTAAATCTGAAAGTTTTTTGGGGTTTTTGCAGTTTATATCAGGTGGTTTTTGGAATGATGTGAAGCTAATGAAACATTTGGCTGGAGACGGAGAAGCTGAGAATTATATTTTCAATGAGCAGAACTGAAACTCCTTGTTTGATCAACTAAACATTAATAGGGGGTGATTGAGTTTGCAATCAATTAAAGTTACCTGATGTTTTGGTGAGTTTAAACTTCTTTCATCAAAATAGGGTACATAATGTATTAAAAACTGATGGATTAGCAATTATTTGTCATAATGTAGGCTACTTAGAATGAACTTCTTTTGCCACATAAATTATTCCATTCTCATAAAGTTTCAACATTAATACTGCAATTTTTACTGCGTTTAACTCAACTGTTGGACATACTTAGGTACATTCAGCCACTAGAATTTTAAATTAAATAACAGTGAGACCACTAAGTGGAAAGTCCATTCAAAGAGTTAATTTTTTTTTTTTTGTTCACTCATTATAAAAAGTGTTTCCTGTAAGAGGTATTTAATTTATCAATAAAAGTGTGCATCAGCCAAGCTCCATCCGCCACAAAAGTATTTTTTCTTTTAACAGCGTGTAAGAATGTGACTTGAAACATGAAGATAAGAAAATTGTACATATATTATGCACTCTGTTGAACTTGAGCGATTCAGGTAATGATCAACTGAATTTCAACCTCAAGTTACAATGACCTCGGTCAGAAAATTAATTGAAAAAGAGAAAAACTTGTTGCATATACTACACTGTCAGCTTTACCCACCGAAGGTGGCTACCGCCACTCTTGTTACAGTAAACCTATATTGACGCTAGCGGAGAATATTTTTATTTATTTTGCTTCAAGTCGCTTCACCACAAAATTTGTCGAATCATATAACTGGCATGAAGTAAGCATTTAAATTTAATGGAGTCATTTCATTCGAATAAAAGATAATGAAGGCTACCTCTCACTTACCTGGTAGTTCATGGATTCCTAGTAATTTGGTTGTCCACCGTCGGACTAAAAACACCACCCCCAAACTCTTCATCAGAGCATGTTCCGCAATTGGTTCCGAAGCACAAACTTTTTGATAATATACGCTACTGATTGGTCTAATCTTTTTTGGCCTTGATTCACCCGATTACATTTATTCCATTAAGAACTAGGTAGGCACACGAACCATACATAGACCCAACGCTCAATGAATTTCAGAGTGCACTGTTTCACTGGAGTGATTATACTAGAAGATAAGCCTGGAAAGTTCTCACTATGTGAAGATGGAATACTTCAGTGACACATCGACCAACAACACCACAATATATTCACATACTATCTAACAGTCGGTAGCTACACCACCAGTGTAAGTCCATAACATAACCTCACTATTTGGTGTGTTTACATCAAGTTTTCATATGTAAAGATAGAGAAGGAATGGGTGCTACGTACTTACTTGGCCCAGCGATTCATGCAGCAAAATAAAACCTTCATTTAAAAGTAATCATCAAGCTGCGAAAATAGAACGAGTACATACCTTTCATGAAAGACTATGTTACACATTGACTGGCAAAATGGTGTTTTTAACAACTTCTGACGCAAAATCAAAGAGACTTGGAGAAAACCAAATTTGAGCTAATACTCATCGTCAAAGATCTCTGATTTAGGGACATTAAGTTGACCTAGTGATTGAACACACAGACTAGTGATTGAATTATACCTCGCATCCCCATATCCCCATGATGTCTTTGATGTAAACAAGCAACGGTAAGAGGCAAAAGCTTTCCAAGATTAGTCATGAAGAAAACAAGGTCTTAATGTCAATAACATACACTTAGGAAGAGCACAAGCACTCCAGAGCACGTAGGTTGAAAGCAAAATTTAAAGCGAATGAACTTCGATCAGAGCATAGTGACAGTGACGCGACAGTGATGTCGTGTGATGGGCAGAGGCTCATATTACAGTAATTTTTAGGACTTTACTTATGACTGATAGGGTCCACTGGAAACAACTAGATCTCTTGAAGATATGAAAATTAGCATTCGTGACTTGACGAAAACAGTAATATAATTAAAAACTGAGAGTAATAGTCGTTGACTCTCCCTTCGATCCACTGATTCATTGGTGTGCATGGTAGGGAAATTTTTGGATGCTTTTAGTGACGAGATTGCACTGTGGTGTAAATCCTGCTTCCTTTTGATAGTTTGGCACAACTTTGGTGTCCTTTTATCGACGTAATTTACCTGAGTTACATTTATTTATGCTTCTAGGTGAGATAGATACACGGACTGATACCCTCACTTCTGAAATCCATCGTTCAAAATAAACACATCACTTGACCTTTATGGAGAAACTAATTAAATAGTGTATCGGGCTCTGGTAGAAGACGTGCGACATAATAATTGAAGTGCGTAAAAATAGTAGTTAGCATCTACAGAGAATTGAACTCTTATTTAAATTAAATCAATTACAACTAATTATCAATTAAATCAATCACAACTAGTTAGTAAGATGTTGATCACGAATCAGAACGGGAAATTTCGTTCCCGAAATCGGACTGGACTGGCTGAACTGAGCGGAATCGACAAATGGCATTGAACCACTACCGGTTTTTTCTAAATTCAAACAATTATAGCTAAAATTTTGAAAGTTATTTGCCGATGCTGGATTATCCGAGCATTGAAACCCTATTAAATGTGGTAGAAATGAAATCCCCATATCCTCAAGCATGATTCTATGTAAGTTCCATTAGAATCTGCGGCCGTGTAAGCAAGAAATTTGTTGTGAAAGGTGATCATGTCAGGTGTGTTTGGAAAATTTATAACTAAAATTTTAAAAGTTATTTGCCGATGCTAAATTATCCGAGCATTGAAACCCTATTAAATGTGGTAGAAATGAAATCCTCATATCTTCAAGCATGATCCTTTGTAGGTTTCATTAAATCTGCAGCCATGTAAGCAAGAAATCTGTTGTGAAAGGTGATCATGTCAGGTGTGTTTCGAAATTTCAAACTTTCCCGCTACTAAACGGCCCATGTTACAAAAAATATTTGTCGTTTTGGGCCTTTAAGTGCTTTTAACTTTTTGAAAACTCAATGGATCTTGATGAAACTTTCCCACTTTGTAGGCTCAATCTAGGTGCGTCAGTGAACACCAAGATCGTTGGAATCCGTGCCGTCGTTTGGGCTGAAGTCGAGTTAGAACCGAATCAATTTTCAGAATAAGGGAGTTACGTGAGTCTATGGTTGACTGCCACCTTTTTCGTTCGAACGCTTTCCAGTGTTGTCGAGTTTAGACTTTGTCCGGAGGTGGCTACCGCCACCCATGAAACCTGAAGATGAAATTCAACTAAATGATATTGTTCACTGTGTGGATGTTAAATTTCAGCTGTCCAATGCAAAATTCTTAGGACTTCAAAATTGCTCTGAATTGCCAATTTTGGAGCTCTTGGATGTAAGCTTGATGCTTGTTCTGATCCATAATGCAAGGTGCGTTTGCTCGTTCAGTCGGAGTCGCTAGATGAGGGCTGCGCTCACTGAGAATGTGAAGGGCCTTATTCGAAAGTGAGGAGCTACGCTCAGAGATGATGTACGGCAGAGCTGAGTTGGATGGAGCACTAGCGAGAACTTGTGACAAAGAGATGCTAAGCGCCCGCTACCTCGCGTATTGATAAGCGCATGCGTGGACGGCCCGAAGAGCATTAATATGATTGGCTAGTGGTGATGGCGCCACAGAGCCATGATATTCGCCCCATGGATCTCCGAATTAATTAACTTAAATCTATCGAGCAATAAGCTGGGTGCAAGTAATCAGAAACATAGTACATGGTAAAAATTGGTACTAATTTACAGCATATGAAATGGGCCTGTTGCAAACTTTTGCTAGAGCAAAACTAAGAGTTGTTTCTTATAGATAATGCCTCAAAAATCACGATGAGCGCATCGGCAAAGTCTGAAATGCACTCATAACTTCACAGTCTGCGTAAGAAATTTGCAGTTTTTTGAGCTTCCCGCTTCAAAAGCGATACTACGGCACAGGTGAACATTTTGTAAGAGGAGTCGTTCCATCGTCGGCAATACTCATCATGGCCGACGCCAATCCGCCAAAACACGTATGATGGGACGAGATAATACCTGAACTGGATTAGACCAGATAACAATCGGCGTGTTTTAACGTTCATGTTTTCCACGCCCGCATTGATTGACCTTGAACTCTCCTCGAATTACGCGCAAAACTGCGCACAAGTGTCGGCCATGATGAATATCGCCGACGATGGAGCGACTCCTCTAACAAAATGTTCACCTACGCCGTAGTATCGTTTTTGAAGCGGGAAGCTTAAAAAAACGCAAATTTCTAGTTATGAGTGCATTTCAGACTTTGCCGATGCGCTCATCGTGATTTTTGAGGCATTATCTACAAGAAACAACTCTTATTTTTGCTCTAGCAAAAGTTTGCAACAGGCCCATTACACATCACAAACTTGCCAAAAAACTTTTGACATACTTTTTCTGATAGGATTATCTCTGATGACTCTGGTGCCTCTCCGGTGATAGACAGAGTAGGTCGCATGTATTTTCAATAAGGAATTAAACTGGAAGAGACAACATATCCTACTGATATTAGAGCAGATTTGACAAATATCCTCCTCAACATGTGTCCAACTTTAAAACGTCCTTACCTGGGATGAGTGGCCATAACTCTGTAAGATCCTGGTTGCACTGGATGCAAGGAGAAGCTACCGTCAGTTGATGTTGTGGTTTTCAAGATTGGTTCCTGCTCCTGAGCTTGAAAAAGTGAGATACTTATTCCGCCCAGCCCATCTTTTGCTCCATTTGTAGAGACCTGCAGAAACATTCACTGTAAAAAAAATTTTAAAAGAGGAAGAGAAAGAGAGAGAAGAGAACCAAAGAAAACTGCGGGTTAAGAACTTTGTATTCTCCTAAAAATGTATTTTAAAAAATTGAAGCAACTTACAAACTGTTTCAAAACATTCACAACTGACATGATTTTACAAAATGGACCCTGATGGGTTACGAAAACGGCACGGAGCGAAGCGGAGCGCCGGCTTTTGAGGGGCCTCGCCCCACCAGGACGCGCGCCGCCTTTTCAAGGTTTTCTCCGCATCTAGTTTTTATTCTTTTTACGTGTCCCGCGTATCCACCGCGGGAAGGAAGTGAATTTCCGGAAGTAAGATTGGTGTAGTCATGGAATCATACGTCTGTAAGCTTTTGTGTAATGATTAGTTTTTTTCCAGATATTTCCTTCCCTTGGGCCGCTATGCGACGAACAGTGCGTCCAAAAACTTTCTTCACCTGACCCACTGTGCGATGCACAGTTTGTCCAAAATCTTCCTTCCCTTGAACCACTGAGTGACAGAAAACTTGTCCGAAATCTTCCTTCCCCTGACCCACTGTGGGATGAAAATTTTGTCCAAAAACTTCCTCCCCCTGAACCACTGTGCGACGAACACTTTTTCCAAAAACTTCTTCCCCCTGACTCACTGTGCGACGATCAGCTTGTCCAAAATATTTCTCCCCCTGACCCACTGTGCGGCCGGCCCTACTTCGGCCGGCTCCCCTCATGCCGCGCACCCCCCGCCTAAAACTTTCAAAGCTCGCCATTTGTACGGCTACGACGATTTAGCTCAAATTGGATACCAAACTAGTCCTATCGGAGAACTACCATTCATAAAAATTTCAGCTCAAAATATTCATTTTCGCTTGAGTTATCCAGTGGACAACATTTGACCTTCCCCCACTTTTGAGCCCCGCCCCTCAAAATCTAATGCCTCAAATTTCAATTTTTTTTCGCAGAATAGTAGCTCTAATAAAATTCTACAAAAT
This sequence comes from Bemisia tabaci, assembly GCF_001854935.1. NCBI lineage: Eukaryota > Metazoa > Arthropoda > Insecta > Hemiptera > Aleyrodidae > Bemisia > Bemisia tabaci. The sequence continues at coordinate 639,626 of NW_017556720.1, forward strand.
GCAAAAAAATTGGTCAAAATATCTTGCAATGTAAGAAAGATATAACTACTCAAAAATCTAAGTATCTCAAAAAGGCGGAAATACATACATACGTACATACAGGGTGATCCAAAAGTCCCTTCCACCCCCTCCATCTTTTTACCTAATTGAGGTAAAGATTTACAACTTGGGGGATGTTCCTACGTCACAGGGAGCTACTTTTCGACCCCCTTAAATTGTTCAGGGGGCTCCCTTGGGGAGGGGGGGGGCAACGGACCCCAACTTTTACTTTTCAAATGGGAGGACCCCCTTTGAGATAGCTCGTTCGAAAGAGCATCAAAAATGAAAACTTTCCGCGCAATCCCGAATAGTCCAGGAAACAAAGTATTTTGAAGGCCGAAAACGAACATACGGCTGGATTTAGGCCCAATCGATTCTTCATATGAAAAGGT
>NW_017556795.1:0-181418 GCF_001854935.1 Bemisia tabaci
CATTCTAATTCGGCAAGAGGTGACGATCCAATACAGTTTTATAAATATGATACGAATTCAAAAATTCCAGTCTGGATAATCTCGCGAATGCCCAAAATAAGTTGTTTTGGAAAGCCAACGACGAAAAAATGTTCAATCTAGGCGCAATAGGATTCTGTGTGAGAAAATTGACTACGTATTTCATTAATTCTTCTTCCAGAGATGTCGGTAAAGAAAGTTCGTTCAACACGAAATAGCATTCGTCTAGTGACAATTTGTACACGCAAAGATTGCAAAGAGCAGGAGTCATTTTTATATACATATTGTGTTCCGGCAAGCTCACGTCGTCGTGTAACAGTAAAAACGTGCGGTTTCTACAAAATTATAGACATTACTCGATTACGTTCTTTCCGGACAGTTGTTTGCCACACCATGAATAAAAGTTTGCGATCGCAGACAATTATACTTTTGCGAGCAGGATTTCCATCTACATTTTACTGTGTTAGCAGTATTAATTGGAGGTTATTGATGCAATCATAATCGTATCGATGCCACTCTCTTCGGTGATAAGGATTGATCCTATCAAACAACAATTTCACCTGCTGAAATAGAGTGGGAGAGCTAGAAGTTTAGTAAACTGAATTCAAGTGAAAAGGTAAAACTTAAAAATTAACAAGAAAATGAAGTAAAGATTAGATAATGCGTTTCAATTAGACAGATTTTAATAAATAAAATTTAAAGTGCTGAAGGCACGAAATAAGGGGACAAATAGTAAAATAACAAAATTACATCACCAAAGAATGTAGGGTGTTTTTCAAGAATCCAGAGATACAAAACAAGATCTTCCTCCAAGTCTTTGCGGGGGCACAGATAACAATGCTGCAAATGAGGTGGTTAGTAGCACACAAGAAAAATACACCTTTAATTTTCTTTTATGGAAATAAATGAAAAAATCTTTAAATATTGAAAACAGTCATTCAATAGACTTCAAAATATTGCGTTGAAGACGCTTAAATAATTAGAGAGCTAAACAAAAGGCTCAATTCAAAAGATTATAATATTTAAAGTAAATTAATAAATGAAAGTCTAAAAATGACTTCATGATTTTGTGCAGAAGGCTTTTACAAAATATGAATTTAATAAAATAATAAAATACGCAAAGCATATCAAAACAAAGTGTTCCTGTAAAAGAAAGGAATTATTAGAACAACTCATGGCAAGAGCTGAGGGTTCTCACCGGCCGAGGCATCCGGAGGTTGCCCGAGTTGACTCTTGCTCTCTAGCTGGAGAACTGTCACTCTAAAACGAAAAATAAGATGCTCGAGAAGCGAGGCTTTTGATGAGGGCGAGAAGGGACTGAAGTTGCGAGAGATTAAAGATTGTAACTTAGATTGTGCTTTGACTGAAAATGATGAAGCTTGTAAAAAGAATGGAAAAAAATGCGAAAAATAGAATAGGGATCGTGAATATCACACTACTCGCAGAGAGATGATGACATTAATTTCGGCCGCATTTTTTTTTTTACCGATTTTCCTACCACAAAAATCAATTTCCTCACTCAAAGTACCCCTTAAATCATGTATGGTACGTTTCAATTATAGAAATCATCTTAGCAAGAAAACACGATAAAAATGAAAATTTGAGATTTTGAGCCTTGTTTTCGATGAAGGCTTCGATCTGTAGAGTCGGAATTATTTGCATGTCCATTTGTTACCGAAAGGCAACTTTTAATCACCACCCGTCGTTGGATTTCGAAAGAAATGTTTTTTCGCTCTACTCTACATACTCCATCACGAGCATCCATGCTTTCCATTGAATTTATGTAAGGACTCCATCTTGAAATTGATGGTAGAATCTAATCTTCTGAAATAGCACTGTCAGAACTATTTTATGCAGTATATGTCTTTCAACTTTTGTGTACTTTAAAAAGATGAAATCATTTTCATCCGCCATGTAGCTCGCATCCAAGAACGAATTTTCTTTTCTTGTTCTTACCTAAACTTAAGTTTAATAGTACTTGGTAAAATTCACAGTGTTGATTATTCAAGAGATTTTTCTCAGCAAAATGCCACACTTTCCCTTTAAATCTCACACTCCTCGAGGAATACTGAAGGACTCTGATTATATTAATTTGACTGCCTCATCATTGCACTAGTGACGAAGGTCTGTGAGATCCAGGTCCAATTTCCCCTAAATTCTTTTGGGAAACCCAACTCTTTTCTCTCTAAGCTCTCCTCTGAACTTTTTTGGGAACGAAGCAAGGCCTGATTCAGTGAATAAATTTCAGCTCGAAGCTTAAATTACTCTTACAACTTAATCGGGGAAAATTAGGCACAGTTAGGTTATTCTTGGTTGCAACGAAATTAGGGGATATCCGGCCGAAGTAGACAAGGTCTGGGGTTTTTATTGTTTATGATGATAAGGCGACCTTGTTAAAATTATGTTATATTATTTTTCTACCTCAAACTCTTTCTATGTTTAAGTAGAAGAATGTTCTATTTTGTGATAAAATATTTTCATTACCTGTGAACTGAAATATATTTGAGTGTTAATTACTCCATTCTCGATCCATTTTTCTTTCAATCTGCGGTTGAATTATTTCCAAAAACCCAATTTTATACCTCGTTCAAGCAAACACTTAAGAATACTACCATCGCTGATGCAACCACCAATACTACCGAACGTACTCTCATTTTCAAATAGCTTTAATTTTCCTTCAGCTGGAGGAATCAAAATCATTTTCATCGTCCTGGCTACATTTAACTTAAAGAAGCCCTCCCCTTTACAAATACTGTCGTACTGAGAAAAGACGCCGTATGAGCATTCGAGAGTTGCCAAATTTCCTTCGATAAAATGTTTATTTTTGAAGTAAGCTATGGATATTTTTCCTTGAAAATACAGGAAAAGGTGAAATTGCGAACAAAATTATCTGAAAAATTGGAGGCAAATCGTTTACAAATTTTCCAGAAAATTCGTGATTTATTTAAGAAAATTTGGCAACGCCTGAAGGCTCATACGGCGTTTTTCCTTAGCACGGCAGAATATCTAATGTGCCCATAAAAAAAGCAATTTTCTTCATCCGCAATTCGTCGTTTTTCACACGAAGGAACGTAACTCCATTCCAACGTTGCAAAATTGACCTAATCAATTCAATTTCTCACGAGAATAAACCTGTATAATTTTCGTTCCAAACTTGGCTGATTTTCGCATGAAATGAAAAAGAAATCGGGGAGATTTTCACCCAGAAAGTCTTAAAATTCTCCTTGTAAAAGCGCAAGTAGCCCGGAAAAATCTGGCAACATCGTATGTAGTTATATCCCTTTGTACGGGAAACGATGAATTAAAACAGGTACTATCTTTGATTCTTTTCCCGTTAAATTTACACCAGCTAACGCCTTAGTTTTCAAAAATTGAAACTTTTGTCAGAACTTACGCAATGAAACAAATAAAGTAATTTTTGCTGATAACTGATGGTGCACAATGATTTACCTATCTAATGATTTTCTGTACTTTGAACCAAAAAAAATTGATAGTCTAACAATTCCAAAACTGGTACTTTCGGAAAAATACTTTTTGCCTGTTCGCAAGATTTAATACGTATTGGTAGAAGGTTTTAAAAATTGGTTTGTATTTAGCAGAGTACACATTGATCAGAACGATCACAACAAGACCAAATCACATATTCCGACGAAACCAATCATGATAAAGACTGAGTTAAGCAGAAAGGAACCAACCCACATTTTGGAAAAAATTGAATTATGAGTGGTTTTGAACTCAACCACTGCTCTACTATCTATCGCCGAAAATTCAACGTTTTTGTTGGAGCAAATTTTGCAGAAATTAAACTTGAAGTTTATCATTTACATTGAGTCTTATGCAGGAGCCAAACTTTAAACCTCTTTTGCTCGGTTCGATCCCGATGTGGCTTGGTTCCTTTATGTTTAATTCCGTCAATATATCCTGAGTTTTGCCATATCTTATTTTCTCCTGCCCAATATCAAAGCCGATGAATAATTGATTCCATTTTGCAATGAGGAACCACTACCTCTGGCTCTTCCATAAAATCACCTTTCTGCATACGGAAACCAATGGCATATATGTTGTTTCTAAAATGAGTGGTTCCTTATTGCAACATGTGGTCCAAATATGAACTTTACGTCCATATTCGAGGCACTGAGCACTTTGACCACATTTTGCGTCAAGGAACCACTATTTCTGGCTCATTTTAGAAACAACATATTTGCCATTGGTTTCCTTATGCAGAAAGATGCTTTTATGGAAGAGCCAGAGATAGTGGTTCCTTATTGCAAAATTTTATTCTTTTTACATTGAATGTTATGGAAGAAGGAATATCGACGGTGAAACTGCGAAACTGCTGAAATGCGTATCTCGGTTCACGGCGTTGCAGACTTCCTGTCATACCTCATTTTCTCCGCGGAAAACTGCGTAACGCCATTTCTTAAAAACTCTAATCATTTTTCCTCTCCATGTGAAGAATATTCTGTAACATTTTTGAGGCAGGATGTTAGTTCGGTCTCCTTTAATGAAATACGATAGAAAAAGAGATTTCAAAACACCGCAACCGATGCACGCATTTTTGCAGTTGCACCGTCGATACGATACATCGAACGGTATCTTGTATGGATCGTATTCGATAGTGGTTCGATGTATCGTTTCATTCAAAACAATAGAACATAACCTCAAACCAAAATTTTAAGATATTTGTAAGAAAAGCTGAAATGAGAGATTTCGTTGCAATTTTACTTCTCTTGGTCAATTAGTACTCCTACGAATTACAAATCCATCGCAAAAAACCCGTTCCGTCAGATTACTCAATTGACTTTTGAGGCTATGTTTATGTTCTGAACCAATCGATACGAGTGAACAGATTGGCCCAGATATTCCGGACCACATTTCACCAAAAACTGCTGTTTGTCAAACCGCCGTCAACACCTACCAAGCGGCGAGTAGGCCTTCGGCCATGCTCGGCAATCTTCGTAGCCAATCAGGTTGCCGCTCGCCGCCCGTAATCTCAAAGAAGGTTCGGCCCCTACACTTTTCGAATTTTGCAGAGACAAATAGAGACCGAGCACGTTGGGTTTTCAGTGAGGCACATCTAATTCTCGGGGATCCAACGGAACAACAGTCATGTATTTTCTGATTTCGCCTAAAGTTGACTGATGCTACTCGGCTGTTGGCATTATGGCGGCTTGTTTACATTCTTCCTAATCAATTGCAAAGCGGAAAATTTTTCAATTTTTCATTTGAAACTCTTCCAAATTGTCATGAAATGACCTATTAGAAGGTAAAAAATTAATTCGCCCCTTTTAATCAACATTTGTGATACTTTCGGTGGTTTCACTTTATGTAGTGAGAAGCAGATTCCTCGAGACTCAGAGCCTGGTCCGCAGATTGTTCAACTTCATAATGGATAATTTTAGTTATCGAACTTTCTTTTGACTTTAAATGGTGTATAATTTTTTCTAGACAGTATCAATACCTTGTGATCAAATTCTCAATCTATTAACCTCCATATCATGTCGCAGGATAGAGATAGTTTAGCTATTTGAGATCTGTCAAGAACCTGATCACAGCAGCACTGCCAGTCTTACAGATACACTGTATTGAAATTTGACGAAAAACAATTTACTGTCTATGTCATAAGCTGCTTACTATGATAAGTATTAATCGTGGATCAAATGCTTGATGTCTCCAACAACCTATCTCTAAGCCTGATGTAGTGCGTTGAAAGCGGAGTGTTATGGCTGCGAAGCGTCGATATTTGTTGTTAAGGAGGCGTGTAAATGAAACGTTTGGATAAGCTCGCAAGCTGTAAGAATTCTTTTGTGCGTGGAAAATAACTGAATGTCCAGAATTCTAAACATCTGACTGTATCTCAAGTACCTAAAAGAAATGTTGGTCAGGTCAGAGTTTGTGAATCCTTGGCAGCAGTTAATGCAATTCTTCTACATATTTAAGGCCTTCGCTCATCAAAGTTAGGTAAGTAAGAGACCGCTCAGATCCATCATATTATGCTTGTCAGTATTAGTCCATAACTCCATAGTGTAAAAATCCTTGGAGGGTGAAGTGCCCATCATCTGATGGAGTTCCTGAGATTTGTTTAAGAACTTTTCTTCCTGATTATTCTCTCAATTTTACCAGAATTGTCTCTTCCACCACCATCATAAAGTATTTCAACCTTGCATTAAATGAGAAATGATGTATACGCTATCAACTTCGCCTTAGAATTCCTAAAATTGGGAGTCGTGAAACAAATAAAGTAGCTTCACCGTAAACATTTGCTAGCTTAGTTGGCAGTAAAACTCTCATTAATTCGGTGAAAATAAAAGTAAATGTTTTTTCTTCGCTCATTTCGATGAGGAAACACATTGAATACATATAAATTGTGATACTGGATGCAACTAATACTACTTCCTGTAAAATTGGAAAATGTGTAACTCGAAAAAAGGAAAGAGGATCTCACCAGAGTGCTCTCTTACAACTTATAGATCAAAATTCGTGATATTTCGGCCCTTAAAGGTTCTTTCATCATTCAGAAATAAAGAAACTAAATTTAGTTTGAACAGGCATCTTTCAAGAAAGAAATGTGACAGCTTATTTGCAGTTTTTAGCTTTTTCATAATGCGTCAAATCTACCTTTTGACGAGAACAGGCGAAGATTCAAACCGCGCACTACTTATTGTTGGTTTACATTTCTCACTTACCAAACTTTAATGAGCAAAGTTGTTAAGTACGTAGGAGAATTTCAGTAACTGCTGCCAAGGATTCACAAACTCTGACCTGACCAACATTTCCTTCAGGTACTTGAGATACAGTCAGATGTTTAGAATTCTGGACATTCAGTTATTTTTCACACACAAAAGAAATTGTACTGCTTACAGGCTTATCCAACCGTTTCATTTACACAGCTCCTTAAAGACACATATCGACTCTTCAGTCGAAATGCTCCGCATTCAATGCATTACATCAGGCTTCGGGATAGGATTTTGGAATTATTTACAGAGAATTATCTTGAAAAAATTATACACCATTTACAGTCAAAGAACATTTCGATTGCTAAAATAATTATCCATATGGAAGTTGAACAATCTGAGGACCAGGCTGTCTCGAGGAATCTGTTTCTCACTGCAAGAAGTGAAACCACCGAAAGTATCACAAATGTTGAGTAGAAGGGGTGAATTAATTATTTACTTGGTAAAAAGTCATTTTATGACAAATTCGGAGAGTTTCAAGGGAAAAATTGGAATATTGGAAAATTTTCCGCTTTGCAAGTGATAAGGAAGAATGTAAACAAATCGCCATATTGCCAAAACCTCACCAGACGCGACTAGCACCAGTCAACTTTAGGCGAAATCAGAAAAATGATGACCGTTGTTTTGTTGAATCCGCGAGAATTAGATGTGCCTCACTCAAAATACATTGGCGGAATAGGGCGTGCTCGGTCTCTATTTGTCTCTGGAATTTTGGCATTCGGCAGCATTCAGCCTGATTCTCTTTTCCTCTTTTCCTCTTTTCCGTAATTAATAACAATAAAAAATTCATTTAATAATTACTTAGCGGCACCTTATCCAATTTGTGCCTAGCGCCTCTACAACTTTGCAAATTTGGACGTTACCTTTTGAACATTTCATCCCTTCCCTTTGAAATTACTTTGAATAAGTACACTTCACATATCACACGGGACTTTCATCCGCAAATTTACTTGGCTTTAATCGCAAAGGATCTTTTAAGAAGTAAATTCTTTCGATAACTTATTGGGGATGGTCAAGTCACCAATTAGAGCCCGTCATTCCATGCCATTATTATTACAGGACTAGGTTTCTTACCTATAATTTGATGGGCACCGTGAGAATAATAGATAACCACAGTATTTGATCCGTGCCTTAAAAAATGAACTGCTGGTGGCAGAACCATCTTGGTGATGTTCATTAGGAATTTTAGACTTTATTCTATTTTTTCAGCAGATGAACCTTACATGGTAACTTGTAAAGTCTTGCCTCATTTTCCTTGAGTTCTACTTAGTTTGATGCCAAAAAACAAGAAAATTCATGGAGAAACGTGCCTTAAAGGTGATGGTTCCCCCTCATACTTACTATCAGAGTTCCAACGGAAAAAATCTTGTTGTCATAGGTAAATACGGTTTCCATTGCTTCTTCAGCTGTTAATAGACAACTATGCGGGTTTGCTGGAGAATTTGGTGACTGCTAGGATTGTTAATTAGTATCTCCGAAGCCTAGTTGTTATAGCTAAACTTAAAGCATTGGCTTCAACGCATCGCAAAACCAGAACCTTGGAGAGACCAGCGAACATCCATGAGAAAGTGAGTGAGGAGCAAGGTACCTAGCATTGTACATCCGTCTGGAATTCACAACTACCGTTCCTAGGGATTTAGGATTCAGATTCGCACATCAACCAGTAAGCTTTTCTCCCAATCATCTTGATATAGAGGCAGCCTATGCAAGGCGCAGCCAGGTAGTCCAATGCTCAAGCCACTTAATCAACACAAATATTATCCTAACTTACAACAAAATGACTTGTTTCTTCTCTAACAATGGAACCGGAAAATGTTACTTTGAATGCGCGAGAAACTTCTTTGGTCGAGATGAAGAAACGTAAATGAAGAAATGAGTCCGGAACATCTCGACCAGGTACAGGCCGCTTTGTTTACATTAGGAGTCTGGAGTATCTCGCCGCAATTTCACTTGAAATCACCATGAACAGATCAACGGGGTAACTGATATTTGATTTTACGAAAGGGATAAATGTTAGACGCGGACGAAAGTTCTTTTGTCGAGGTGAAGAAACGCTAACGCTGAGAAATTGAGTCTGGAACATCTCGAGGAAGTCCGCTCTGGGTCCGCTTTGTTTATGTCCGGACTATGTCTACGTTCGTTTGTTTACATTAGGAGCGAGTTTGACACCGATGACAGACTTTGGTTTTTGATGAAAATTTGGTCTGGAATATCTGGGCCAAACGCAAAAACCAATCGATACCGATACAATTTCACCCGTTTGATGCATCGAATACGATCTATTAATTTAATATGACGACTTGACACCGTTCTGCTGCGCTCAATCGACAGGGTGTCAATATGACTAATTTCATATGTTATATTTAGTGTAATAACAAGTTATACATTTATATTGTTTTGGCTCATTCAAAAACAATATAATGATGTTTAGTATTAATTTACTAAAAATAATTTTTAGAGGCGGTCCGGCAGTACTGAAAAACAGTGGCGATTTTGCAAGTTGGTAACACTGCTTTTCCTACATTCAAAGTCATTAAAAATATCGATTTCAGCAGGCTGCTCATTGAAATTGATAGACCAAGAAGACCTAGGGAGTATGTAGCGATCCTATTATTTGAGATGGGTGGTTCTTATAGACTAAGGGAGAAAATGATGGACTAACCAAAAGGTCTTTCGCCGGTTGCCGTTAGTCAGTCTATTTCCTTCCTCCTTTGTTCATTGCAATCACCCGATTCCTCCAATAGGATCCTTCCATTTCCCTTTTGTCTTCCCGGTCTATCGCTTTGTCTATCAATTCCAATAATCAGCCCGCAGGCGAGGCAAGCCGCCTCATCACGAATCGATTGCTTGACGAAGACCTAGGGAGTATGTAGCGATCCTATTATTTGAGATGGGTGGTTCTTATAGACTACGGGAGAAAATGATGGACTAACCAAAAGGTCTTTCGCCGGTTGCCGTCAGTCAGTCTATTTCCTACCTCCTTTGTTCATTGCAATCACCCGATTCCTCCAATAGGATCCTTCCATTTCTCTTTTGTCGTCCCGGTCTATCGCTTTGTCTATCAATTTCAATAATCAGCCCGCAGGCGAGGCAAGCCGCCTCATCACGAATCGATTGCTTGACATACATTCAGATGGAGGAAAAACAGTATTGCTAACTTGCAAAAATTGGTATTCCAGCGGGCTGATTATTGAAAATGATAGACAAAGCGATAGACAAAGAAGACATAGGGAGTATAGAGCGATCCGATTGGTTGACATGGTTGATTCTTATAGACTAAGGAAGAAAATGATGGACTAACTGTCGGGTCTTTGGTGGGTTGCCGTCAGGTAGTCCATTACCTACCTCCTATGTCCATTGCCATTACCCGCTTCCACCAAAAGAATTCCTCCAAATCCATTTTGTCGTCTTTGTCTATAGCTTTGTCTATCAGTTTCAATAATCGGCCTGCTGAAGTGGTGCGGCTGTTCCGCAAGGAGGTCCGAAATGCTTTGCTTCATACCGCGCGTGTTTTTGAAACGGCCTGTAAAGTATGCAATCCCTTGTGCATTGATTCTGACAATTAAATTGCATATTACAAGAAGGAGCCAAGAGCAGTCCAATGTCGCTAAGATTGTGCAACTTTTTTTACCTTGCAGAACTGATCATTTAAACAAGTTTTATCTTTACCTACTCCCAATAAACTTTAATTAATATGAAATTTTCCTTTGTAAATTTTAATTTAATTTTCTGCATGATTTTGTAATTTTATTGTGAAGAATGCAAGTTGCACAATCCTAGCAGCACTGGAATGGTCTTAGTTCGTTTTTGCAAAACGCAATCCAATTATTGCAGTACTTATTTGCCCGCTAGATTCCGATTGCCCAGCTACTGTATCTTCGCTACCAGTGAGCTTCTAATTTCAAGACTATACACATTTTTTGCCAGCACGTTTCGTGCGTGATTTTTGGCACATTTAGGCACTGAAAAAGCACACTGCATTATTGTGTCACGGGGGTCCTGGATTTTGTGGAATAATACTGAAAAAAGTGCCGCGAAAAAACTTCCGTCGGCCTGTTTTAGTAGACACCCTGATCCAGTCAAGTGGCGATGGTCATTTACGCTCCCAGTAAAAATTGTTGATAATAGCAATTCCAACGATATTATCCATCATAATTATCATTGATTGTATCTTTCAAACAAAGGGACAACCACGACTTCATACCCAATGAAATCTGGTGGTAATGGCTGACGATGAAACCATTCACATCATGTAATTTTAACCTTTGAACCCTTTAGCATCATAAATTGCACCGAAGGATGAGCATACTTCATCATCAAAGGTATGGTATACTTGCGATGTATCGATTGATCCATCATCTAAACCTATGGAAATGAATCGATAGGCAAGGCGTTCGCAACGAACACCTTAATGATCGATCCTTTATCACAGCTTCAAATGGGGAAATATCGAAAATCGATCATTCACGCCTCGCTCCTGTTCATCATCGAGAATGGATCCATTAGGCGTCCGTGGTGTATATGTATATTGAGGTAACAGAATGGGTAAAAGAATACCCATGGAATCATTTTTTTTAAATTTTTTTTTTTTTGTGCACCTAAAGACCTAAAATTAAATTCAACCGGCAAGGTCTAGATATTTATGAAAATGTATGTATGAAGACATTTTTGAAACATTCATGCACTGGGAAAAAAAACACATCGGATCTAGAGTCCAGACTCTTGAAAACATTGACAAGAAAAAATACTCTTGATTCGATCAGATTTTTGTTAAAATCAAAAGGAAATCCGCTCAAATTAAGAGGCTTGGCTCTTGATTTAAGCACAAATCCGATTGAATCAAGAGTATTTTTTCTTGTCGACGTTTTTGAGAGTCTGGACTCGAGATCCGATGTGGTTTTTTTTTCCAGTGTGAAACACAAAATAAAATAACCCCTGCAGTAGGATATTAACGTTAAACTACTTGAAACTTATCTTACATAATTTTATTCTCAACAAACATTATATTCTATGAACATATTTGAGGCAGAAGAAAAAGTCGCAGGAAACTGCGAACTTTGTTTTATACTTCTCACACCTCTTTCACTCCCCGCAGATCTTCTCAAGAAAAAACAGAACCAAAACATTCATTGTCTCCCTTTTAACAGTATCGTAAATGTAGGGTAGCCTTCCCTTCAAGTAGTTAGTTTGTACAAAATGATTTGGACTGCCCAGTCCAAACTTAAAGTTTAAGCCTCATGATGAGGCCACGTCAGAACTTGGCGTTTTAGCTGCTGTCTCTGCATTCTCTGGGTTGAGGCCTAACTTTTTTCTAAGTTCAACATTTTCTCGTATCAGTGCGTTCACTCGCTGTTCGTACTTGTCCTTCAATGTCTGGAACAGGTTCATTTGTGTGTGATACTCGGTTTTCAGTTTATCATTCAGTCTGCAACAAAAAAATTTTCTGTTTTGAATTTAATGCGACCTCGAAAAACTTCTCTAAGTTGATCTCAATTACTTGGTTTGCGATACATCGATTAAACTGCCATTTAAACCTACGGGAACGGATCGGTAAACAGGGTGTCCACAACGGACACTTTAATAATCGATTCTTTACCGCAGCTTCAAATGGAGAAATATCTATATTCGATCATTAACGCCTCGCCGCTGTTGCATAATTATAAAGCGTTATTTTTGTATACACCCACGCAAGTGTCCTGAAATATTAATGAAATCACAAGGTTTTTAGCGTCCAGGAAAACCAGGGAGTGAATTTGGCAGGACAAAATAAGGTGTGATTGAGGAGTTTGGGAGGAAAAAGTAGCATCATTTGGGATACTTCCATTGAAAATTGCCTCTTAACCGCATTGGCGTAGTTAAAATTGATCATTTTGACTGCTGAAATTTTTAAATATCGACATCCATCTCTTTAATCTTAGTTTCAAGCATAATGAATTTAGAATGTGGTTAATACATGGTACCCTAAAATTACAACACAATTTTTTTTAGTGACCTAAAATACCCATAGTATGTGGAACATTATTTTAATATTATTCTTTCATTGATGTTCACACTCTATGTGTATGTGTATATATGTATTATTACCAAAAACAGGCCAAATCTTTAATTTAGCTTCTTGAAAAACTCAGCAGTAACAAATCGATCGCCTCAGCGCGAGATCATGTATCTCCGTTTTCAACGTTGCAGACTTCCTATCATCTTTTTATTTTTCCTTAGAAAACTTAATTGTCAACGTGTAATTTTTCGCAAACTTCCTTTGTTTTTCAAGATATTTATAGTCTAAATATCCTGCATAGGTAATCTATGAAGTTGGCTTGTTTCTCTTCACAAAATTTTAAAAAAGCAGAGATTTTGAAATATTACAATAGATATACATGGTTTCGCACTTTAGTCATCGATATATTTGTCAATCCCAAACACGGTTTACACTCCGGACGGCGAAGTTGTACAATTTGCACATCGGAACGTATGCGTAACGGTGTAATGTTTGAAGTATATCTACAATGTCGAAGGCTCTGTTTACGATGCGCACAGGCGCGCTTTTTGATGCCCGGAAAAATTCGAATCCGCGGCGTTCGGCTTTCAGGATCGACTAACAAGTTGTAAGCTCAGAGGAGAATTTCGTGAGCGCCGCCGCCCGCGGCGCACTATTGTCCAAAACTCAAGGGTAGGAAGAAAAAAGTCGGATAATGACTGAAAGATCACGAAAGTTTCGTAATTGCTGTTTTCTTGAGTCGCTAATTTCGAATTTGATGTCAAATCGCCTACATTTCAACACCCTGGGCTACTAATTGTATGCAAGTTTATGGCACACTGCGGCGCGGCATGCTTCTGCGCGCTGCTAGCTCGATACGCATACTGACGCCTACAAACCTAAGGGGATACTTCAAGCATTGCGCAATGCGTGAAGTAGCCCCTTAGGTTTGTAGGCGCCAGTGCGCGTGTCGCGCTGGCAGCACGCCGGCCGTGGCGCGGCGTGCGGTGGCGGTGTTGTGGGTTAATTTCTGTAATTCGCTGAAGCTTTTTTTTTTTAAAAATTATTAAAAAACTAGTTAAGGTTGTAATTAATTGAGACGCTTGAAAAATCATTCTATCAACTAAGTTTGATAAAAGGTATCGTTTTCTGCATGGGTAGTGGGTACAGACGGCTCTTAGGTGAACACGATTTTACCAGTAATCCACTAATTTTTCCGGCGTTCCAATAGCCTATTACACAGCGTGATCAGAATAATCTCTGCACAAACCAATCAAGGCGGTCAAAGTAATTTATCGAAACATACATTTCATTATGTCATTTCTTTATTTTCACTTGTGTTATCATTTCTTATAATTTTAATTTTGACACCATCATACACTCACTTGTGATGTAAAGTTTGAAACTGAGAATATGTTTGTGTTCAGGATCTTTCATACTACTCTGAGCCGAAAAAAGCTTCAGCGAATTACAGAAATTAACCCACAACACCGCCACCGCACGCCGCGCCACGGCCGGTGTGCTGCCAGCGCGACACGCGCACTGGCGCCTACAAACCGAAGGGGATACTTCAAGCATTGCGCAATGCGTATCGCAATGATGCAAATGACATAATGAAGTGTATGTTTCGATAAATTACTTTGACCGCCTTGATTGGTTTGTGCAGAGATTATTCTGATCACGCTGTGTAAAAGGCTATTGGAACGCCGGAAAAATTAGTGGATTACTGGTAAAATCGTGTTAACTAACGAACCGTCTGTACCCACTATACCCATGCAGAAAACGATACCTTTTATCAAACTTCGTTGATAGAATGCTTTTTCAAGCGTCTCAATTAATTACAACCTTAATTAAATTTTTAATAATGTAACCCCCTCCCCCCCGAAAAAAAGAAAGCAAGTTAAAAAAAGGGCTGAAAAACACAAATATAGACTTTGCCAAAGACTCACGTCGAGGCGGTGTCCATTTTGTTGAGCATGAGCTTTTGTCGTTCTCTCTCCTGTGTGATTTTTCCCTGCAATTTCTCCATATCCTCCTTCAAATGCCCAACCTCCATATTCCGAATGTTAAGCAAATCCTTTGTGATGTTCGTAATTTCTTTCAGCGACTCAGTCTGTAAAATGAATTCAGGATGAGGCGGAGTCAGTGATCAGAATCTCACAGGGTCCTTCGTCAGGTTATGAAAAAGGGTAGTTTTGCAAACATGCCACAAGAACACTTTGAACCAATGTTTGCAGAATTTAGGTGTAAGTGTCATGTTGATCTCTAACGTACTTTCGGAGTGACAGTTCTTCCTTACTTCTTTCTGTTGAATGATCTAATATAATCTGACAGTCTTCCTTGAGGTGATTGAAAACTTGAGGCAGACCTCTTGCGATGTCTTCGCCTTTCCATCTTTAATTAGTTCAACAATTAGTTTATGTATCATGTTAGGCAAAACAAATAAAATCTTGAAATTTCACGTGAAATATTTCATGAAATTTTAGAAATATATGAAATATACCTATTGGAAAATACCGGCTCCTTTTCACGTTTCGCAAAATGTAAAAATTGTGACTTTCTTCTTTGTGTGTGTTTGAGTACAGGTTGCATACTCTACCCCCTGAAAAATATGAAATATTTCACAGCATCGTGAAATTTCATGAAATATTTCATGGAAACCAATCTTTCACATTGTTCATTTTACGCGTACAGCCCTGATTTTAGGCAAAATGAGCAGGGGCGCTATTTCAGGTTTTCGCAAGGCCGGGTAGGTGAGTGACGGGTTTTGTTTGTTTGTTTTTTTCTCAGCTCCTCACCTTGCGGAAACGGCCAACCTGCGTCTTGTAAACTCTCTTTGCGGACTTTCCCGCCTTTTGTTCTTTTATAACAAAATATTTTACTACTTGCCTAGGCATTTGACAAAATGTCTGATTTGACCATTTCCCTTTTATTTTTGTATTTTTTGCGTGCAACAGACCCATTATCGTCGCTCTTTTTACGTGAGGGCGTATCTGGATTTCCATGTGAGCCTTGTTCTCTGTATAACTCTATGCTCTCCAGGGCTCATGCGAAAATTGAGATATGCCTTTACGTCAGAAGAGCGACGATATGTCCCAAGCTGCCTAGGGTACTCTTCAGGACATCTCGAAGGGGTCTAAATTGACAAATGTATACGTAGCTTTTCAACACTTTTTCTCACCTGAGTTGTCAGTGCTTTGTTTTGTTTGTCCAAGTTGATGCAGAGGATGTGTTTTTCCTTGAGCATGTCAATAATTTGGTTCAGAAAGTGTTGAATCCGTCCATTTTTTGTTTTTAGTGTTTCAAGATCATCTGTTGGGTCTGTGCTTGTTTCGCCCTTCAGTTTTTCCAGTTTTTTCTCCCACTCAGGTTGATTATTTGTTTCAGAGTCTGGTGTTGTGGTGACATTCTCTGTGTGAGTCATCTCTAACACCTGTAAATCGATACCTGGTTCAAATGAAGCAAAAATTACTATAAATCACAGTAACTGCATGCAAGAGAAAAATATCGGGTGGATAAGGCTGGGTAAAAAATCTGCTGCTAAAGGGGGAAGAAAATGCAGATTACCATATTACCTTCTTTCATAAAGTCAATAGCAATCGTATAGTTTGACATCAGGACAAGCCCTGTTTGACAAAAACTTAATTAAGTTCGTCGACTTCAATTTTCTTTTAAAAACCACCGAAGTTTGATGTAAATGTTTATCGCTCTGCGGCGTGAATTAATTTTCGGTTTCGGATTGGCGAGGACACAAATTTTTGTTGCAGCTTTCGTAAAAACATTGAATCCAAAATGTTTTCCTCAAAATTTTGGTTATATTTTCCCCCAAAATAATAGGCTTGTTGCAAACTTTTGCTTCAGCAGAAATAAGAATTTTCTCTATCAGTAAATGTTTCAATAATCACGATGAGCGCACCGGCAAAGTTTGAAATGCACTCCTAACTCCACAATCTGCGTATTTTTGAGCTCCCCGCTTCAAAAACGATACTACGGTACTGGTGAATATTTCTTTAGAGGTGTCGTTCTATATCCAATGCCCGTGCACTAGGTTACCACGCAAAATTCAACATGCCCGACACCAATCCGCCAAAGCACAAGCCTGGACGAGATTCTAACCATTTGTCAACAACCCAGCGTTTTTACGTTCACGATTTTTTCGCGTTGTTGCCCTTATGCTCCTGATTACGATTTGCGTGCAGAAGCGTCGGCTATGTTGGGTATTGCTACAACGAAAGGGTTGAATGGAACGATTTCTCTTACGAATCGTACACCTGTGCCGTATAGTATCGTTTTTGAAGCGGAAAGCTCAAGAGAACGCAAATTTCTTACGCAGATTGTGGAGTTAGTAGTGCTTTTCAACCTTTACCAAATACGCTCATCGTAATTTTTTAGACATTTACTGATAGAAACAACTCTTATTATGGCTCTGGCTAAAGTTTGCAACAGGCCCATTGATGAAAAGCAACATCATGCCTCATAGAAACAGTTCAATTTTTAAAAAAAGAAACGCAAAATGTGTTGATACGAATAAGTAACACCACGTTTTAGGGGGTTGAACATTTTTTTTTCTCGCTGACGTATGAACATTCGATAGTTGCCAAATTTCCCTCGAGAAAACGTGTATATTTGACAAAATGCTCGCATATTTTTCCTGGAAAGTTTCAGATATTTTAGATTGAATTGCGTATCACCGAAAAAAAAAGTAGCTTGGATGAAGCATGATGATTCTTGAATTTGCCGCCAAGAATTTTTTTTCTCTTGCTTTAAGCTAACTATTTCTTGATACAAGAAAAATAATGCTTGAGTTAAGCAAGAAAGTAGCTTATATTAACCAGAAAAATTCTTGATTTAAGAAGAAATACTTCTTGGCGGCAAATTTAAGATTCTTTTTTTTCCAGTGTACAAAATCCTCTGAAAATTTTGGAAAATAATATCTACACTTTTCGGTTTCGGTTTTTATCGGAGGAAACTTGGTAACGTCCGAGGGTTCATACGGCGTTCTTCCGTAGCACGGCAGTGCCGTTGACGGGGTTTGTTGCCGGGGGAGGCCGTGAAATTTTACCTAAGTTTCGTGTCAGTCCTGATTCCGCGCTGGATCGGGTCGGGTCGGGATACGCACATGCAAAGCCGGGGAGGCGCGGTGACTGACTCGCCTCATGTGGGTTAACTCTCTCGCAGATCGCGAGTCTCCTATTTTTAGCCTCCCTCCTAAAATAGGAATGCGACGCCTCCCGCGGGCCCAAATGGAGAAAAAGAAAGAAATTATAATCCCGTGTTTATTGATTGGAGGACCGTCTGTATTGCCGTGACAGCGAAGGGAGCAGTAAGTGTCAAATTTTCGAAATCCAGTCTCCCTCAAAATTCGTCCGATTTATTTTAGATGAAAGTAGGGAAATAGCTAAAGCAGCAAAATTCATCGCATTTGTTTAGAAACGAGACATATGGTAAAGCCGTAAGTGCGCATACAATGACGTAGTTTCAGGCAAGACAGCAGTAAGTGACAATATTCCTCCCGTGGGTCCGTATGGAGAGAGCAGTGAGTGTCAAATTTTTGAAATCGAGTTTCCTTCAAAATTCGTCTGATTTATTTTAGATGAAAGCACTGAAATAGCCAAAACAGCATAATCATCATAATTGTTTAAAAAAGAGATAGATGAGAAATTGCGTATGGAGTAAAAGGAAGAAAGTATAATCCCGTGTTTACGGACTAGAGGACCGGGTGTATTGCCGTGATAGCGGGGAGAGCAGTAAGCGTCAAATTTTCGAAATCCAATTCATCTAATTTATTTTAAATGAAAGCATGGAAATAGCTAAAACGGCAGAATTTATCTTAATTGTTTAAAAACGAGACATATGAGAAAGCCGTAAGTCGGCAAAAATTATAATCCCGTGTGTAATGATTAGAGGGTCGTCCGCACTGCCGTGATAGCGCAGAGAGCAGTAAGTGTCTTTTCGAAATCCAGTTTCCCCCAAAAATCGTCCAATTTATTTTAGATGAAAGCACTGGAGTAGCTAAAACATCAAAATTCATCATAGGTGATTGTTTAAAAACGAGACTTATGAGAAAATTGCGTAGGGAGAAAAAGAAAGAAATTATAATCCGGTGTTCATTGATTAGAGGACCGTTCGTAAGTCACACGAGTTACTTTTTCAACCCAAGTAGCCCAGGTTGCTATGAATGGAATGGACCACTAGACAAAGTACGAGTTTAAGCATTCTGATACGAGTATATTTACCCGAATTTCACGTGGAATACGATTCGCACAACCCATTGACTTCTAACCAAAACTTTAATGTTTCTTGTCGCGTGAATTCAAATCTCCCGCATGAAAACGTGATGGTCTACGTGAGTCAAATCGGACACTACACGTTACTGTGGTACGTCTCTGCAATACGAAAATATGGCAACCCCAAACTTGACGCTTTTGCTCAGCTATGGCAAATTGTTAACACTTTAAACCATGAAAGGTGGGAAAGGAACAATGCTTGATTGAGAAGCCCGCCAATACTGTCGGAGGGCGCGGTTTGACTAACGTAGAGTATTGCGTTTCTTGTGACTGGGCAATTCAAATTTCCCGCAACCAATGAAGAATAACAACGTGCTCATCATAGTTAGGAGTTGATACCAGTAATTTTCGATGCAAGAAGCGTGTTCTACGTGAAATTCTGGTTACGATGCATGTATCAGAATCCTTAAATTCGCATACCCTGTCTAGTGGGCCATCGTTACCAGATCGAATAATTATTGCCGTCACACCGGAGAAGTTGTTCATGTTGTCTGTTCACTAATTGAAGGGACTCCTCTTGTTGAAATTTTTTTTCGAGATAAGTTGCAATTTCTTCCGCATTGCAAATCGCCTACCCTTTTTACTCTTGACACTCGTGAAATTGATCGTTTGAAATCGGCATTTATTGACAATCATGTACAAATAAGTATCGTCGTTTCGTGGCAAAGTAATTGCAACTTTATTACGTTCAGTTGCGAAATGATTTAAATATTTTCGTTACACTGTGGCACTTGGGCAACGAGTCTCATAAAAACATTTGCCAAGGCGGAAAAAATAGAAGATCTGTATTGTAAGGTATTTGAAAAAGATGACATGAGGGTTGAAAATATGGAATGAAGTAAACCTCAATATGAATAGAGAGAACTCAAAGTACATACTAAAAAAGAAACAATTTACTTACTTTTTCAAACAATACCTACACTGCAGGTATAAAATTATGTATCTATTTACAATTTTTTACATTGTATCAAAACTTAACAAACTTTTTCAGTAAATTTAAACCTATGGAAAGGCACAAATTTCCTTCGAAGTTCGATGTATCATCATCTAATAATACTGATCTATACTTCTATTGCACCACCAACAAAAGAAAATATTCTAGATAGGCATACAGTCTATTATTATACAAACAAAATAGAAAATCACGTTTTACTTAAATCTAAAAATACCTGGATGCTCAATATTCTATAAATAACTGTACACAAAGGCAATTAACCTAACAGGAACTGAGTTTTAAACAGCTCACTTGGTGTTTATTGAAAATCCGTCCTGCTAACTTCGAGTTCCATTAGTTTCCTGGAAGATAAAATTAACTCAGTTTTGAACATTTTTTTTGACGCAAATACGTGATGTCTTGCTAGAGGTGCAGCGCCTTCATAAATCTTCCTATTAAATACATGAGCAGATAGCCCTTCACAAAAATAAAACTCATTATTCCAGGAATTTGAAAAAAAAAATTATTCAGTTTATGACAATGTTAACTTATGTTAAGATGACAAATTCTTTATCCATGGAATTATTTTGAATTTATTTGTGCGATCACTTATCGATTGTTTCGAATACATACCCGCCCTCATCTTTTTTAAAGGCTCTTATTATTACAAAAGGATCGGCTGTAAAGTAATTATTATACATGTAACTTATATTTACATTTATTTTCTCTTATACCATTGACCTTAGCATGCAAGAGGCTTTAGTTTTTTTTAATTTTTCGAAAATTACGTATTCTTTCGCTCTCTTCATTTTGTTTACAATCATGCCGTTCAAATACAATTTTTATTCGTAAATAAACGAATTGAATATTAGACATATATTTTCTTTTTTATCTTCTCCAGTATAAGCGTAAGTGGGTTACCTCGTTCCTGGGAACAATCATCATTTAGAATACCGGTAAAAATACTTACATACAATAGTATTGGCATTACTGTGATTTTGTCTTATTAGTGAGTATGGTGTTTCTTCTCCAAATCCATGAATTAATAGTAAAATCACGCAGAAACTTTCGAGTGATTTTTTTACACGTAGGTTCTTGTTTTTAAGAAACAAATAATATACAAATAAAAAATAACAATACCCAGGTACATAATAGATAGGATTTGGTTGAAACATTACATATCTTCGTATTTGCAACCAACCACTACTTTATAAGATCACCAAATTTATTGCATTTTCTGGAAATTGATCAATCTGGTGCGATGTATTTTACAGTTTTCGTTTAGCAAACGAGTTAGGAACTTGATCCACTCTTAAATCAATATTTCGAAATTATCACTCAATTTCTTATTCTTCTTTCCATATTTTGTAAAGTTTCCTAGAACTAATAATAGCAAAAGTAATTTTTAGGTATGCCTTTCCTCTACTATCATCCAATACAGATCTTGAAATAAATACCGATGGGACATCAAAGCCCTCGTACATAATTCCCTTTGAAATAAACACAGACATTTTATACAATTACAAATGATCTTGAATAACTTAGCGAAAATAGAAATAAATAAATAGCGGAATAAAAGAATAAATGTAAGCAGTCTAGTATACAGTATTTTCTATCAACAAAAGTGACATCTCTGCGTGAACAAGAAAGAAAAACTGAATTCAACTGCTTCCTTTTTAGAGGATTTTTGTGCAACATCGAGAACCTCTGAACAGTAGGGCTACAACACTGTCGTGCTAAGGAAGGACGCCGTATGAACATTCGAGAGTTGCCAAATTTTCTTCGATGAAACGTTTATTTTTTAAGAAAGTTATGATTATTTTTCCGAGAATTTTTCAAGAACTATAGGTAAAATTGCGAAGAAAATTACCTGAATAATTGGAAGAAAAATATTCACAAATTTACCTGATAATTCGTGATTTACCAACGGAAATTTGGCAACACCTGAAGGCTCATACGGCGTTCATCCTTTGCACGGCAGAACAGTGATCAATGGATACGGACACTTAAATCTCCTTCGAATTCCCAAAGTCTTGTGCTTCGTCAGACTTTTTACTTAGCTTCCGGACGAATCAGTCTAGTGGCGTGCTTCGCGATTTATCGATTGCTCTGGCATTTAAACCCATGGAAAAGGATCGATAAACAGGGTGTTCGCAACGAACACCTTAATGATCGAATGTTTACCACAGCTTCCAATGGGAAAATGTCGATAATAATCGATCATTCCTACCTCGCCACTGGGACGAATCAATTAGCAAAATAATTATGCTAAAATCTGAAAATGCGGATCTCCTTTTGCAACGTTTAAAATTCTTCGATTACATGTTTTATTTTTTCAAAAGAAAGCCAACTAAATTATCTCTTTGAAATTTACTGTGGATATTCGTAAATGATAGAAGAAAATTCATAGAAAATTTCAGCGACATTGGTCGGTTAGTTTTTGTTTAGACACGGACGGATATTTGCAACGTCGTGATCGCGAGGAGGCATTTTCCGACTTGAGCCGTCGATAAGATTCAACCGGTTCTATAAGTGGTTGGATTGAGTTTTGTATAGTTCCATTGTGTTGTAATGAGCGTTTCCGTTGATTTGATTTCCTTGCATTTTTTCGCTGATAGTAGTTATCCCTGCAGCAGGTGACTTAGTTCCATTCATATCCGATGATGTTTTGTAGCAGCGTTTTTTCCCTGGGAAAAGTTTGCTGAGTCTCAAAGCCAATGGATGGATCAGATTCTCATCATACTCGTTCTCTTCCGAACAACAACCTGGGAAAAAGACAAAAATTACGTCTAAATCAATTTAACATCTACACACAAGTAGCAGTAATCACGATAAGTCGCGATTTAATTCGAGAATGTATCGCGATTTTATCGACTTCGATTATTGCAATATTATCGGATAAAAAGTTGTGATTTCATCACGTAGATTTGCAGTAAAATGGCGATTTCATCAACGGCAATTCAGCGCAATATAATCAAACAAAAAAATTGTGATGAATTGAGGTAAAATTTCGATTTTATAGAGATAAAATTGCGACAAGATCGAGGACAATCGCTCAGCTGTTGATCATTCAAACCGAAAAATCTTAAAAAATTGCAAATTAATTTAAAAATATCGCGATTTTTCAATTGAAAAATGCTACTTGCGGTTTGTAGGTACCCGTCACCCTCTCGCACTTTTTTATAAAGAATAAGCTAGAAGGACTAAACTTCTTGGGGGAAAACTTTCTAATATCTGATTTTGTCTTTGGCAATGTTTTTCCACGGGAACTTTCATATAGTAATTATTTTAAGAGTAGAGTTAGGAGAAAATACTTACTTGTGACGTAGCTAATGATTAAGCCCGAAATCACTGTGATCATAGTTCCAATCAAAGCATAGTACATGTATGTCAGTGAAAACAGATACATGACCCAATCACTGGAACAAAGAATTAAAAAAGAAATCAAATTAAGGATATATTCATCCCACGCTGCAGAAAATTCCATATTCAAGGTTCTGGTGCTGAAATTTTCTTGTAATTTCTGTTTTCCTCATCCTTGTTCTTCTCCTCTCTCTCACCCTCTTCCCATCTCTCACCTCGCAATTGATTCTCTCGAAACCTTGCCTGCCTGCTCTCCAAATGTTTGCCGAATCATGAGAAAAACTTCGAAGCAATAAATTTTTAACGAATCAAAATCCCCAATTTTTTATCTGTGTTTCAGTTCCGATTTCAAACCAAAGATTACAGGATCCAAATGAAATATTCACGCTCATTATTTTGAATCATGATCTCATTGTTTTTGAAAACTACAGATGGTTCTGAGTTCAACCAGCCTAATTTTGCGGGACGATCCTTTAGCTAAAAAAAAAGACTGTTTCCCTATGAACGTGGGCTCTGATATACTGGTTACTAGCAGGTTCCGAAAATCACGGCTTACACACCCTGTATGTGTCGCCGGCAATTTGCAAGCCAGTGGTAAATAAATAGAGGAGCATAAAATTCAAATATAAAAGAGCAAGACTAAAGTGCTGCCTAGAATGCTTCCCATAATATGAACAGAAACTTTTCCCCCCGCGAAAACAGGGCAGTAACAGGCACACTTCGAGGAGCGTGCGGAGGACTCCGTGACATTAGGCAACTAAACTAACTTCGTGACAGAGCGTAGAGTATCACAAAAAATGAAGGCGCTTCAAACCGAGCTCATGCTTTTGAGAGCCTTGCCTCTTAAAAATGTCATTATTCGGATGCGCATTATTGCGATTTATCGAAACAACAAGCGTGAACCGCTCGCGAAGTGTCACCGGTCGCTGATAGTGATGTTGCTTGTGTGAGGAATTTGCGATTTGACTGTTGATTCTTACTTAAAAGTTCGCGAGAAACACGATGGTGCCACTGGTTTTCTCTGAAATCAACTCCCAAGCTCAAAAAAAGCTCTCAAGTTGAGGCCTAAATGGAGGGGATATCCCACCCTACCCTGAGAGTCCACCTCTCCATCAAAACAAACTCTCCATGCAAAGATAGGGAGCAAATACATTAGCAGGATTGCTGTGCTTTCAGCTTTGGAGTCCCCCAAAAAAGTGGCAGCCCTGTCAATGTATTTGCTCCCTATCTTAGCATGGAGAGTTTGCCTTGATGTAGACGTGGACTCTCAGGGTAGGATGGGATATCCCCCCCCCCCATTTTGGCCTCAACTTGAGAGCTTTTTTTAAGCTTTGGAATTGATTTTAGAGAAAACCAGTGGCACCATCGTGTTTCTCACGAACTTTTACGTAAGGATCAACAGGCAAATCGCAAATTCCTCACACATGCAACATCTCTATTGCCTGCGACATATGAAACTAAATATTTTCGAGCTCATTGCGGAAGGTTTCTTTTAACTTACCCATTTATGGTGGGTATAACTTCTGGGTCTGGTCGGTCATCGTACAACACATCCAAGAGCGAATTCGTGAAGTTGCCGGAGGGTTGGATAGAGCAGGTTCCGAACGGATTATCGCCGCAGCCCTCGATTGATGTAGGGAGAAGAGGCTCCGGGGGTTTGTCGATCAGTTGGCGGCCGTAAGTTATCCAAATCACAAATATGTGGCTGAGTATCATTCCTCCAGCTGCCCCCTATAACATTAATTGACCTAGGTGTGAAAGCTGCAAATGGGTCCGATATTCGGCAAATTTGGCCCAAGATTCCGGCCAAGAAGATTTTGGTGGAGTGTAATAAAATAGGCTTTTTCGATGGTTCCTAGCTCCTAGGGCTCCTCTAGATTCCGTCCCGCCTCTGACGGTAGAAGGCGAATGAAAGTACTATGAGTTTTTTTATGAATTTCATTTTTAAATAAGCTATACGACGGATTAAAATATAAACAATATTACTGGCATATACATATAGTGTCAAAGACTGTAATGTTTGCATTTTGAGTATTTTAAGGGACAAAAATCGAGTAAACTGTGAAAATCCTACCCTTGACACAATGGGTTATTTTTAATTGTTAAAAAAATTCTTGGGATCAGAATTTTTTGCCGATTTAATTACATGTATGATTTAATGGTGTGAAGCTTTCAAATTGTGTATGCATCTTTTATGCGTGAAATTCTCAGACTGAAAAACTCAAGTCCTCTTCTTTCATAGTATAATTTGCTATCTGGTGGCATATGTAGGTACATTGATTCTATTTCAATTCATTAATCAAATATTTTACCATTTTGTTTATTCTTTAATTCGGAAGGTAGTTTTCTCGACCTCTTACCATTGGCCTGTAAATTAATGTTTTCCACGATTTCCCTTTATATGGTGTCGGGTAAAATTATCTTTATCGCCTATTTCTATAAACCCTCTGAAGAAATTCACTCTCATTATAGAGTTATATCCTCCTCCCTCATAAGTCTAAAGTAGCCATCACGAACCTTCCAATTTGCTGATGGGAAGAACATAGCCAATAGGAATACTCCTAGCAAAGGTCCACTCGTCGCAGATGTCATCAGCATACTTGACTCGATTACACCAGACATGTTCGCCACGACAAACGCGGTGCCCATCACAAGCAAACCACAGAAAACACCTAGAAAACACGAGCAAATTAGCTACCTATCACTCTCAATCGATCAAGATGAAAAATAGTGCATCAAACGTGGCTGTGGCATTTGGCTCATAAAATGTTCACGTAGAATGCGATGAATAAAAGCAATGCATAAGCAAAAAATTAAAGTTTTCTCTGTTTGAAAGTTTGATCTTTCCGCTACCCAAAAATAACCAAAGTCTATGCAACATTCAAATCGGGTAAGCACTCACACACCATTACCAAGAATAAGCTTAAGATGAAATAATTTTTTCAAACCGAATTATTTCTCGATACGCAGAAAAGTGCATTGGAATTTTGATGGTGGAACGACCAGAACACGTATCTCGGTGTGCGACGATGCAGACATTCTGCCATACTTTATTTTTTTGAATGGAAAACTACTCAACGTCAATTTTTGAAAAATTTCGTGATTTTCCCTCTCTTCGCGCTGAAACCTCTATGGAAACTTCAAGGAATGATTTTGATTCGTTCTACTTGAAAAAAATAACATGTGACCGGAGCATTTTAATCACCGCAAACGAGGTACGTGGTCTGGTAGTTACACAGTAAATTTGAAGCAATTCTAGTTATGAAGAGAAAAATCACCCCCTTCTACCCCTATACATGTTAAGAACTCATGGAATTACAATATGTATTTGTGTTGTGTAAACCTATTATGCGTATGGTCTTCCCTCTAAGTTTGCGTCCTTGAGTTACGTCCATCACGTCCAGTCGGCCCAGTGAACCTTCAAAATGATGGTCAAATCTCAATGAAAATGCCCGTAAAAGTCGAAAGAAACAAAATGTTTTATACTTACTCATCAATTTAATCAACACCAATTGAGTTGTTTCGCTCAGTCCTTGACAACATGGCAGCAGAGCTACAAAATCCTCGTAACATACTGTTGCCAGTGAATTCAAATTGGAAACTAAAAAGCTGTGAACAGTAACAAGAAAAACCAGATCTATTAGATCAGATACATACTACATCATACAATATTGTTGTTATTTACATATCGACAACGATTGAACCACGTATCTCATTTGCGGTGTTCTAAAGGCTTTTGCTTTCATTCTAATTTTTTTTTTTTTTTTTGGAGGAGAACAAATCAACATTATTCTTTGAACATTTCACAGAATTTTCTTTGCACTGCGAGAAAAAATCACCAAAATTTTAAAGAATAGACGTGGAGTAGTTCTCCATTTAATCAATAAAGCATGCTATGAAGTCTGCAACAAACCGAGACCGTGGTTTGGGAGTCTCACCATCAATCAGAGTTTGTTCGTGCGTTATTATATTTAGTCAGTTTTCCGAGGGAAATACTCTATTTTAATTTTTAATTTCATTTTTACCATACTATATAATTAAGTAAACAAAAGTGTAGCCAGATCTAACTGCGTTTGACATTTTTTTCAAGGAGTAATTGTAATTGAGTAATTGAGTATATCAGTGTTTACAACATTACCATTCATAATACTTAAATGAAAAATTTCAAGTATGAGAACTTGACTTGTTTACACCTTGCATTGTTGTTTGCTGCATTGTTGTGCTGTTTGCTCATGCATTTACGTTTGTGACATACAGGTAAATTATAGGGGGGCATTTTCGAATCGACTATCCATTTTTTCTTCCAGGAAAAGAAGTTTCTTAAATCAGTTGAGTTATACTCCGGAAAAAGTCTCTAATCCTCGCTCTGAAACTTCTGAAAAAATTCGTTAAATCTTCTCTGTGAGAAGAACGAAAAAACCAGACTTACCTGTGTTCCTATAGAGTCTCACTAAATTTGCACCTTAACACTTTGATGCACGGTGTGTTTATCAGTGTCTATAACGTTTATATTAAATGATTTAAAAGAAGAAAAACTTATGCATTAAGCAAACATGAGAACTTACCTCAAAGCTCCATTGAAGAGACTTGCCATAACCAGTCCTAAGAAACCAGGCATGAAGTAAAATTTCTCCTCAAGGTAGAATGGCAGAATTTCATCAATTTTACTGATGCAACCTAGTTTTAGAGGATCACATTGCGAGTAATTGGCATAGATCACCATTCCTACTACCCAGGACAAACTGAATAAGACTATCATCACAGGAACAATCAGTCTTAAGGAGCTGCAACAGAAAGAAAATCATCATGCAAAATCCATCTACCCACGTGTCTAATAATTACAGTAGTTTTTACACCGCGTTATCAATGGACAGTTTTCTCAGCCTGAAAAAAAATTTGATCTGCCTTCTATCGTTTCACCTACGGTACATACCACCGATCTTTCCTTCCTTCAGGCCATCGAATCACGAGCAACATGCACCTTCAATAATGTAGGCGATTTTGATAGGACACATGTACGAAAATTTGCCTGAGTCCTTTTTGGCAGGAGTTTTCGCAATCCAACCTCGGGACTGTTGATGGTGAATTTCGATATACCTCAGTTAAGTCTTTGGTAAGGTTAAGTATATGGTAATAACATTTTTTTTTATTTTGAAGGCGGAAATGGTCGTGCATTTAACATGTTATTAGGACTTGCGTTTGATAAAGATCGTTTTAAAATTAAAGGCATCGATTTTCTACAAATTTTCAAAAGCCCGGTCGAAAAATGTTCAACAGCCTCTCATGCACTTAAGTGGTAAGGATTAAAAACAATATCTGCACAGGACCAAGTGTAATTTCAATACCAACATTCGAAGGAAAGGAATTTGCAGTTGCACTATAAAGATAAATTGATTTCAGTACCACATTAATTATAAAATAATGCAAAATTCTCTCTAACTAGAAAAATAAAAAAAATGTTGGATTTTGAAAAGAATTGCAAGTACCGACTGTAAGTACAGGTCAAATAATAAAATGTGTACGCACCAAATAACTTTACTCTGAGATGACATGCTTCAATATCTTTGTACAAAATTTTGCTGACACCCAAAGATTGAAAGTGACATGAATAAAAAATGTTGGATTTTGAAAAGAAATGCAAGTACCGACTGTAAGTACAGGTCAAATAATAAAATGTGTACGCACCAAATAACTTTACTCTGAGATGACATGCTGCAATATCTTTGTACAAAATTTTGCTGACACCCAAAGATTGAAAGTGACATGAATAATTGCCCAACTACTGCTGACATAGTCGTCACTCGAAGGGTCGGATCCAGCTCTGAACTGTAAGAAAAGGACATACTTTATTACACTGAGGAAATTTGTTTTGTCAATCCAGTCAATCATTCCTGGGCGAGAAGTCTCCTCGAGTCAACCGGCAATCTCTTTAAAAAGACACGATGGCGTCTCTCTAAAATAATAAAAGGAACGTTTAGAATGAAGAGATATCCTGTTGATTACGCGAGAATACCTGTCCCCAAATCTTTAATTGAAATTTTATTGATCCTACAATCTTTCTGCGAGGGCTAATATTTTGCCGATCCCCAGATTACTAGAATCCTTTTTATATCAATACGGCGAAAACTTTAAACTCGGATGGAAAAATCTGTATGTGTCCAAAAATCCACGGTAAAAAAATAGTGCTCTCCCGCTTTTCAGCGATGTAGTTCCGCAATTTTTATTTACCAATTAATCTAAATAACCTTTTTTAGCGATCAGTGAATTGTTTGAAAAAAATGTGAAGCGGTATACTCTTCAAAAGCAATGCCAACTTCAAAGTTAGGAGACGGATATAATAACATTTAAATGACCACCCCAAACCAGCAACTGATCAGTACAGGAATATAAGCCCTAGTAAAGATTGGCGCTAAGAGCTGCGTTTCAAAATATCATAGGAATTCTTATAGCTGGCTAACGAAGGCTACAGAAAATCATACAGCTGGCTGTAGAATGCGGAGAAAATCATGCCGTACGAAGCGATAAAAAATTATGCAGCCGGGCAATAGTTCCTATATCGCCGGGCTTTACACTTTATTGCCTGGCTGTTGCTTTTTCCCCATCGATTATAAAAGGCTATAAGAAATTGTGTAAAAATTTGTGTGCTTTGGAAATCATTAAGTTTGATACGGAACTACCTTAATATTTACAAAACACACATTATATTTTCCTTTAATACATATTTTTTTTCATCAATTAAAATGAGAATAATCCGTACAGAATGTGCAAGCATTTCAAAATCATGAGTTGAATAGCGCTGACTCTGCCAGATTAAATATTAGAGCCTAACAAAAAGCGGAGCGGCGACGCACTGGCGCCTACAAACCCAACAAGGATACTTCACGCATTGCGCAACGCGTGAAGTATCCCTGTTAGGTTTGTGGGCGCCAATGCGTGTTTTGCGCTGGCTGCCCGCCTGCCACGGCGCTTGAAGCAACTATTTCACACCAGAGGTATTGCACAGTATCATACGAAACTGAAGGCACTCTAATATAAAAGGAATGGCAGGCATCCATCAAAAGTACGGAGCTTTCCTCGCAAAATAAATCAAGATACTACGGCCCAAAAAGAGAGCAGTAGTCCAAAAACTCACCAAGTCCTAGCATCCGTAATGAGTAACTTTTAGCATACACTTTATCGCCTGGCCGTTGCTTAATCGCCATCGGCTATAAAAGGCTATAAGAAATTGTGTAGCCGGCTATAGGAGCTATTAGAAATCTTACAGCCGGCTGGAGGTCTATGGTATTTTGGAACACAGATTCTACTGCCAATTTTTACCACGGAGATTCACTATTTTACAGTCGATCTAAAATCTTCTCCGGATACACACAGCACAAGCAGTTTAACGTATGTTATTATTGTTTACTTAGAGTAATCTATGATATAAATGGTGTTAAGGGTTTTCTCGCGAGAAATTAAGACGTTCGATGAGGATACTAACTTGAAGAATTCCAATCTACCGGCATCATGCGCAATTTTTATGACATTCAACGGGCCGCCCGCCGTGATCATTCCGTGTAGTATGATGACCCCTGAGCAGATTATCATAATGACTCCTTGTACAACATCAGCCGTGATCGCAGATCTTAGTCCTCCCTAGAAATAGAAAAAAAAATCAGTGCAAGTTGAAACCTTGAATTTTGATTTACGCTATCTGAAAGTAGATTGCGTGTTAGGCGACAAACCTGTCTTTCAAGTGAATCACTAAATACAAAAAGGACACGTGTCCAGAAAACCAAATTGTTCAGGAGACACAAAAAACTGTTTATTTCGTGATAGATTTTTTTTGGAAAGTCGTTATGTTACGACATAACGACTGACATAACATGTTATGACACAAAATAACGACTTTCCAAAAAAAATCTACCACGAAATAAACAGTTTTTTGTGTCTCCTGAACAATTTGGTTTTCTGGACTTGTGCCCTTTTTGTATTTAGTGATTCAAGTTATTCGAATGAAAATGATTCTGACAGTAGCTTCTTCCCGCATTGGAATTATTTTTTCCTGGACGAAACTTGATGATTTCCTCAAATTTTGCAGTTTATTTCTTTTTAATCTGTATTTTTGAAGTAAAAACGGGACATCCAGTTTATCACAACAAAGGGTAGACGTATAGTACGAGTGTCAGAAGATAAGTTTACCCACTAAAATTTCATGTAGAACTTGTTGGGCATATCACAAACTTCTGGAACCACGCCTTAGATGACAAATGAACGTTTTTAGTGTATCCTAGCGTTTGTTAATTTGAGCTTGACGCTCGTGAAAAAAAAAACCCCGAGTCATCGTAAGTTAAATTACCCATTGAAAGCAACCTCATTCGTTGCGCATCTTTCTTTGAAAGATCCCATCCGCCAATCTTCAATTGAATCAAAATTTTAAAAGAACTCCCGTCACAAAATGTTCATGTTCGATCCCACGAGCCGAAATTTTGATTCGATATTATTCCATATCGATACTATTTTGATTCGAAATAGTTTGATCTATTTAGAATACCGAAAGTTTAACCCATACCGTAGAATTGATTTTTTAGTGTAGTGGTTCGTATTTGAGGACTGTGAAAAACGAGACATCGCCCCGATTTCAAATGTTTCCGCTGAAGAGGGATTGTAAAATGAAAGTGTTAGAACTTTTCTCAGATTCTAAATCAAAGTGCGTTTATAAATATAATCTCACCATTATGCAAAAACTGACTCCAATAAATGTGATAGAGACGATGGACGCCCAGTACGGAAGACCAATAACAGCTTTCAGAGCGACGCATGGCGTAAAGACTGTCACCCCTAAATTGAGCACACTTCGAATGATGTAGGTTCCGGATGCCAGGCATCGCACCAATCTTGACTTAAATCTGAGGTCTAAATACTGGGAAAAAAAAGAGAAAAAAATAATCAAAATTCTGAAAATCTGTATAAGCAAGTAGGTAGTCAAGTAATAAAGCTTTCAGCAAGATTTATAAATATTCACGAGTCATTTGACGTATTCATTCGCAAGGAGTACATCTAGGTATATTTGAGGATTCAAGGAGTGGCTTATCTCTCTAAGAGAAGGATCCAGTGGTGCGGCGTGCCTTGCGATTTATCGATTGACCTCTCATTCAAACCTGTGGAAAAGGATCGATGAACAGGGTGTCCGCAACGAACATCTTAATAATCGATTCTCTGCCATAACTGCAAATGGAAAAATATCGATGATCGGTCATTCACGCCTCGCCATTGGATGGATCCGCTTTTAAGTTTGACGTTAGGAAGCCGGTTTAGTATTAACTATTTTGCCCCAGGAGCTACCCTTAATAGAGAATGAAGCTATGAAACGTCATGACTCAGTAGCGTATTCTTAACCCTTTGTTGCATGAGCTAATCGTTGATTTTGGACAGAAAATCTACGTTGTACAGTATTTTCTCGATAGTAGAGTCAGTTGGAATCGATCTTTGTAGTTTCTTTCAAAGTTAGGAGATCACACTTATAATGCTCCCAAAAAATCATTTCTTGCTTTAATTCAATTTAATACTCCAGCATAAAAATGAAGCTGAAAACCATTTGTTGCTTTCATGCAACGCCATGCAATAAAGGGTTAATGATTCCTGAAACAGCTCCATTACTTCGGAAGGTCCCATTTGGTTTTCATTGGGCTTAAGAGAGGTTTGGGTTTGAGGAGGCCTTCGATTCATTATCACTAAAAGGACAATTTTCTCGAACCTGGAGTAAAAGTAAAGAGTATAACCTCGGAAATTACAAACAATTAAAATAATTTGACTAGACTTACGAATTGCAGAATAACAAATACTGGGAATTTTGCCAAGATGAAGGTAGGGCCTATTCCACTTAAAATTTGTCAAAAGTGTGAAATTTGTCTTCCGTATTGTGTATCTTTTGTAGTGACAAACCATTTTAATCTCTGGTAGAGCCCGTTTCAGATTACTGTTCCACTTTTGATGTATATAATTCTCTACCCCGCGCACACAGCAAAATAGGAAAAGTAATCTGGAACGGGCTGTAAGGATCTATTTCTAAAGTTATACACTGGAATTTTACTCTAGCTTCGCTCCCTCAAATCGTCAAATCTCTCTTAGTCACAGTGAAGACCATACGGGGCATTCTCAAGGAAAAGAGCTGATTATGAAATGACTAAGAGTAGGACCCTCATATCTCAACTCCCATCTTTTGTACCAACATATCTGTTCTCTCGGAGCAAGTTCTTAGGCCAAGTGCCAAACAATCTATTGATTTTTTAAAATGTTTACATGGATTTTTAGATTTTTATGAGTTCCAAATATAAAACTTACTTGATAAACAGAGGTAATTCCTAAACTATAATAGACAGGAACAAAGAAAATGCTGATCAGCGGGAAAGCAATCACCATTCCGTAAAGAGTCTGCCACATCTCGCTGCCCCTGTAAAATAACTCGGACGGATAACCTGCGATAAACATAATACGAAGAGAAGTCAATAAAACATAGGAGGAGAGAATCTTAAAAGAGAAATCAATTTGAGGTTGAAGCTTGCCTGTGGTACCAAATTAAATCCTCTCGTTTTTTAAGAAAGAAAATGAATCGCCACTCAGATAGTTTTGCTGAGGACACTTTAATTCTCTCCCTTCATTCCTAGCCCAGCCTTGGTTCGTTAAATTTGAACTTGCTGTGTTCTCCGCGCGAGTCTTTGTTTTGCCTCGTTTTGATTAAAAGGAGGTAGAAAAGCGGCTCATAGCATTAATTCTAAATACGTGTATCTTCGGGCAAAGTGTTTGACCTTAATTCGCAAAACACACGAGTTGGTGCTACTCTCATTATCCCCAGTTGAAGTTATTTTCAGAATTTTAGAGTATTGGAGAAAATCGCACGCTACATTTAAGAATTTTTCCTACTGATCTTAAGAATCTCATTAAAAATTCTCTAAGGAGCCGTTCTATCCTTAAAGATACGAAACGTAAGCAATTTCATTGCTGTCCTGAAAGATTTTTTAGGGTACGTGGTTTGGTATATTCCCCATCAATGCAACGATTATTATTGCCACTCCAGACAGAAAGTCTAATCATAAAAATTAATAAAACAGCGGCTCGAGGCCATAACTTTTTCTCTAAACTACCATCAAACATAAGGAAAAAAATTAAAGATGAGCCCCGAAGCCACAATGCCCTGGTCAGACATTATCTAATTGAGGAATGTCCATATTCAATCAACGATTTTTTAAAGGGGACAGGTTGATATCATTGTCTTTTTTTTTTTCTTTTTTATATATACATATATTTATTCTTGTTTCTTGTTTAGAAAAATTCGACGCATTTGTAGAAGCCATGTGCAAGCCAAAAACAAATAAAGATATATATTATTATTTAAACCTACGGAAATGAATCAATTCTTGGAGGAGCCAGCTGCTCCGAGAAGAATCGATCAGTGGCGTGGCGTGAATTGCGATGTATCGATTGTTATGCCATTTAAACCTATGGTAAAGAATCAATTATAAAGGTGTTCGCTGCGAACATCCTGTTTATCGATCCTTTTCCATAGGTTTAAATGGCATAACAATCGATACATCGCAAAGCACGCCACGCCACTGGAATCGATTATTCAACCTATATAGGCTCAAATGGAGACAAGCCAGTGTTGCCAAACTGTTCGATCCGTCTCTGAGAGCGGCATTTTCACGGACTTACCTAGGAACACTCTGACGCCGAGAAACCCCCTGGCGATAGACAGCAGCATGGCCGCCATGCTAACGCTGGTGGTGGCGAAGACATAGTCAGCTTTTGTTTTTTCCTTGGGGCCAGAGCACTTGGACCAAATCGCGACGAGGATGGATACCAGTATCAGCACCACGAACACCGCATAGTCGATCATCAAACTCGCCATACTCCTGTAACACACAAAACATCTCAAGGATTAGTCTATGGACGCCTTCAAAACGAGAGCATGCAACATGTTATGCACTGAGAAAAATCTTTGCTTTATGAATCATATACTGTTGTTCATATGGAACATCATTAGTGGTCAATGAACCAGTAATACACCGTCTTTCAACCATATAAAGATACCATACCTTTTGCCCATTGGTGGACATTATGGATATATGGACATTATCAGTTTTTGCACGCTGAAAAAAAAAAGATTTGTAGAATTTACCATTCCTTCTCGCTGTATTTCACAGAGCGTGAAGGAATGGTAATTTCTGCAAATCTTCAAGTCGATTCTGCCAGAGGAATGGTTACCTGTACCAGTATATAGTAACGTTAACTTTTCTTCTGGCAGAATTAACTCTAAATTGACGCTAGAAAATAAGTAATATAATAATATTAATAATAGTGAAACACAGCGTGAAATACAGCGTGAAGGAATAGTAAATTTTACCTATCTTTTTTTTTCAGTGCATGTCCCGATTCAATTAGGAAGTAAAATTTCTGGCACATCCGTGAAAACTTTTATTTGCATATGAAAAATTATGGTGCTTACGCTGTCTCTAAACTGAGCCAGAACTCGTCGTTTCCATCGCTAAATATAGTTCGGTTGAGGGTAATAATTTAAATGTCTGTTTCATAGACCTGCACTAGTTTACTCTATACAGCATCCTCCAACCCTTATCTCGTTCCTCTTCCCTTTCTCCGAGCTTAGATTGTGCTATATGAATTGCGAAAAGTCACTTGATAACGTCGAGTGACAATAAACGCGAATCACACAATAAAGGGAAAGAGGAGTACGAAGGGCGCCACGATCAAACGTAGCGCCAAATAGTCTCGATTAGATAACGTTACTTTGAACATTACCCAACGTATTATCATTCCGATATCGGTCGATCGCCCTCACTCCCCCAGTCCCCCACCCTCGGATTTGAAATAGATCCAATATATTCGGGTGTTGTTTGCATGTAATGCGAATGGGCATATAAATAAACAGCTGTTGATTTGAGTAATGTTGCATACTCTCAAGGCGCAGCGGGCGCGTGCCCGACGAACGATTGGAACAATAACAATGAAATAGCAATTATAAATCGTGACCGCTCACCACTTGGTCCTCAATCGCTCCATAGAATCTTCTTCTTAGCGATTCAATTTCAATCTTCCTTTTTCTCACCCGTATGATGTATAATTACCCAATGAAATGTGCAATTGTCGAATTTGTATAGTCTTTCTCACTCCGAGGGAGCACTATGGAAAAAAAAAACACATTGGATCTAGAGTCCAGACTCTTGAAAACATTGACAAGAAAAAAATACTCTTGATTCAAACGGATTTTTGCTTGAATCAAAACGAAATCCGCTTAAATTAAGAGGCTTGGTTCTTGATTTAAGCTAGATCCTGATTGAATCAAGAGTACTTTTTCTTGTCGATGTTTTTAAGAGTCTGGACTCCAGATCCAATGTGTTTTTTTCTTCCACTGAATCGCAGAGAATTTTCCACGTTTAAGCGATCATAGAAAATTCCAAATCACGTATCACGTGCTCTTATGCCAACTTTTATTACCGCTTAATGAATTTTTCCGACTAAAAATAGACTCTCAACAAGTAAGTGGAATAAAGAAGCACCCTTATCATGCTCGCAATTATCTGCAAGTTGCAAGAGGTCAGAGGAAACTTGGGGTTCACGGAACCTCTCCATCGTCGATCGAGGTATTCTCCAGGAAAATCAAGTTCGAAAGCGAAAGGTTGAGATTAAAATAAACACAGCCGCTCTACAGTACGCTAATTAATGCGTGTTACATGCAGATAATTTCTTCTTCCTCTTTTTTCCGATAAAACTCTCGGTTTTTTTATACTGTTACATCAATGGACCACTCGTTTTGCGTTCGCAACATTGGGTGCTGATAACTTATCAATACCTACGAGTATGACGTACGAAACCCAAAATAAGGAGGTTCTTTTATCTACAGTCAGTTGTTCATAAGGTCAATATTTGTTTGCTGAAAATTATTCCGGGTCATTTTTGTTTATTTCTTAATTAAGTAAATTACCTTTTCCGTTTCCGAAAGAGCGGAAGGACATTGTGCTTTGATGAGAAGTTACTTATCATGATTTAAAAAGTATCAGCTCAGCCATAACCCTGAAAATTAATCACTCTATCCTCCTCTTTTGTTTACACGTTGTTTTTCTTCACTACTCCTCGAAATTGAGGAAATTTTTGGTGAAAGGGCGTATGAGGATTGCAATGCTACTTAGGTTGGGCAATTTTTCATTGAGTTTGCAGCAGATGCAATTCATTCACAGTCGACTTACTTCCTTCCAATTTTGAGAAAAAACTCGTAATAGAGTCAGGGAAAAATTTATAGTAGAACTGTCGGATAAGTTATTCAAGGCGGATAAAGAATGGTGGTCGCATTTCGATTTTGGCTGCCATCTTGAAGCGTTGTGACGTCAGGAGGGTACGGGTTTTGCCGTGCAATCCGAGGTTGAGTCGGCCCCCCCGGCCTCGGCCAGCCCATGTACCCGATGTATCCGATACCGTGTGACGTCCAGAGGGTACGAAATGCGACCACCATTCTTTATCCGCCTTGTAAGTTACTGACAACTGGAGAACTACGTTACACGTAGCATTGGAAGTCGCATACGCACCTTTACCGAAAAATGTCTCAATTAGCAAGCACCTGTACCCTATTGCGAGCGAGCGTAGCTCGTGGGCCGATCTCACAATTCGCCCGCGAAATCTAGCGTATGCAACCCTGCCCACCGCGGAGTTCAAATAGTTGCATGTTGGGTTCGAACCCAACTTCGTCTATTCCTCCACTGTTCTTCGCGTTGTTTTGAGTTGAAACAGCGTTCCATGGCTGCGTTACGTCGCATTTCAGGGAGAAGGGAAATACGGCGGGAAACATGCGCCTCGTATAATAAGTGCGCTTCTTTACCATTCGGTTCAAGTCATACCATGTCCTCAGTTTATGCAATCAAATACATTTTCCATTCATGTAACTCTTTTTCCGCACTTAGGTGAAGCGGGTCGAATATTGAAATTGATAGAAAAAGCTATAGACAGAGAAGACAAAATAGTTATGGAGGGATCCTATTGGTGGAGGCGGATTATTATCAACTTTTTCTCTTTGAACTCCTGCTCGCTAAAACCCAGACCGACTAATTTGGAAGCAATGTCACAAGTGCCCACCAAAGAACATTGTGGCGCTGTGGTTAATTTTTAAGTCATGCCCTCTTCTTCTGCCCGATTTCTCTTCCTTTTCTTGGAGAAAAACATTCATCAAAATTTCTCAATGAAAATGCCCATGCCTTCTCTTTTCCACAATGAACCCTACTTTTTTTTCTTTTCTTATCGTTTCGATGAATATTTCTAGTTCGTTTCCGATTCAAAAATTAAAGAAGGAACGAATAATTTGAAACAATACGATTCTTCCCCCGTTTTTCATAATGTGCTGTACATCTGAACATTTCCTTCGATAGGAGGGACTGTAGGATTTGAATTTAAAACTATAAAAAAAACGCACGATAAGGGTTTCTCCATCGGAATAATCCTCACAAATTCGAGTCACAAATTTGGGTGAATTTTGTTTTTGTTATTTTTTCTCTATATCACGTATTATGATCGTGATCCCGTTATCTCATCGTTGAATACCGACAGATGCACTGCCATTAAAATGAAAAATAAAAGTAGCTCATAAATGACGAGGCGCACGTAGAGCACCTACTTTGACACAATATTGGTCTGGTGCTGATAAAAGCGCTCAAAAAACTCATTCGTGCATCAAAACATGTTTCTGAACTTTGGTCAGAAGAGTCTGAAAGAGTACGGCTGCTAAACCTACGGATTTTTAAAACAAGCAATTATTTCGACATGTTTTGAAATACAATCATTATCACTCAAGAGACGCCCATATGGCCAAGTTTTCTTCGACGCACTGTGGGGCTTCGTAGAAACCCGCGAAGAGTGTTGACATCGGAGCCAAATCGATCAAATTCAACCAGGAAAAAAATCGTACCACATCGAGTTGAAATCAAAAGAGAGAGAGTGGAAGTTTTATTTCTACCGGTAGACATAATGTAAAGAATTAAATCCAACATAACTATTTGTCTTTGAATTTGAATGATGGATTAATTGTAGAAAATTACGACCATTAGAGATTAAAATTACTCTTAATTCCCCTTTTTTATTATAAGACTTCATTTTCATTTACGTGTCGCTCTGCCCAAATTGAGAGCCTCCGGTGCCCGTTTTGCGAAAAAACCGTAAAAATAGGTCCAACTCGAGAGGTTTTCGCTACCCATCCCTTCCCTGAAACTACTATCTTGGTGGCTGTTAAGCAACGAGTTGAGGAAGTCGTTTCAAAAACAAGCCAATATTTTTTAAACATGTTGTGCACGTTTCTACCTTTACTGGGAAACAGTTAAGAGTCAATATACCGGTCCCATGTTAAAAATAAGCCGAAGATATTTCATTCGCTTAAATCAGAAAATTATAACCTCAGACTAGACTTATTAATACAAAGACAGACCCGTAGCGAAATTTAAGCTTTTAAAGACAAATAAAGGAACAATTTTGTTTCGCCAAAACTTCAGAATGTATGCAAATTTGTAACGTTTCATTTTCATTACATTTTTTACTTCTCTTTTTTGTGAAAAATTGAATGGATTTTCGTAGAAGTTGGACCCACTGTCTTACCCTGTAATATAATGCAAAATCATAAGAGTACCGCATGATGCCCGAGGTGTGAAGCGCTTCGGGGGGTTTAAATTTATTTTGAAAAAAGTCGAAATTCAGAGGTCTAGATACACGTTAATTTTAAGCGGGAGTTATGAAGGGAGGAAGGTGCTTAGTGAAGTTCTGCGAATTTTATTAATTTTTAGTGAACATGCCAAAAGCTTAACATGCTAACTTAAAGTTGAGTTTAACCACCCTAATTTTTGGTCACTTGAACCAAATCCAAATTCATCGTGCACCTACGCTAACCCTGCATGAATGCCGATGGCACCACATGAATCGACTCGTATATCTTTTGCACTCAGTTCGATCGAATTGCATACGTCTCTAATGTTTTGACAGGTGCTTGAGTGACAGTGGCGTAGTGTGCTTGGCGATATATCGATGGATCTGCCATTTAATCTTATACAAAAGGATCCATAAACAGGGTGTTCGCAAGGAACATGCACCTTAATAATTGATTCTTTATCGTAGCCTCAAATGAGGAAATATCGAGTATCGATCATTCATGCCTCGCCACTTTTGAATGAAATGCTATACTCAGTTTTCTTAAGTGCATTTTTATGTAATACATATCGACGGTGAAACTACCAAACCACGTATCTCGGTTTGCGACGTCGCAGACTTTCTGTCATACTTTATTTTTTAAATAATAAACTACTTAACATCTAGTCTTGAAAATTTCTGTGATTTTTCCTCTTTGTGCGGAGAAAATTCCGTGAAAATTTCAAGGAATGATATTGATTTGGTCTACTTCAAAAAAATAAAATGTGAGCGTAGATTTTTAAACACCGCAAACGAGATACGTGGTTTGGTAGTTTCACCGTCGATATCGGGAAATATGATGATTTGAGCGAAAGTTCTAATATTGCCAGTTTGAAAATTTGAACAAAAAATTGAATTGAAAAAAAAGCTTCAAATGAGTTATGCTTTATCAAAGTGCTCAATTGAAAAACGTTAAGCGTTGGGTAACGACAAAAGGCCCGGTAATATTACGCATTTTTGCTAGTTTTACTAAGAGTCAAAAATCTAATATCCCATCAATAGAGGGACATTCTAAATAAACTGCCCCCCCCCCCCNCCCCCGCGTTTTTCCTATTGTCTACATTCAGGTAAGCTTTGCAAGATTTC
The DNA here is from genome assembly GCF_001854935.1 of Bemisia tabaci. Lineage (NCBI taxonomy): Eukaryota > Metazoa > Arthropoda > Insecta > Hemiptera > Aleyrodidae > Bemisia > Bemisia tabaci. The sequence continues at coordinate 41,107 of NW_017556795.1, forward strand.
CATAGTACCCACCAAAACTATAAAATTGCCAAAAATTGAGTACGATTGTTCCAGCATATTGGAATTCAATAATACTATTAGATGAATTTAGCGAAAGTTATCCTAACAGCGTAGTCGTAATTTGCTTATTTTTTCTTTTTTACATAAAAACTAAGTAGCATTCAGACTCGAAATTTCGTTAGTGTGTTCTTTTTAAGTTTTAAAAAATTTGCAAAAAATTCCAATACGGGTTTTTTAATTTTTTTTTTTTTTTTAAATGAAGCAATTAGGTTTTGTGAAATGTAGTTAGGCTGATTATAAATGAACTTGTTAAACTATCAGTTTACGCAAAGCGTTAATTTTAGAGGAAAAATTTCCAGGAGTGCAATACGGGGTTGTTGGGATGTTGTAAGGGACACGAACGTGGGTGACAACTTTTCACTGACGTTATTAATGGGACAGTTTCGCTAACCAACCATTTTTTCAATTCGAAACGAAAGATAGACGAAATACACAACTTAACTCACCATTTTATTATGCTCAAAATGTGCACTTGCGAATCCAGCAAATTCTCAACGGCGGACACCCGGAAAGCGTAATAGACTATTGAAAGTAAAATAATGCAGATAAAAAACGAAATATCTTTCAAGCGCGCCATCCTATCAAAAACCGAGATGGCAGGACGAAAATCACCGGGTTAGTTACGTCAACCGAGAAAGGATTCTACACACGGAGAAACGAAAATCATGAATGGGCTAAAAATGCCGAGGATTGATAACTACTTCGCCGGTCGGGCTTTTGATAAGTAAAAGTTGAGACTTGCTGAAAGAGGAGGGGGTCGGGAAAAGGTGTGTAACTTGCGCAATGTTAGTTGTCGTGTTGTGCTGCGGGGGACACTCAGTAACGCTGATGAAAAGTATTTTAAGATGAGTTGATGAGCTGACACGGCAACCCTGTTGCAAAAAGAGAGGGCGAGTGCAAACTGAGAAAAATATGAAAACAAACACATCATTGCGATGAAAATTGCTCGATTTATTTCTATCAACCACGTGGGGTTATCACTCCAGCAGAACACGCTTACGTGCTCGAAGGGAGAACAGTATGTGCAAAAAATAGCCTTTTCAACTTTCCGAGAAAAAAGAGCAACCCGTATATACACGTACACTTCATAACCTCTTGAGGATGGATCGTAGCGCAATTATAACTGTCCTTAGGGGCTGTCCCCAAATTATACATAACGCTCCAGGGGTGGAGGGGGGTGGGGGAGAGCGTTACGCCATTCTGTTTTTACGTGTTACAGGATAGGGACCTACGTCACAAAAGTCTTATAAGGGGGGGGGGTGTCTAAAATTCTGGAAAAGTGCGTTAAGTAATTTAGGGATGACCCCTTGATATGCAAAATTCGGGTCAGTTTCAAGGCAAGTGAGTCTAGGGCTGATTAAGTTGGGAGAATTTAGATTTACAATAATTAAGTTATTTTTATTCACTGGAAAAAAAGTAGCTTGGATCTAGAGTCTAGGCTCTTGAAAACATTGACAAGAAAAAATACTCTTGGTTCAATCAAATTTTTGCCTAAATTGAGAGCTAAGCCTCTTAATTTAAGCGGATTTGCTTTATTTGATTCAAGCAAAAGTCCGATTGAATCAAGAGTATTTTTTCTTGTCAATGTTCTCAAGAGTTTGGACTCTAGATCCAAGCGAATTTTTTTCCAGTGTCGTGATAAAGAATTCTTTCGACTACTATTGAAAATATCCAGCGGAGAGAGTTATAGAATGGTTTCAGTCGGAAGATTTAGGTGTCATTTAATTTTCATGATCAAGAAGTGAACTTTTACGAATCGATAATCTGGTTTCGATATTTCCTATAGTATGGAATTTGAAGGATCGCACTTGGTTAAAAGAATTAAATAATTATAACTAAATTGTTTTAACAAAAACTTTCTTTGTATTCAATAATTCGTCTAACTGTGCGGAAAACTCGAAGTTGCGGTGCCCGCGTGTTGGGCAAGAACTGATGTGAGGCGAAGAGCCGCCTCAGCGTCTTGAACTTGGAAGTTGTTTATTTTGAACAAGTGCTCTCTCGGTTTAGGTTTTATGAGATGAGTGCAAAAGAGAGAGGATGAGCTCAATTGTCAGAGTTACCTCTTCTTGGTTAGATCAATGATCTTTGAAAAGAAATTGCATCACAAAATATGAGTAACAGAAATTAATCACGACTACCAGGTATTAGGCACAACCAGTTCATTCACAGTGCTTTAATTTGAATATTCAAAATACATTTACGTATTAATTATCTATTTTACTTTTTTTATGTTCCTAATTTTTAAAATTCTGAATTGGGTCAGTAGTTATTGAAAGTCGATGTTAAACAAATGGCAAAGCACCACGGTTAGGACGGTTATATCTTTCAAAAACTACAGTCGTGCAAAATTGCATTGAATCATAACTACTTTATGTTTCTACCCTTAATGTCTTGATTAGAAGCACTACTACGCAGAATAAACACCTCTCACGAATGAATTTGTAAAACTACGGTTAATATGCATTTACATTATCATCCATCGCTCAAAAAATCTAAGGCTACGAAAGAAGTTATTTCATTTGAAATCGGCAGGAAATGTGCCTGAATGTAAGTTTGGTAAGAAAATATAATTTTTTTCTACGGCGTATTAGTCACTTACTGATCGAGTCTTAAGATTAAGTTGACTTTACACAAAATATTAGAGTAAACGGACAAAGAGTTGAATTCTTGACAGGCGGTGCGCCTTCAATTGAGGTAGGTAGGCAAAAACAACTTCCCTCACGTTAAAATAGTTACCTACCGATCGAGTTGACAGAAGACGAGGAATAATGATTAAATGGAGCACGTGTTAAATTCAACCCTCATTTATACATCCACCATCCTCCCCTTGATCTTGTGATCATGACTTCTCTGATTATTTTAGGGCTGCCCTTAAAATTTGTAATCACTCTCTTTTTCTGGTTATAAACTCACTCTTTCATAAACTTTCCTGAGGATATTTGAATATTTATTTCCTATTTTTGACTCATTGATTTAACGAGTCCTTAATTTTTACGATTTTATATTTTTATGATGATTATAATTTAATATGCTTGGTACTGGATGGTATGACGAAGAGGGAATGTCGAAGAAGAAGAAGACTTTCATGTATTTCATATCCTATTTAAAATTTTCTTACATCTGTTCACGCTTGATTCCATCTCCTCCATTTTCATCGAGGACAAAACTTCGTGTGTGATGGTAAAACAAATAAATAAATGCATAAAATAAATCATCAAATAAATACAAAATAAAAAAAGCAAGTTTTGATTTTTTCAACAATTGTAATAAGTGCATATTTTTTCCAAAGTTCGGAAGCTCAGTGGCATGTCGTGTTTTGTGATGTATAGATTGATCTGCAATGTAAACTATGGCAATGGATCGATAAACAGGGTGTTCACAACGAATGATAATCGATTCTTTACCATAGCTTCAAGTAGGGAAATATCGATCCTTCGTTCACGCCTCGCCTTTGCGAAGGCCGTATTATTATTTGCAATCGAATATTTATGAAAATCCTTGAGGGTAACTCCAAACTTTAAAAGGCACTTGGCTGAGGGTCACTAAAATAATTTGTTTAAGTTTACGGTGCAGACGATGAATGAACAGAGAGACATTTTGCTCTCTCTCCGCTCCCCCATCATATTTTTCAGCGATGCTCAAACGAGGCATTCAAATAGCACGTCACCTAGTTTCAGTTGCATAATACGCATCAATTACTTTCCAATTATAGTTCACGAATATAGCCTCGATACGTCGGGCGCGACGCGCGATTACGCGATAAGTGCAATGACATTACCTCCATCAACATTGAAACACGCGTGAAATCATCCGCCTCCCACTACTCGATAAACTGATCGTTCGATTGATTAAGAATATCGATCGGTGAAAAAATGAAAACGAAAACGTCAGAGTCCTACTGAGGACGTCATCGAAGCACGTGGTGCGTGATATTCGGCACATGACCCATAAGACGCAATCCGCAAGATAACCGCACAGTGGCGAGGCGTGGATAATCGATCATCGATATTTCCCCATTCAAAGCTGTGGTACAGAATCGATTATTAAGGCGTTGCGATTATCAATCCTTCCACATAGATTTTCATGGTAGATCAATCGATATATCGCAAAGCACGCCACGACACCGGTACCGCTCCAATTCCATATGACATCAAACTTTGTGCTCAATTAATATTTGTTCTAACAAAATGAATCAATTCTCTCAAAGATCGTAATTAGAATTTAATTTGACGTCGAAGTTTCTAGAATTTTCGGGAAATTTTCTAAAATATATGATAAATTTCCATGCAATTTTAATGGAATAAATGGACGATTTTTCAATCATGCTCCGCGGCGAAAGGTTGAGATAACAGAATTGAATGCCGTACGACTGATTACATTGAAGTGGTATTTACGCAGGGCTTTTCCTGTAAGGTAGCGCCACATGGTTGGATCTAACGCTTGTAGGGCAAGTTTCGTTGAACTTGAATGTAGATATCGATAGCGCGGTAAAGAATTGATTTTGCCACAAATGAGCAAAGATATAATATCACGATCTGAAGAGATAATCTCCAGTTCGTCTCCTATTTTATGATAGAGTGTATTTGTGAGGAACTTATATCCTCATGGCTCATCGCATGATAGCACCAACAATAATTTTCCTTATCGTCCTCACTACTATAATGTTTACCATGCAATGCCAATTTTGCAGAAGTGAATGAGCAAAAATGTATCGTATGGATTCTGATTGATGAAATATTTGAGAGGTAGTCTTGACTTTTTTATGTACTCCTCAATTTAAAACAACGAATTGCAAAAAAATAAAAAGTTGATATAATCACAACGTTAGGTTAGGTTTGATCGACGATGGTGACCAGTAATTATGAAGACTAATTTCATCGAAGTCAGGGCTAAAATTTGAAAGTTGAAGCAAACGTTTCCTCGAAGTTTTATAATTTTGGTAAAGAAGTAAAAATTGAAGACCATTCTAAGGTAAAAATTATCAGTCTTGACTGATGTCTTCATCAGGAAAATCTCAAAGTTATTTTTAGTCAATGAGAGTAAGCAGAAATATTATTCATTCATAATTTTTTTTCGTTTTACTTCCTCGTTTTTTTTTTTCATCCTTTGGTGGTAATGGGACACGAGGTGACTATCACCATCAATGTTTTGCGAGTTGTGGTAAAAAGCTAAGTCTTAATCGAGTACAGAGGAGGCATCCCTTGCCTCTTCATTTTTCAAAAAAAAAAAAAAAAAAAAAAAAAAAAAAAAAAAAAAAAAAAAGTATCATCTTCGCGTCGAAGGGTTAATTCCATAAAACATGCAAAGCATTTTTTTGCATCAGTTCTTGGGCGAGCTGAAAATATCCTATTACACTGTACGCTGCACGAAAAGTAAGATTTGCAATTGACTCATAAACCTTGGACCTGGATTTAAAAGTCAGGTTCTTGAGATAAACGCCTCAAGTTGGATAATGTAGGTCAGGATTGGCAGAAAATACTTCAAAATTTCTCTTTGAATTTTTCAGCGAAATAAAAATTCATATCAATTAATGCAAGCGTACACACTTGCGACAAAACCAGACGTTACTCGGCGAGGCAGAGGAGAGAGGAGTGAGAGAAAGGGGGGTGACATCATCGGATGGAAAAATTATGAAAATTAGACTTCGTAGAAATAATGAAATTATTCAGGGGAGAGCGGCGTTTAGTAGTTCGTGATGTGCTTCTTAATGCGGGGTTGAGGGTCCGACAATCATGGGTTCAAGTTTGGTTGGCTCCGGGAGAAATGTAAGAATAGAAATCGTCTTTTGGATTTTATAAGGTTTCAAAAAAGCCGGAAGGCTATGGACCTGTAAGCCTACATATAGTTAATTGTTAAATCACTATAAATAATGTAAGATTTTCAATCATATACCTCACATGCTGAACGTGCTAAGGAAAAGCGCCGTAAGACCATTCGAGAGTTGCTAAACGTTCTCCAATGAAATGTTTCTTTTTCAGGAGAGTTGTGAATATTTTCTCTTGAAATTTTCGTAATTTAGATCTAATTATGAAGAACATTTCCTGAAAAATTGAACGGAAAATATTCACGAGTTTTCCTGAATGTTCGAATTTAATGAAAGGAAATTTGGCAACTGGCAAAGGTTCAAACGGCGTTTTCCTCACCACGGTAGCATGGATGTCACGTTTGTTTTGTGATTCAGCGAAAAATGCTTAAACTAAAAAATGCGTAGCTGCGATGCACGGTTTAAATCTTCAATTATATTTTATGTATATTTAAAAAAAACTCCCTTTAATTTTTTTTTTATATATTTGAACGAGTGAAGGAGGTTTAAAGGAAATATAGAAAAGAACTTTTTTACTGTTCCAACTAATAATTGCAAAGTCGCAGTCGGAAGTTTGTATTCGTCGACTTCAGCCATTAAATATTTGATTAAATGTCATTGAATAATTGTATGTTGCAATATTATTCTTGTATTGTATATTCCAATGCACTTCACCATGAATTTCATTAATTTTTTTTACAAAAAATCTATCTTGAACTTAAGAGTCACAGATCGTCGTTTTCCTCACAAAAGAACGCAACTCCATTTCAATGTTGCCAAATTTTCTTTCGGATATTGCAGTCTTACCAGGAGAATCCTTGGCAATTCTTCCTGAAAATGGCACTGATTTTATCTGTGATCCCATGCAAGAAGCAGACACATTTTGGTCAAACATCACACATTTACAATGTACAATTGTACATTCTCGTATAATATTGAATTGTTCGAATGAATTATGCAACCTTGAAATGGAGTTACATGTTACATTCCTTCGTCCAGGAAACGACGAGATCCTTGAGGTGGAGGTGGTCCACGGATATGTCAAGATTTGCTGTAATGGAGGACATTGCTCCTACCGCGGGTTGGGTTGCAGAGCGACCGGGGGGCTCGTCCCCGTAAGTTTTTGCACAGTTGCACGGGTATGTTCATCAATTCATCGAGACATCGCGATCATTTCGCTACTTGACAACGCTAGGCATCCCAGCGAGGCTTGAAAATTTGAATAATGGATTTTAAGAGGCGGCACGTTCCTCGGAAATTGAACTTGAGTACACTCTTTGTGCAAACGGCGCAAGACAACGGGTCGTTAATTATGACCTGGCGCGGATATGACAAGTCCATTGAGGCGCCCACCGCTACCAAGTAGGCCGCTTCAGAGCGCTTCAATTTGCCCGAGATTTTTCTCCGATACGTTTTTCCAGGATTCCGCGACGTAGGTTCCGGGACTCGGAAATTATCAATGTTTACAGGAAAGATCCGGTGTTTTTCCGAACGGCAGTTCCGGGAAGGATTTTGCTATGATACCAGTGGCGAAGCATGAATACTCGATATTTCCCCATTTGCAGCTATGGTAAAGAATCGATTATTAAGGTGCTCGTTGCGAACATCCTGTTTATCAATCTTTGTCCATAGGTATAAATGGAAAACCAATCAATACATCGCAAAGCACGCCATGCCAATGATACAAAAGCATTGAAAATCGATCTGGAAAAGTTTACAGAGCTGGGAAAATATCAAGAATTCAAAGTTCCGGCAATATCCGGTCAATTTTGTTGCTTTGAGAAGCTTAAACGTCTATGTTCCAAAACTCGGGACTTGCTCTGAAGAGTGCGAACTTTCGATTTTTCGCATCGGAATTGTAAAAATTGCATTTTCAGACATATTTGGGTTGGATTTTATGGGAAGAAACCATGCAGATCGATCCAAAGCGCATCGACCCTGAAATTTCTTGTAGATTGCATTTTAACTAGAAGAACTAGGAAACTCAATCTGCACCAAGTTAAGCAACACGTATTGTAAAACTTACTGTTTATTACTAACAATACAATGTAGGAGAAGTTTGTCATTCCAAAGGCACGAAAATAAAATCTTACATCTGTGAATTTACATGAAGATTATAATACGTGTGACTTTGTACTTTTAGTTGTCACGAGTTTATTATTTGACTTAAAATTTACAGAAAAAAATACGGTACATCTTTTTATATTGTGCTGAATCAAAATTTCAAATCTAATATTATTTCTCTCCAAAACATCGAATTTACTTTCGAGCAAAGTTTAAACATGTAATTAAAGTAAAGGAATTATATTGTTAAAACATTTTTGGATTTCATCCCTTTCACGGCTATCTTGAAATAGTGGAAGTATTTCAAAGTTGGCTGAAAGGTTTGATGGAAGAATCGAAAATTTTAATGAATGTTGGGAATGGCAGCCAACACAGACGACCATCTGATGAGCTTAATTTCGAGCAATTGATTAGTTGCAACAAATATTGCATCCTCAGATAATGAAGGGGCCTCGAGAGCCGAAACTACAACCAACATGGTCCTCGTTTAACATTGGCTGTCGCTGCAGCTTTTTGAAGTTGAATAGGAACCATCTTCTCTTACAGCAGACTCTGAGTTTACAAGAGGCGAAATTTTGAGATTCTAATGCCTTGATAGAACCTAACCCGTAAAATGAATTTCGAATTGATCGTCTGTAGTAGAGAAAATTCAATCATATTTTAGCGAAAACTAGAGTGGTTCTTCATCCTAACAACTTTTTTTTTCGGTTGAAAGGTCAAAATCAGCAGGAATATAGATTGAGAAAAAAGAGGGAATTGTTAAAGTTTCTATTTCATGCGTAAGGCGTTGGAAAATATTTAAAATACATACTGCGTCGTACGCAGCAGCACAACACGGATTCCCTCCTGAAATAGATAGGTAAATCGATTTTAAACAAGAGGATAGTGGCAATGAATCGATACTCATCAAATCATTGGAAACTTTCTGTGGCAGATCTTTTAAATTTCATAACGGACCCCAGCATCTAGAATGCTCCGTGCAAAAAACTTCAGTCCCAAAAAATCGTGGTACGCAGGAATTTTGACGGAAAAAATAGCATATTATGCAATATGCATTCACCGCTAGACTCGTTGGCTACCTCCCCCGCAAATTAAAAACCCCTATATGTCAAAGTGCATTACCGCTGTATAGGTACGCGCCGCTTGAACTGTTGTGCCTGGCTTCCCGCCAAAAATTTGAGCGAGCGAAAGACACCACGTCCAACGAAGATCAAGTTCATTCATCGACCTGGGACCGCTCCGTTTGTTTTGGCGCTCTGGAGCCCGGTGTCACCAATTGACTTGGAAAACTCAGCTATTTTAAGCGCATTCATGAATTAGAAAAAGAGAATTTTCGTGGGAAATCGCAACATTGCTAGAGATTCCCTTCCCCGGCGTTTTATCTCCCACGTTTCACACGTGTTTCCAGAATTTTCTGTTGGCATGCGCTGCACCATCTTTATGTAGTATTATGCGTTTTCATAATCTAACAGTTTTTTGCCGACTGGCGGACAAGGATAATTTATTGATAAAGAGTCAATCTTCTATTTATTCAGCTTTTTTTCTTGACATCGGTAGCAACATTATCGCATGTTTATGATGGATGCAGCTTGTGCGACGACAACTCTGTTTCTAGAAAATTATCTCTGCGTTTTCCTATCATGCTAAGAAGAACAGAAGGCGAAAGAAAAAGGCTTCATCAAAAAAAAAAAAGTCTCTATGGCTATGGAGTTCAGACTCCTAAAAACTTTGCAAGAGATAATACTCTTGATTCAATCGGATTTTCCCTTCAATAATTGAGGCCAACATTCTTATAATTTAAGCAGATTTCCGTTTGATTCAAGCAAAAATCCGATTGAATGATGGGTTCTTATATTTGTCAAATTTTTTAAGAGTCTGGACTCTGAATCCGAGAGACTTTTTTTCCAGTGTATTCGGACTGATTGCGTTACTCTCTTTTCGATGAGATCAATCAATAGGACTTGGTTGATCGACCAAATGTTTGGTTAAATTGACCGAGACCGCAGGTAGACGTAGACCGTGCAAACTGTGAAATGAAACTTTTCTACGTTGATATTAAATCCCTCCGGGGTCTCCATCTGTTTATTCAGCCTTATTCTCCTCTCTGCCCATCTGTAAAATACACAGAATAGCTCTCCAGCCCAAAAGCGGCGGTGCTTCCGACATGTTTATAGTCCATCCTTCAAAATATTTCAAATTGAGATGTCAAAGTCATACGCAAATAAAGTGTCTTCCGAATAATTAGAATATTCACCTGTCTCGGGTTTACGGAACAAGTAAGTCAAGGTCATTTGCCCCGAATGGCCGCTTACGTACGTACGAAAACAGAACTTTTCGTCGAGATCATTGTAAGGCTGACTGAGCACCTAGACTGGTTCAGAGCGTGTGTATTGAGCAAGTCTTCTGACGTAAAGGGGTACCTCTATTTCCGTATGAACTTTAAAAAGCATGACGTTATATGAATTACAGGGCTCATGTGCAAACTTGAGATACGTCCTTACGTCATAGGGACGACGAATTACGATGAGAGTGAGTTAAGCGGAAGCCGCGATCACACGTCACAGAGGACACTAACCGAAACGTACCGAATTACGGTAACGAATCGGAAACAATATGACCTGCGTCAAGGAGGATAACTTAGCAGAAGTGAGCCGGACCTACCGGCTATGGAAAAGCTCTAGCTTAATTTCAGTTTCAAGGAAATTAGGGACAAACAACGCAGAACAAATCTCATATGTGTATTCGGGCTCTGCAAACTGTTTTATGGAATAATCCATTTGGTATTGCGCCATAATTGAGACTTCTTTTGGAAGGTTCAGTGGCAATGTGGTGAGGCGATTTCTTCTAGCTTTTTCCTGTTTTATAAAATATTTTTAGACGAATGTTTGGCGGGGTCATAGCCCGAGTGACTTACTTGTAATGCAACTCGTGTTTTACATCGAATGAAAACACGTGTTTTTTTCAACTATCTAGTCAACAAAAATCATAAAATCTCGAAAAATTTGCAATGCCACAGAAATACACGGACCATGAAAAACAATCCCCTTTATGCATCTCTCTTTCTAGACTATAAGTTCCGAGGCCGTTCTATCAGGCCGATTTTCATGATTTTTACGGCTATCACCAGGTAGTTGTCTTTAGATGAGCCCGCTATATTCAGATTTTGAAAGTATGACCCAGGTTTTTTTATATTACGTGGTAAATTTGCGGGTTCCCCAATTTAAACAATGCAAATTTTTATTTTTTGTCATAATTCGTTTGAGCGTTCTACTAAGGCGATTCCCATGATTTTTGCGGTTATGGGCCGATGATAGTCCCTAGATGAGCCCGCTGTAATCAAATTTTGGAGAAAGGACCCAGTTTTTTTTTAAAATAACAGTAGCCCAGAGAGCTTAGGAAGGGGAGGAAATTTGAAATTCCCGTCAATGAAAAATGGCGGGAATTTCAAATTTAGCGGAAAATTGAACTAAGCGGGACATGTTTAATCATGGTCTGTTAGTATTTTAAGTTATTTGAAGGTATGTTCCTTTGCTACAGACTATCAAAAAGCGAAAGCTCTTCGTTCCGTTTCGTTTCAGTCTTGGCGTGAAGTTTGAAATAAATGCCGATTTTTTCATTCGATTCTTATTGGTCCAATCGCTCCCGGCCAGAGGGAGATTGGACAAATTAGAGTCGGGTACGGAAATCTTCTCATTTTTTTTGGTCGCTCCTTCTTCGACGCAGGCCTAAGAGAGCGCGAAGCGCCCTCTTAGGCGCCCAGGTTGGACATCGTAGCAGCCTAGGGGTATAGGTCCCTTGTAGTTAATTTCTGCGGGTTAACACTTTTTCAAAACCGATGGTTAAAATTATGTACTATGGATAAATGGGCTTGTCAGCTCATGTTCCACATTATATCCTCTGAGCATGCAACGACTATTTCGACACGTGGGACCTACTTTTGCCTAATTGATCAAATGAAGGAGAACCGAGCTTTGGAACCTGGAGCTGTGCGGAAAGCCAGGGGAAAGCCAAGGTCAGCATAGAATGTGAGCAGCTAGGCAAGAAAACTCTTACGCCTTGGAATAGTCAATCCTTTAAAATAGAAGCGAGCCACTTTTACTTTGCCGAATGTTCGTTGCCCGACATAGTTCGAATTCCATCTCCCAGTCGGTGTTCAGCTGGCTCTCCACTATAGCTGAACACTTAAAGGTTTGCATAATATTAGCAAGGTTGATATAGGTACATGCTGTTTAGTCGAAAAGGTCTTCATACATTCAAGAGACGAATGCGCACTAATATTCACAAGCATTCAGCATGCCTACACGCATTCTGTAAAATACATTAGCTAAGGATAAAAAAACAATTAGATCTTGTAATGTAAAGTAAAAATGATATGGTTTAAGGTTTTATCACAGAGGTGATAAACGTATCATTTCATTGACTGACACTGGTGATGATGCTAGTATATTCAAAAAAAAGTAGACATAAAGGCAGATTGTAATAATTTTTAAAAAAATCATGTACGGGAAATAAAGCGAGAAATTTTCCGAGAAAATAGTATCTCAATTTCAATGGCAATAACAAATAAATGGATGCTCTAATTTTTTTAAAAAAAAACTAGTTGAAATGGAAATGCCTTGTAGTTGTTAAGCTATGCTATGTTAAATCTCTTTTGCATAAATGCGTCCAGAGAAATCCTCCGAACCAAATCTCCGGCACCGTCCTTATTATAACACAGGGTCTCCCCACACACACACAGGGTAACCCAAGGTATCCCTCACAAGGGTCGGCCCCTCAGTTATAGCAGACGGTAAAAGCCTGCCTGAGGATCAGTATAAAATTTTCCCACCACATATTAAACAGTGGATATCTAGTTCCTTTCTAGCTCTGATTTCCTTTTAATTGCTGCACGAGTATAATGAGTCGTCTCATTTTCTGTAGCGTAAGGGATGACCGCGTATCTTTCTCTCTCTCGAATCATTGTGTTTCGTGCCTTGAAAGGCTGATAGTCATCTCTCGGCGCTAGGAGGCAAAGGCGGCGACCTTCAGATCCAAAAAGCAGTCAGAGGCGCCAGGCGCTGATGGCGCCCCTCGAACAATCGGGAAGTCCACGCCGGGTCAATCCTGAGGTGCTAAGGAAAACCGCCGTATGAGCCATCAGATGTTGCCATATGTCCTCCGGTAAAAGTCAAATTACCGAGAAAATTGTAAATATTTTCCCCCAATTTTTTAGACAATTTTGTTCTCAATTAAATCTAAAATCTCTGAAAATGTTGAGGAAAATCATGCTAAACATTCCTTTTAAATACATGTTTTATTCGAGGAAATTTGGCAACTCTCGAATGTTCATACGGCGTTCTTCTTTAGCACGGCAGTATCGGTTCTCACCCCTCTGCCTAGTCGCGCCATCCAGATAGATCGATAATCGATTTGGTTGCGGAACCAATCAATCGATTAGTGGCCGTATCTTTTGGGATATAAACAATCAAATGCGGATCAATTTATCGTTTAATCACCTAACTTTAGCGACGATGTCCGGGTCTCATTTAGTCAAAACGTTGATATTATAGTAAATTTTCCGAAGACTGATGCATTACTTCGATCTTATCTTACGCTGGAGTTGCTGGCTGATTATTGAAACTGATAGACAAAACGATAGATGAAGAAGACATAGGAAGTATGGAGCGATCTTATCGGTTGAAATGGGTGGTTATTTTAGACAAAGGGAGTTAATGATGGACTAACTATAGGGTATCTCGTGGGTTGCTGTTAGTTAGTCTAGTACCCGCCTCCTATGTCCATTGCAACCACCCGCTTCCACCAATAGGATCCCTCTAAATCCCTTTCGTCTTCTTTGTCTGTGGCTTTGTCTATCAATATCAACAACCAACCTGCTGACCCTCTCCGGAAAAGCATTCAGCTTATGCTGCATCAGCTTCTCTCGATATTTTCCTGTAAATTGCATTTAATATGTGCCTGTTTTCTCTGTCTTCATGATGGTTTCGCTTGTTCTGTGCGCTCATATTGCAGTAATTCTGGGAGATTAAATCTGCAGAACAGATTAGTAAAATGGTTTTTTATCTTTTGGATCGCGATTTCCAACAAAATCGATTCAGTGCGAAATTTAGGGGAAATTTTTCTAAATTAGAAGGGAAATGTGAAAGATTCTAAAAATATAAGGAGGGAAAATTGCTCTCGAATGAGCTTTTTCCCTCTGTATTGAGATTTTGAGCTTTATGCTTATTGTTAACGCACGTGGGCTAAAATTTTCCAACTTACTGTCAAAAATATAAGCCCGAATAGGCTCACAACACGTGCTGAACCATGAGCATAATTATAAAGTGGTCTTAAAATTAATTTTTTTTAAAAAATCAAATAATTAATTGATCACAATACTAAAAGCTAAGAAAGAATAAAATACTTTCTCATGAATTAGCTAAAATTTTCAGAAAAGTGCTGTAGAAAACTGGTCAACTACTTCCTCTATGAACTGACTTTGACTTACCGATGTAACAACTGTGGCTCAGACAGACTCAGTGCACGAAGTAAAGCCTCTAATCCCGACGAGTCCTCAGCCAGAATGAAAATTTAGTCGTTATCATTGAAAAGCAATCGATAATTTCTGAAGATCGTTTACTACACTTTTTCGGAGGAGTCTAAAAAGTAGGTATATAGGTGAGGGCCTAGTGTGCTCTCAGGGTTACAATGACTGAGAAAGTTGAAAGGAGACAGAGCCAATGCTCCGATGTGCCAAACACTTGAACTTTCTTTGGTATGTTTGTGTTTTTCCTTTTAGAAATTGAACGATTTCTTTAATTTTGCACTTGAGTTCAAGAGCTCTCTTGTTTTTGAGATCGTTAAGCAACCGATAAGACAAGGAGTGAAAAACACTTTAAGATATCAGACTAAAGAGAATTAGATATAGTCATAATGTGTTTTTGAGCGGGAGTTTTTGCTAAAAATTCCTAATTGAAATTTTCAATTTTCTGAAAATTGGCAAGCATCCAAGTTACACATGTGTATTCCTTATCAAACGAAGTCTGAGTGTCAAGCAAGCAAAGTGCGAATGACATTTTTTGATACTGCGCATTGAGGAAAGAGGAATTTGCGACACTTGAAGAGTGTTAAAAATAAGTTTTATGATTAATAATGCAATGATAAAGAAAATTCGGGGGTTTTCTTAATTACTTTCCTCTTTTTTTTTGACGTGCTTACTTCGCACTTCACTTTTCACCGTCTACCTGTCTACTCAATGTCTCTCTCTCTAGGTTAAATACCTGCTAATCTACAGAGCCTTTAACGATTTTTCAAGTACGTTGAAATCTGATCAAGTGAGGACAAAATTAAAAGTCTCAGCCAGATTGAAGAACCCCTGTAAAGTAGGGTCCACTCTTGACTAACAAGTCACGCTTTCCTTCAAAACGTGCAACCTCAATCAAGTCAATCAGCTTGACTTTTTTTAGAATCGCAATAACTAATCTAAGTTACATCATTTCGATTATCCAACACAAAGGTATTCGTGAAGTGAGTAGGTGTGAATAATCATGTAAAAATATCTTCCGACCTACAGCAGATAAATTGAATCAGACGTGGGGAAAAAAGGTAAATGCGGAGGCTGTTGGATGATAGGGACATTTCCAATTTATTGTGGTAGTACCTCACGCTTTCCTAGGTTACTAACCTAAATGTGACGGTACTACCTCAACCTGAGTTGGAAATGCCCATATCATCCAACAAATTGGGGTAGTACCAAAATTTCAGGGGATATAACCCCTAACATTTTTTCCGTGGGGAGCTAAACTACAGCCAGATGTTTAAAAAACTCATTATTTTTCTTTAAATTACATATTTATTTATGAATTTTATTTTTCAATACACAAGACAGTCAATACCATCAGATAACATTTTTATATTGGTCCTGTTTTTGTCACTCAAATGATCAGGATGCGGTAAGGATCATGCGCTACGCTGCTCTTTCCCTATGCTTGAATGGCATTGATAAGTAAAAAATCTGCAACATTTTGTCGACTCCCTGACTCATATCCAATGATCAGAGAGTCAAACTTGGACAAATGCTGATTCACTGGCCGGGACGATATTTATAATCGGCTCCTTTCATATATGCTAATCTGCTTATGTCTACACTGGATCGAACTCTGACTTAGTCATAGAAACAATAACTTATTGTAAGATTTAAACTCGGAGTTCGTCACTTGCTTAAATAAAATGACTCCAAACTAAAGGTTATTTTAAGTGAAAGTGAAATTAAGAAAATAATCGAATTATTACTCATTTCATGTAAGACTCGTCTCAGGGTCAGTGTCCGAAACTCACAGGCGCCAAATGCGCCTAAAAAATCGGCCATGGCGCCTAAAAAATGATGGCTCTGCGCCAGCGTGGCCCCTAAAAATTACCCCTTAAAAATCTGAATTTTCATATTAGGTGATTCTCCAAAATTTTCAGCACTACAAGCGAAAGCTTTTTCTATTCTTCACAATTTCATCCTTAGTGCTTTTGTCTTCCCCAAGTTACAGCTACTTACTACTTCTGTTACGACCTAAAAATCAGGCTTGATGCGCCACATGGCTCCTAAAACTCAAAGGTGAGTTTCGACAATGCTCAGGGTGGAAAATGGTCTGTCAGAATGTTTTTGTGTTCTCCACATGACTTTTCTTTGAACAAAATGGAATTCGAAAGCTCAAGCTTCAGTCAGACTAATTTTATGTAAAACGCTTCGAGTCCTATTTTAGGGAAAAAATGAGGTTGAGAGTGGTTTTGAATTCAACAAGTCGCACTTTTTCTAGCTCCCATCAAAAATTCGGAGTCTCTTGAAAATATTCAGTCATTGAACATTGCTCTTAAAATTAAGTGTCACAGAAAAATAAAACTTCAGGCACGTTTTGCTCGGTTCAAACACAGTACGTTTCTGTTAACGTTATTCCTAATCAATACCTATTCGGATGTTCCGGGTTCGATTCCCGGGCGGGTGACCCGAGTTTGATGGTCTCGAATGACGGTCACCTGGAGCTGGCTAGATTAGAGACTGAGGGGGATGGGAATTTAGGGATGGCAAGCGTGGAATTATTCCCTGAGGGATATTTGAAGTTATGGAAAAAAAACCTATGTGTTGAAAGCTTCCATCCAATTTTTTAACCAAATAAATGCGTATCTCTCGAATTGAAAAAAATGTCGCTTAACTCCTTGATCTCCGATATCTCTCGATTCCTAATCGATAGTTATTTTCGTTAAGAGGATTTATAAGATCGCGGTGTCTTGTCTGCCTGATACCCAACGCTCAATCATGTGGACAACATGACGCGTGCCGAACAATAGCGAAAATCTCAAGTTGGAAAACATGTCCCAAAACTCGAGGATCTCGGGTCGGATTAAAGGCACGCCGTGATAATCCATCGGAAAATTCCTCTTTCCCAAGGCTCGTTAATGTCAAAACATGAGAGGCGAGGTGATTACACTCTTGAAAAAACACTCGACACACAATAGAGCACTCGAAATAATATTAATTTTTGAAAATTTCCTCGTCGCGGAACTTTTCCCGTCTCTCGGACACGTGAATTGAGGGTTGCGGACGCTTCAACATGTCCGCACTATGCGTGGACTTCAAGATGCAATTGAAATAAAAAATTCCATTTATTATGTGGTTCGGTCGATAAAAAAACCTTGGATCTACTTGGTTGTGCGAAAATCTCATCGTGTACCCCTTTTCAGACACGGGAAAAAAGTGCTAGGGGTTGTCCCCTAAAAGTTTGGTACAACTCCAAATTGCTGGACGATATGGACATTTCCATTATTTCCATTAATTTTGGAGGTACCGCAACCAAAGTTAGAGCAGTAGGTACCGCAACCAAAGTTAGAGCAGTAGGTACCGCAACATTTGGGTTAATAGCCCAATTTATTGGGGAAATTAATTAGGGTACCACCACAGTAAATTGGAAATGTCCTTATGGTCCAACAACCTCGTGCTCCTTTTTTCCATGGAAAGGGAAAAAACCACAGGTTTATGAAACATTAAACGCTCTTAAATGCCGCAATCTTCTGTTTTCAGCGCACTATTTTAAGAGTAGTGATCAAGAAAGTTATAGTACATGGTGCATGCGCTAAAAATTCCCTAACTTTTTCGAGAAAAGAAAGGAAAAATTAATTTGAGGTTAATGAGAAATCAAATCAAATGGAAACATCTGGGTTTCATCTCTCCTATTTTCAGGTTTTTTTCCGCGTTTATATCAAATTTCTGGAATATTTTGATCTATTTCTTGCATTATTTTTGAACGTGCCCACTATTTTACTGGCCCCTTGCAATTACCTTGAACGTGAAATTATGCAATTTGAATTATGACTTAACTTTTATCAAAGAAAGCAGAATCTTTCCAGTCTTTTCTACTGCATTCTATTTTTTGCGCTGCATCTCATAATGCTCCCATATATCAGTTCAAGCTTAGAATGTATCTAATTTTTTATTACTTCTGGAGAATGAATTGATAAGGGTTTTTACTTTTAATTTGAGAGCAATTGAATTCATCGAACGAGAGCAGCAAACTGCTCACAATCTCTCAGCTGATCTCTTCTGGGACCATATGTGATGCTGCCTCCTTTTTGCGTCAATTGATTTTACAATTCACCTGTTTGTTTACATTGTAGTTCGAACCTCCGTGATTCATGATCAAAAATGAACGGAAAGTAATTCACGCCTGCGCTTGTGCGAGTTCATTTCATTTGCGCAAACCTTGAGTCCCATGTTGTAATGTTTGCTGTGAGCAAACTTGATGGATCTGAAATTTTTGATCCCAATGTGATTCAATCATTCCAACAGCTCGACCGTTTTATTGAGCGGAAACATTTTTCGAATTGTATTTCTTGCCAAATTCGACGCGCAAAAGATAAAAAAAGTAATAGGATCGAGGACGAAAAAGAGAAAAGATAAATAATATGTGGGTATCTCTTTTCAGCAGGGTAACGCCCTAAAATATATACATAAATATTCACGGGATGCAGTGGATTACTCTGCCGTGCTATGGAAAAACAACGTATGAACCCTCAGACGTTGCCAAATCTTCAACTATAAAATATAAATTTTCGAAGAAAATTATGCATATTTTTCCTTGCAATTCTTAGATATTTCAGATTTCTCGAATGGAACTTTTCTGAGAATTTTTAAAAAAAATATTCAAAATTTTTTTAGTTAATTTGTTCTCCATCGAAAAAAAATGGCAACGTCTCAAGGCTCGTACGGCGTTCTTCCTCAGCACGGCAGTATCCACGGTGGTTTGAGATGATTTTCACGATCCGTTTTTCTATAAATAAACGGCTCAATGCAAAATAATGCTATGTGACATTTTTGTGACTGCAAGGAAAACAAGTTTAAAGGTGAAAAATACAGAAAGTCTAATCGTCACGAAGAGGTTTAAACTGGTGCTATGAGACTTTTATTCTAGATCTCATGGCGCATTACTGGTATTTTTTACATGTGCTATTTAAAAATATTTATGCTCAAAATCCTCATCAATCAATGTCAATTCTCTCCAGAATTGTCACTCGACATTTGCTTCCATCGGGCATTTTCACTGGTTTTGGTAGTCTACGTTCCACTCGTTTTCAGAATTACTCGCTGACAATTATCGTTTGGGACACAATATATTTAAACCATCGCTCTGTAGACGTATTTCGATTTTCGAGGTGCATAATTAGAAGAAAAATCGGTGAAATTCCCTGTCAAATATGCTAAACAGTCTCTCAGTAAAAATATAATCTGCAAGGAAAAATTTGCAACGTTGACTTGCAGTTTAAGATTGTGCACGGTGTTTCTTGCTGTGAAAGAACATGAGTGCCGTCGCTTCATCTATACTTTGGGTATAGAAATGTTATCTGGAGATCCTGTTCCAAAGACGAGAACTATCATTCTGAAGCCCCATAAATGAGAGGAAATAGACGTATTTATACTAAAAGGAACTATGCGCATGGGGAGCGCGTGTGAAAGGAACTATGGTTCCTTTCAGCACAAATACGTTCAAATATGATCGAGGGTTTAGAATGTTTACTCCTCAACGCATGTCCCTGTGCAAACTTTACCAGAACGTAAAAAATTCATAACTCAACCGGATATAATAGAACCGGGCCTAAAACATCCTCAACTCAAAATGCAAGAGTGAAAAACGAAGACGAAGAAAATTTAACCCCCCCCCCCCCATACCAGAGACCACCGGGTTACCTATTGCCGACCTCATAAGAGAGTGTGTGAGTGCAATGCGTTATACACTTACATAGGCACATGTGGAAATTGGTGATTGAGTGAATTTTTAAGTGAAAAAGTAAATTTTCTGCGTTTCCAAGTAGTCGTGATCGCGGTAAGTTGCGATTTGATCGGAGAGAGTATGGCGATTTTATCGACGTCGATTTATTGCAACATTATTGGATAAATAATTGCGATAAATTACGAATTCATCGCATGAATTTGCAATAGAATCGCGATTTTAGCGACGGCGATTTACGGCAGTATGCGATCAAAAAATCTTGATAAACCGAGAAAAAATTTCGATTCAATCAAAAGCGCAATAGATGTTGATGATCCTTGCAATTTTATGGCCAGATTTCGCGATTTTTCCGTCAGAAAATTACTTGGGCAAGGCTTCTCGACTTGAAGCTTGCAAGTAAAATTCCTCCCCCGTCAAATCTACTTAGAAGTATCAAAAGTAGCTGGTTTTCAGGTCTACTTATGAGAGCCCGTGTATTCCCGAAACCACATGTTTCCTAACCTCAAAGCCAATAACCACGGATTATCTACACGGCAAAACATCTTAGCGCTCAGCCCTAACACTGTAAGTAAAATAGCGTCAACTTCAGCCAGTAGAGCTGAGCCTCACAGCTTTAGAGTCCTGCCTCATAAGCTGGAGGGCTCACTATTTCACTTACAGTGTAAGGGCTCAGCGCCTCACACTGGAAAAAAAACACATTGGATCTAGAGTCCAGACTCTTGAAAACATCGACAAGAAAAAATACTCTTGATTCAATTGGATTTTTGCTTGAATCAAAAGGAAATCCGCTTAAATGAAGAGGCTTGGTTCTTGATTTAAGCTAGATTCTGATTGAATCACGAGTACTTTTTCTTGTCGATGTTTTTAAGAGCCTGGACTCTAGATACAATGTGTTTTTTTTTCCTGTGCAAGTTTTAAATGCCATGTTTCTAAGTGGTATCGAGAAAACGCAAGACTAACTCACCAAAATCATAGGAACTCCTCTTTGGGCGGAACAAGGGAGGAATCCTCGAACGTAAACAAAGCACAGAGAACACTGGGGAAAATCGGGCGGTCGGCACGAGCTCTCGATTTAAATGGCACTTGTGGGGGCTTAGTCCTCAAAATACCCCTTCATAACCCGGCCGCGATGGCGTGAACTTGGAGTGACGACACTCCTCTCGAGATTGCACCGAAATCGGGATCCGAACTGAGAGACTTGCTGCGCGGGTGACGCACGGGCGCGACTGAAAACCCGAGCGGGTTGGGACGCCTCGTTGCGGGAGCGCCCGCCGCGGTGACAGGAATAACGTTCACCTTTCGGCGCAGGTATACTCCCGTCCTAAGGAACAACGCCGTATGAGCCTCCAGGCGTTGCCAAGTTTCCGCCGATAAACACCGAAATTACTGGGAAAATTGCGAATATTATTTTCCAAAATTTTCAGACAATGGATATGTTGCATGTGGGAGGAATTTGCGATTTGACTACTGATTCTTATGTAAAAGTTTGCGAGACACACGATGGTCCCATTGTTTTTCTCTAAAATCATCTCCCAAGCTCAAAAACAGCTCTCAAGTTGAGGCCAAAACGGAGGGGATATCCCGCCATCCTGAGAGTCCACGTGTACATCAAGACAAACTCTCCATGCCAAAGATAGGGTGCGAATACATCAGCAGTGATGCCGTGTTTTCAGTTTGAGAGTCCCCAAATAAAGTGGCAGCCCTGTCAATGTATTTGCTCCCTATCTTTGATCAGGAGTTTGTCTTGATGTAGAGGTGGACTCTCGGGATAGCGTGGGATATCTCCTCAATTTTGTTTGGCCTCAACTTGAGAGCTTTTTTTGAGCTTGGGAGTTGATTTCAGAGAAAACCAGTAGCACCATCGTGTTTCTTACGAACTTGTACATAAGAATCAACAATCAAATCGCAAATTCCTCACACATGCGACATCTCCACTGCGAATATTATTTTCCAAAATTTTCAGACAATTCTGTACGCAATTAATCTAAAATATTTTTTTTTTTTTTTTTTTTTTTTTTTTTTTTTTTTTTTTTTTTTTTTTTTTTTTTTTTTTTGAGAGCTTGCGCACTCTAGGTATAGTTCATTGGCCTTAGTCGTGTAGACAAACAGCCACTGCTAAATGAAGGAAAGTTTACAACATCAGTAGAAACGGAAGTACAAAGGAAGAAACGAAGAAAGAAACGAAGAAAGAAACGAAGAAAGAACATCCATGCCACTCCGCGGTGACAAGATCTGAGACCATCAAATCTTGCCACCGTGGCCGGGATTCGAACCCGGGACATCTAGGTCTGTGATCAGTTGCGCTAACCACTGGACCAACCGATGTCGGCAATCTAAAATATCTGACAATTTCAAGGAAAAATGTGCATGAATGTCGTCAAAAATACATATTTTATTGAGGGAAATGTAGCATCTCTCGGATGTTCATACGGCGTTCTTCCTTAGCACGGCAGTATAAGAGGTAGGGTTGGAGCGGAGCGTGCCCCGTGAGGTGCATTATTGTCGCCGTGAGGATGTAAGGAAAAATCGCGTATCACTATGGGGTTCCCGCTCTAGTTGCGTCGTTTCCGCTAAATGACGGATTTGATATGTAGGTGGCGCCGCGCCGCGAACACGGTGGTAAAATTTGGTACAAATAAAATCGTTTTTCACGCGAAAATTTTCGTAAAATTTCAAAAATATTTAAAAATGCATCTCAAATCGTGGATTGTCAGCTCACCTAATTATCAGAACGCCACCAAAATTTCTCAGAATATATGGATTACATTTTGCAATAAGGGACCTCTATCTCTGGCTCTTCCATGAAAGCACCTTTCCACTTCTGGAAAGCAATGGCATATATGTTGTTTCTAAAATGAGCCAGAAATAGTAGATCCTCATTGCAAAATGTGGTTCATATGTTGAATGGCTCGTTTTAGGCTCTGGGACTACTTACCCAGGGACTCATTACCCACGGTATAATTCTCCCACGACTCTTGACCCACAGCATTTTTACCCTCAACTGTTGTATACATGAAGTTTTGCAAGGAGGAAGTTTTTACCTTCATGTATTTTACACTACCTGTGGAAGTCGTAGGGGAGGTCGAGTTGATAGAAACTTGATTTCTAACTCCAGTTCCCTGTTATTCAGGCGTGTCCGCGAGAGCTGTGCTCAATTCCAACTTTTGCAACTTATCTCAATGTCAATATTAACATATTTTTTGGTGGGGAGCATCGAGAAAAAGATATTGGACATTCGTTGCGGTGGTCAGTGAAAACACAAAGATTACATCAAAAGTCACTCGTCCCTGGACATCATACTAAACGAAGGTGCGTGATACAACTATTTCAACTCCTGAGTCGCACAAATTGTATCCATCGAGTTGAAGGCGAACTTGATTTCTAACTCCAGTTTCCAGTTATTCAAGCATCACTGCGAGAGCGGAGTTTAATTCTAACTTTTGTAACTTGCAACTTGATGGCAACGCTTGTAGGTAAAAATATGCGTAAGTAAAAAGGGTTGTGGGTCAACATCCGTTGGTTAAAAAGCCTTGCGTGAATGGTCTCTTAGGCGTAAAGACTGCAGGGCGGAATATTTGCAACGTCGCAATTTGAGATATGCCTTTTTCGACTTGACTCATCGATACTGGAAGAAGCATAGTGAAAGAATTCTAATTTAGACATTAGGACTGTGGACGTCAAAGCGGCAACCCTCGCATCAATACCGAGGGGAAGGGGGTGTAAGGATCGGCTCCGAGACCAAGGTGCACTCAAAATACAAACAAACTGGTCCCTACAATGCCACCAAATGAGTCATTTTTGGGTATTGTTGCATGGACCAAGTTAGGCGCCTTGGGGCTCGGGTTGGCAACAGCCCTGATACAGCCGTCGTTTTTTGGTGGAGTTTATCTCAGGTGCCTCCGCTCCAAAGGTCTGCGGCGTCGCGTCACCGCACAGTGAATAACCGAGTCAATATGAAAGGTCGGACAAAATGTGGACACTTTAAACGCTCATAACTTCGTTTATACAAAATTTTGAGGTTCTAAAAATTATTCCATTGGGTTCCTCGTGAAATTCTCTTCCATAAGCACCCCTTGAAATTTAAAATGTGACGAAATAAACATCAAAATGTGCAGTTTTATTCAAAAATTTCATGTTCGAATTCTGAAATTGACTCGATCCACTGTGCGCTGTTGAGTCAAAACCCGTGCTCGCCAAGATATCGCGATTTGAGGCAAGCCATTGGCGGCACCAAGTCAATCAAACAGACCCTTGTTGTCGGATGGCTGCCAAAAATGCAGTTTTTCCTAAAATGGCTACATTGAAGGTTCAATTAGACATTTTCTATCATGGAAGGATCAATCCATTAAGGAGAGAAACAACCTAGCAAGGTAAGCTATTGCAATATTGAATGGAATCCACAGGGATCAGCGAGCTTCCAAACATAACAAGAGGGGAATCTACAACGCTGTAGTTTAAAGCATTTTAACGTACAGATATGCGAAGTTTGGTAGCTTTAGGAACGGATACAGGATATGCCAAGAGCAGTGAAAATTGATTTCTGGAGGAGGTCCGCAGGGATTTCTGGGAGAGGTCGGGTCCGAAATGATTGAGTGCCTCAGATCATGGGAGTAAAAAATGACGTCGTGTTCTACGTCACGACCAAACAGCTTATGTCTGGTACGGTCATATTAATAGGATGGCGAAAGAAAGGCTGCCAAAAGAAATGCTTGATTAGGTTTCTCCCGGGAGACGAAGAGGAAGCCCAGTGAAAGCGTGGCGACAGGGGGTTTTAAATGAAATGAAGGAGTGCCAACTCCCTGAAGGGTTGTGTGAGAACCGGGTGCTGTGGCGATTAGGCGTCGCAGGTCGCCAGAAGGCGCCGTAGAAGCGACTGTTATTTACCAATGTATTTAAGGATACTTTGAGGATTTTGGGATCTCGAAAGAACATCGGGTTAAAAGGTTAGTACACATCCATGCTCTAGTTTTTCAAAGTTGCAGGAATTAAGACCGATTGGAAACTGCAGATCCTCTTGTGAATTCTGTGAAAAGATGCCGCTACTGGGATTTGAAATCAGGAGCCTATGATCTAGAGCCAGACGCGCTGACTATTAGTCCAATCTGATGATGGATTGAACGAAGCGTTGATATCATTATAGGGTAGGTACCTTCAAGCAGAGTATCGAGCTGGTTGATCCAATTCTGATTGGCTTGGCTAGCTCAGGCTTTATGGGGCTGCCTGTGGGACTCAAAAAAATGGCAACGTTTTTGGCAAAAAATTTAGTATGATCAAAATTATTACTCTATTCAGCTTGTAGCAGCAAGAATTTCACTCAAATTGGACGTACTTGGACGTTTTTACTAGTTACTAATTAAATTTTGCACATTTTATCCAAAACAATTTCTTCAGCAAATCTATATTAGAGCAACTTCGGCAAAAAGTGGTAATAGTCTATAATTAGCAACAACCTCCTCTCATTAATTCTTTTATCTTCATTTTTCTGAGTCTTGAGGGTCTCAATGGCCCTCCGACCGCACACTCCAAAATAAGCCACTCTGTCGTCTAGAAAAAAATAGGTAGGTACCTACCATAATAAAAAGGAGGAATAATTTTGGCATCTACACGCCCTGAGATAGGTGGTAGATAAACGGTCAGGAAGTAAAAAGAAAAAATAGCTACCTTGTCATTTTAAACAGAAAATGATTCATAGATAAGGAAACAGAGTAGCCAGATTTGGTCTCAGAATAAAAAATATTAAAGCCCTAATACGAGAAAAGGTAGGGTCTTACCGCTGCAGTGAGAGACAATTACATGATACAATGGGTCACGTGAAATGATGACCTATTGATAAACATCAACAAACACAGCTTATCAATTGAGTCATAGCCGACGCTACGACACGCGGGAAAGTCAGTCGCTCACTCATTCTTGGAGACGGTTCAACTGCCGTTTGGTACACGTCCAAAATTATTCGGTGTTTGCCGCAAACGGAACAAACTAAGGGGTTATTGTGCACAGTTTACAGCCGCTTCGAGTCGAAATTTTTGACAGTGGAACGAAAACCAACTGAAAATTCATAGACTTAGCGGAGCAGAAATAGCCATATATATTTTTGTGATGGCAATCTAGAGAAGTTGTTCCGTGACTGTCAGCGCTGACTTTCAACTGAACATGTAAAATTTGAGAATAATGAAACATATTTTATTTTGCGGCTATCGGCATCTGAACCTAACACTTGTGCATTTTATTTAATTATACTCTTGGTGGCTCCAACAGGTTTCATTCAATTACTACATGCGGAATCTACGTCTACAATAATCCGGCTGTCCTAGGATTAACTGGCCAGGCTGCAGGACGTCTTCTGTTGGTCAAAATAAGAGTTTTCCTCTCCTTGAATTTCTTTGCCAACCGTACCCTCAGTTGGAGCTACGGTCCCTACAATAATTGAGGAAAATTATCTTTTTTTTCCTCTGAGACGTCTCAAAAGCTCTCTTTTACTCAAGACGTTGCTATTCTTGAGGTCACAGATAAAATTAACGGTGAAATTCAGGAGATTATCCATTTTTCTTTAATTTTGAGCCGTAGCCGTCTCCGAAATTCTGATAAAACGATAATTTCCCCGAAAATTTGGGGGCCAGGACTCCAAGTGGACACTTCCGGGGGGAAAATGTATAAGAAAAAAATCTTATTTTGACTTATAGAATTCAGTCAGACGGTTTAACCGTAGGACAACTTGCATTGTACCTACACCTCCGCCAAATTTTTCTAGCTACCTTTATTACTATTTTACCCTCCCTTCATATACTCACATTTTTTATATTCTCATTCGGGGTTTGACCAATCAATGTTTGAATGTTTCTACAATCATCAAGGACACCTTTCTCAATTATCGCGCTGATTTAAATAGCTTATTCCATACAAAAAACTGTATATTTCTTAAAAATCTATTGCTACTGACGTATATTTAATATATTTTAGAATAAATGTTGGAGGGTTCGTTAACAGGTCATGCGGTCAATTGTAGATAACAATGCTGTATTGAATACTCACGTTTTCGCCATAGTTGCTTTTGTGATATCCAGGTTTTTGAGGGTTGCACTAGAATTTTTTCATGTCATTTTCAGGCCCTCTTTTATCCTAGAGCACGGTCTCATCTCTGATTTTAATAAAGCCACGCATTAAAAAATAACTTAAATTCACCAAATAATCACATTCCAATCGGGAAATACATGTATTTGACGAGACAGTTATCACTAGTGGGTTCGGTTCGGCGATATTGTGGCTATGCGAGCAGGAAAAAGGCTGGAAGATGATGCAAAAACATTCAAACTGCATAGCTGACAAGTATTTTGGAGATAACAAGAGGCAATCGGGACGAAAACGTGAGTATATTTATAATCAGCAATGTGCACAGAATACGTCAAATGTATAGAAAACCTTTGTAAACAAGCAAAACACGGATCTTAATTATTTAGGCCTCCGGTGAATGAGAGTAATGAGCAATATTTCAAAATTTCTAGAAAGCAAGTTTTGAAAATGAATAATTAAGTTTTTCCGTCAATTTTTGGAAAACACTCCTCTAAAACAAGGTTTTTATTCAAATTCACCTAATTTTTCCCTCTTTTCTTTTTGTCTTTTTTTCTAAGAGTCTTCCGCCATTTAGAATATTCTTAACAGGCTTCAATAATTGAAGAAGTGTACATTTTTTGTGAAACACTTTTCCTCTTTGGAGAAGAACATTGTCCCGAGAATGGTATTCTTTAAGCTGTAAAGATTAGTTTTTTAAAAAGTTTGCTTGAAAAAAAAATAGGGAATTTAATCTTTCTTCATCATAAATCTCGAGGTATGGTAGTGAAAAAGCTATGTATGACTGGACGTAAAGCAAGTTCGATTTTGATGGAGAAGTTCTTCCTTCAGTCCTCCATTGTTTTAATAAAATTCGATCGAAAATTACAACCCTTCTCAAAAACTGTGAGAACATTAAAAAAAAAAAAAAAAAAAAAAAAAAAAAAAAAAAAAAAAAAAAAAACTATCATCCTACAGCTATTCAGACAAAAAATGCGTTTAGAACCAGAATTGATTGAGTTTATGATAATCGTGGCTCTCAACTTAATTTGTTTCGGTCATTGTACATAAAGGAACTTCCTTGTCGTATAATCAGTAGGTATTCCGAAACAGATTTGCTAATATTTCACCAGAAGAGTTTGAGTCCCAGTGAATCTCATGTACTCCATGATGGGTACTCTATGGCGAAAGTAGGCAAGCACTGTAAGCCAGTGCTAAATTCTAAATTCCTAATTAAGGATGTGGTGCATTCGCCAACCATAGATTCTCCTTCAATAGACAATGTAGGCAAAACGAGCACCCCTGAGCCACTATAGTGGTATCCACATGACAAGGATGAAACCTTAAATATCACTCAGTCGAATCGTGGTTATTCTTTTGATCAACTGTTCAGACGTATACGGGAATTTAATTTTGCTTGCGGTGTTAAATGAAAGTGCCCATATTTGTATGAATTAACTACAAGCGTTCAAAACCGTACAATTGGGCAAGTTCTAAACAAATTTGTGCGGCGGAATAATGCAATATTTCCCTCCAGATTTCTTTACGTAATTTTTTCACAAACATCCTCATCCTTAGGTGTATGATGCCTGTGCAATTAAATCACTTTTGACGTAAGTTTCCGTAAGGAATTTTTATGAATTTGCGTATGATTCAAATGCGGTTTTGTGCCTCTTTGACCTGCTTGTTGCTTGTAAGCTATATCGTAATGTCAGTGGTACTGGAGGCCCAAGTTTGCATCTCCTCCGCTCATTATGCCGTCTTGCCGAGGCACTAGGTTCCAAATAAATAAATAAATAAAAAAAATAATAAAATGAAAATAAATGACAGCGCAAACTACTAATTCTTTTCTAGTCAATCTAATTAAGGTGATTATTATCTTGTGAAAAAATCGACCTATCCATGGCTGAATACTCGACCAGATATCATTCTTAATGCATTGTTAAAAGTGAATTAAGAGTTAGAGCCACCCTACGATTTTCGTGGTTTTGCTTGAAAATATTTCAATGATAAAATCAGAATATTCTAAACCATTCTACATTATTCGTATATTCTTAATTCTATGTTCTACGTAATTTATTTAAATCAATGGTGTTTTGCTCATTAGAGACTATCCAATATTTTTCCCAACGATCAAAAACTATTTTCTCACAATAATATTTTGGACAGGATAAATTAATACTAAAGATCCAAGACGATAGCTTGTAATAAAAGCTGTATTTTAAGATCAACAATTATCTACAAAAAACTTACATAAAAAATTACATACAACGGTACTTATATGAAAACTATTAACAAACATTATTTTTAAACCAATTGACTCTAAAAGAGTATGCTCGTTAAAACTGCAGTGCACGGATGAAAAATAATGTGACCGATTTCTAAGAATCATCCATAGTCAGGAATCTAGTCACATTTTCTGACAATGATTGTCTCACAACTGGTTAATGTAAGTATGAGCATGGTTTACACTCACAAAAATCTCGTACTGGCCATTAAATTTTCTACAGATCACATATTATCACGAATGAAGCTATCACATACATTCTTTTTCATCCGTGCTGTACCTAATTTTGATTCACTTAGTCACAGTATTTTCTCAGTTGAACTCTAGTTGTTAACTGTTCGGATCTCATATAACGCAGTTTATGATTTGCGGGTAAAAAAACACATTTAAATTAAAAGTTCAGTCTTGTTACTTTAACGATCGCCTCATCGTACTTTGTTTTGCTATAAATTAAATAATTACGGAATTTCCTCGTATGTTTGCCTAATTCACAAAAATCTGACTTTCTCTCTTATTCATTTTGAAAATATAGAAATTCGTAGTCACCGAAAAAAATGAGGAGATGAAAACGAGTCCCAATTCAATGGCGTGGCGTGCTCTGCGATAAATCGATTAATCTGTCATTTAAACCTATGGAAAAGGATCGATATACAGGGTGTTTGCAACGAACACCTGAATAATCGATTCTTCACCATAACTTCAAATGGGGAAATATCGATGGTCGATCATTCTTGCCTCGCCACTAGTCCCAATCATAAAGTAAAATGATAGAACACACCGGTGTTATAATTTAGTAACGCAGTTTAAATTGTGGCTTGACTGTGCAACCAATGCGTTACTAGCCGTGTTCGTGATCTTAGTTTCAGTTCTTTCATCACTAAAGAATGTAAAAATCCAAACACACTCGCAACACAAAAGTTATTGGTCGGGAAAAGTGCTTTACTAAAAATAACAATTCAAACTACGAAACTGCAGTATCACAATTTTTCAGGGAACGCCTTGTGAAGAAGATTTCTTGATGTTTCATTAGCTGTCGGTTTTGGAGTGAAATTCGAGGCAATGCTTCCCCTGTTACTTGCACGACGTACTACAAAATACATTGATTCCCTCTTCACATCCCGAGGGTTTTGCGATCTTCAAGGAGGCGCAGTCTGTGATCTCAGTACAACGAATTGCCACAAGTCAAAAACACCGGTGACAACCGTTTTTCCATGGCGGCCTTTTTGCCGAGCCATAAATTAGCCTATTTCCGTTCAAGAACGGCCTGTAGCCTAGGAATCCGTTCAACATACGGTCAGTTGAGGACTGGACAGCAAAAATCATTCTCCCTGCAAATAGACGGTTCTGCGACTGGCACATGCAGGAGGAAGTTAGAACCGGTTCGTAGAGTCATCCGTTTCGGCGGACGACCCACAACAACAAAAATCGCTCCCATGCAAATAGTCGGTTCTACAACTGGAACACATTGCAGAAAGTTCGAACCGGTTCGTAGAGTCACCCGTTTCGGCGAATGACCCACAACAACAGAAATCGCTCTCATGCAAATAGTCGGTTCTACAACTGGAACACGTTGCAGAAAGTTCGAACCGGTTCGAAGAGTCACCCGTTTCGGCGGGCGACCCACGACAACAAAAATCGTTCCTCGGCAACGAACCGGTTCTACGACGGGCACGCGCTGGACGAGGTTTGAACCGGTTCGTAGAGCTGGTCCTGGACGACCGAGCTCCTCTGAGATCCGAAAATCGATTCGTTGGACTTGAAATCCAGGCTCCGGCAGAGAGTCGTGCGTTTGGGGAGCGTCGTCGTGCAACCGGATTTGGCGAAGCGTTTGTTGGCGGGCGCCGGTTCGCGTTTGCAAGGCGATGTCGGCTCCCGTTTGTTGTTGTAGGTCGTCTCGATCCGGTTGATGATGTCCTGGATCCGGTTCGGGCCGTACTGGTTCACGAAGAGGAGACCGGATTTTTGGACGTTGAAGTCGGCGTTCTCCTTCGACGACCGGTCGGATTCGTTGCCGTCGCTGGATCGCGTCGAGTCGGTTCTTTCGTGCGTTTGTTCGTCCGGTTTTGTTTTCGAGGTTGGCTCTTCTTTGGACCGGTTCAGGATCTCGTTGAGCAGTTTGTCCCGGTCGGTTATCCCGTTGATCTGCTGCTTTTGACCTGGAATGTACATCATGTCTCGTCAGTAAAAGATACTGGAAAGGAAAAATGGAGACTTTTCTATGCTATCTCGAAAATGGTGGAAACTTTTACTTCCAGAGATTCATCGCTATGTCCTAAGGAGATGCTCTTAAGTCTTGCTAAGTCTTGCATCAACAGAGTCTTGTTAACTTCGTGCTCCAACGACTCATTTTAAGTCTTAATAAAGTCATTCACCTTTCATTTTAACTTAGCAGAAAAGTTGATGATTTAGGCTACATTTTGCGATAGAATCGGGACGACACTTCTCCAGTATTCAGTTTTTTTGAGTTGATAATACTTCTAGAGATAATACAAATATACATGTGATGAAAGGACTCGTTTTGGGACACAGGTAACTCGGAGACGAGTATAAACGCCACTAACGTCTCCGAAAAGTATTATCAACCCAAAAAAACTGAATACTGGATAAATGGACATTAGCGGTTTTCGCACGTCCCGATTCAATTAGGAACTACAGTATCTGGCTCAGTAGAAGCAAATTGTGTACTACTTGTTTCCTTATGCACATAAGTTTTTTAACGGTTGGGCCAGAAATTGTAGTTCCTAATTGAGGACTTATTCGGTGAAAGGGCGTATCGATGCCTGCAATGCTGCTAAGATCGTGCAATTTTCATAGCGTTTGCGGCAAATGAAAATCATTCACAGTCGACTTACTTCCTTAAAATATTGAGGAAAAACTCTCAGCAGATTCAGGGAAGGATTCATTGGAGAATTATCGGATAAGTTGCTTACAACTAGAGAATAACTCGAGATAATCTCAAAGTAAATTTTACCAAGCAAATATCGATTTTACAAATAAATAGAATTCTCTCGATGAACCTTTTAGATCAGTTAAGACGGAAAAGGTCACTGCATAATAATCATAAATGGACTACATTTTGAAATGCGGAACCCCATTGTTTTCATTTCCATTTCAGAAGCAACAAATGAACTACTTTTTGCAATAAGAAACTACTCGTACTCGTACTGTTCCTGGCTCGTTCATGAAAGCGTCTAGCCGCATGAAAGAGATAGTTTTACGTGAGCTTTTTATAAATATGCCCAAAAGAGTAGTTCTTCATCGAAAAATGTTGTCCAAATGTGCTTTTAGCTACTCGATACAGGCAGATTGTTGGCGTTTTTCCGAGACATAGAAATAGTGAATTCTATCGCAAAACTTACAATTAGTCAAACACCATGATTTTAAGTTGCATTGGTCGGTAATACTAATTTCGACGGAGCTCTCATATTTCCTTTTAGCGCGAGAAGTTTTAGCCATCAGCGGGTTGATAATTGAAATTTACAGACAAAACGATAGAGGAAGAAGACATAGGGAGAATGGAGCAAACCTGGTGATTAGAATGGTTGGTTCCTTTAGACTAAGAATATGACAAACTTTCTATGGGATCTGTCGTGAGTTAGCGTTAGTTAGTCTATTACCTACCTCCTTTGTCCATTGCAACCACCTTCTGCCTAGCAATAGGATCCCTCCATATCCCTCTTGTCCTTTTTGTCCATAGCTTTGTCAATAAATTTCAATAATTGGCCCGCAGGAGCTAATAAAATGTGTACTCACCATCTAATATAATGTCATAAATTGCCTCCTGTTCCGTGGGAATGCTTGGAAGACTACTGCAGCTGAAAAGGTGGTTCTCTTTCCGTCCACTGTCGGGTGGGTCTAGCATGTTGTAGTACATGTTACTCCTATTATCACACTGCATGCAATGCCTTACTCCTTCTCCTACATTGTTGTAATAGTTTTCATTCTGAAACATGGCGATAAAGTAAGTTTAATGTCTCTGATTTTATACATATGTTGCCCGTACATCATTACATACACTTACAGAATGGAACTGCCTTCGCGAAATCCGAATCAAAACATAAAAAGCATGTTTTAGCGAATCGACTGAAAGTACTTTTGGCAATACATTTAATGGAAATGCATACATTTGGAATATATTTTGCAATTTGGAACTTCTGTATCGAGCTCAGTTTAGAAACATACTATGCACTACTAGTTTCCCTATGCACATAAGTGCTTTAACTGTTGAGCCAGAAATATTAGTTCCTAATTGCCAAATATAATCCACTTATCTCCTGAACGGCTGCAGTGATTCACAACTCAGAGGAGGCAGACTCGTCACAATTGTGACACGGAACGCCGATCTCTATTTCGCCTTCAATCGTGGGGGTAGGCCGGAAAACATACTCTGTGCAACTATTCGAGAATTTTCAGCTTAATGTCAAAAAATCTTACACGTTGGCGGATCCAGCAAATTGGCAACATTGTATTTTTCTCCATTCAAACCCATAGAAATGTATCGATTCTTGGGGGGGGGGTGCTCCGACAAGAGTCGATTATTTAGCATAGGTTTAAATGGAGGAAATTCGGTGTTGCCAAATCGCTGGATCCGCCTCTGATCTTGCCTTGTGGTAAATTTTGTGAGTTTTCTCCAGAAAATGTTTATACTAGCCTTAGTTTTTTCATTGAATTGTGTATGATTATTAAAAAATATAGGATTTAAAATAACAATGATAGCAGTGTTTCCTAAGCGTGAATGCAGAAAATACAAGTGAGTTTTAAAATAAAATTAGTTCGGGAACAGTTGGGTATGTACCTGACTACACAAGCAAGAGTTCTTCATATTCTTTAAATTCTCCTTCATAGTGTCGTCGATGTAGTGGTAGAAAGAGTCGTCACTCATGAATTCGTACTGTTGCCACTGTACGGGACTAACGTGATTGTTCAGTGGGTACTTCTCGACGGGTCTGACCTTGGAATCGGGCTCGTCGTAGATTTGTTCGGGGCCGAACTGACTGACAGGGGTGGCAGGTAACGATCTCTCGTTGAGGAAGCAGCCGTTGGAACTGGGAGCTACCGTTGGACTAGGAAGAGGCGTTGGTTGGTTCCCCGCTTGAGATATTATCAGGATCCACGTCTCCATCTCGGACCAATTACTTGCTATGAACTGAAATTTTAAAAATAAATTTTAGGTCAGAATTCGGAAATTAATTTATTGCAAGAACAAGTCAATGAAAGTTCAAGGCGTCATCAGCGTGGATTCCTCCTGCTTATACGAATGATATGATAAAGCCGATCGATCAATGTAAAATTCCCAGGGTCTCGTTGCATTTTTAAAAAAAAATTCGTGAAGATAAATCATTCTTTGGCATGTCAGGTATCAACCATACGAAATGAGGGATATCGGTTAGGACCATTTTAGAGGGCCCTCGTTTGTAAACATTCTTGGCCATCTTCGTTCGATATTCGAATCTGAAGATTAGCGGAAGCATTTTTCTAGTGTGTTTTGTGTAGAACAATAGGGCCTTTTGGACCCTTATAGTTCCATATTTTGCATTGTCCATGTTCTCATTGTACAGGTACTCAAGTCTCAAAAGCATCGCTCCTATTCCAAAAAGCTGCGCTGCCGCGATTAACATGAATGCATTTTTGAAATCCGTCTTCCATCTTTCAATTGTTTAAAGTAGTATTCATTGTACTTGATCTGGACGATTTGACAAATAATTATAGAATAATTCCATCCAAGACCCCAGATAAAAACAACGTGAAAACCACTGACTTAAACTCGAAAATTCGAAGTTTGTACAAGCGGATACATTCGAGGTAAGAGCGAAACTATTGAGACGAATCCTACGGTGTGAAACCCAAGTTAAAAGCGCCTGCAATTCCCAGTGATACCACTTTTGCTACATACCGTTCGTGTAACACAACGGCCGGCGCGGCGCGGCGCCTTCGTATGATCGTACCAGCAGTTTCTTATTCGGTTTCTATTGGTCATATTCTTTTGAAGAAGCATTCATTTATATTACTGCTTTTCAAACGAATTTTAAACGTATAGAATTATGCATTTTTTATTTTCTGTTTCAAGGGGAACAGGCCGTGCGTGGAGAAAGCAAAATTAATATAAAAATGAGGTTGATTTTATACTGGTGCTTATCTCTGGTGCTTGTCTCGGGTCTTTGACGTGGTTGAACTGGTGTGCTCTATATTTCACAGTCAAAAATCTTAGCAGAATTTGAATTTTAAGTCGAAAAAAGGACGATGGCCCTCTGCTTATGAGTCCATAGAGCCGTTTTCAACCTGCAAAAAATTACAAAATTCGGAGAAATGAAAGCCTAGAATTTTGCTACAAAAAAGTTGCATTCCATACATTAATTGGGCTCTGTAAAACGAAAAAGTTTTTTCGGTGACCAAATTCTTTTTTTACTTCTCGGAAATTCGCAATTTTTTCTTTGTCGAGAATGATTCTTTCGACTCATGCTCAGGAGCTTTCGTCCCTTTTTTTGGCAAAAAAGTCAAGAGCTGGCAAAATTCTTTGACTTAATCAATGCGGTGTGTCACACGCCACTTCGACTTTGAACAAGAACGAATCACCTTGATTTGTAAATAACCGCATCAAAATTTCGTTTAGTGTCTAAAATATCCATAATAGCTCATAAAAGAATCAGACATTTTAACAAAAAACTGGTGATGTTTGTCAGAGAGGATGGCAGGGAAGGGTGAGTAGCGAAACGAAATTCGGCGGTGAAGATGAGGATTAAACAAGTTGCCAAAAAATGTGGAACGCTTCACGATTTTGCGTGTCATCCTTGCGCAGGGGCCATGCTAATCTTCTCTGTATCGTTCCAATTTTAGTATATGTACCGCCGAAGCGAGTACAGAGACATGCGAAAAAAGTGCACTTTATATACCCATTTGATAAAAAAAATGTTCAATAATCTAGTTGGTAACGCCTTTGCACGCATGATGTGGTCCCTATTTAAAACTTATCTAAAATGTATGCATGAAAATTTGCGGGACATATTTAGTTAAAAGAGAAACCGTCGCAAAAAAGGTAAATATGAACTTTAAAATAGGTACAAATAAATCATGAAAAACAAGCGATCGCTCCGCAGTTTAACACGAGAAAGATACAAGTGGCTGCCGACAATGAATAGCAGCGTTACCTGGTGGAGACCGCTCTACACCTTGCTCTGACGGGTACGCGTGGGTGTGTCATCAGGTGAGGTGAGTAAACCGCGTCACGGATACTGGCGCCGCGCCGCACAGTGGGTCGAGTCAATTAGAGAGGTCAAACATGAAATTTTTGACTTAAACTGCAAATTTTGGTTTTTATTTCGTCACATTTTACATTTCAAGGAGTGCTCATACAATAAAATTTCACGATGAAATCATCTTCAGAACCTCAAGTCATGTATAATCGGAGTTATACGCGTTTAAAGTTTCCAAATTGTTTCGGACCTCTCCTATTGGCTCGATCCACTGTGCGGCACAGCGCCGGTGGACCGCGGTGATTAAGATCCTTATACTTTCTGCCCTTTGCCCTACAAATGAGCTTGACTTTTCAAAATGAACATGTTATCAGTCTACATTTTAGAGAGCAATGTTCCAGTGTTCATCTAACACCACACGGGTGAAATCAAAGAACTACAAAATTGAGGTGTGAAAATTCCTGGCGTCAATGTGAACGCGGCTACGCACCAAAACTTCAAATTTGTCGGCGCCGCATGTAGAGCTCTGAAAAGTATTTCACGTACAGTTTTGTCATGCCTCTTCAAAGGATAGGGCCCCGACATTGTTTAAATCTCGATGGATTTGTAGCGCCTTCAATTACAGATTACGCAATCAGTGATGTAGGACTGTGGACGGCGTGGCGGCGGCGTTTAGAAGGCGTTTTAAGAAAATCCTATCTAACTGGGCCGTATCATTTTCCTGATCGGACGGACTCTCCTAAGGTGGTGTGGAAATGAGCTTTTCAAAAGTTGTTTCCCTATTCCTTTTCAAGTTGTGCTTTCTAGTTTCTAGCTGTACATATGAAAAACATAAATAAGTAACACCAAAACCTGAGAATCTTTTTATTGAACCGTGCGAAACTGAAATTTTCAGGTGAGAGCAACACGAAGCTGTAGCAGCTGTGAATTTTTTTTTTTTTTTTATATTCAGAGCAGCAATTCAACATCTTGTAAGCGTTATCAGGTGTTGCTATACCTAATGTTCTAAGTTTCTAATAGACCAAATTTAGAGAAAATTTCCTCATGAAGACGGGGCATTTAGGATCTTTTACGCTGAGGAGCGA
Organism: Bemisia tabaci; assembly: GCF_001854935.1. Taxonomy (NCBI): domain Eukaryota; kingdom Metazoa; phylum Arthropoda; class Insecta; order Hemiptera; family Aleyrodidae; genus Bemisia; species Bemisia tabaci. The sequence goes on from NW_017556795.1 coordinate 78,888, forward strand.
CATGCGTATTTTAGCAATAACCTGATGACGCTCGCCAGGTTTTGAATTTCTGCTTGTCATGTATCGATGGCTAAATGCGAAAAAGATGTATCTCAATTTAAGCGTTTTAAAAACCTCCGATTATATGTTTTATTCTCTGCAAGGATTACTAACCAAAATGGTTCCTTGAAGTTTTCTATGATTTACTGAGAATACATGATTATAAGTATGTTGGTTGATATTCACTCAAAAAATAAAACATGATCGGAGACTTTTCGTCGCAAACTGAAAAACGCATTTTTCACTTTTCGTCGCAAATTGGAAAACGCATTTTTCGAGTTCAGCTATGAAGATGTGACCGTCAAAGGGGCCCCAAGTCGCACAGATTGCAATACGTAGTAATTACATAATGTAAATATTGCTATTCAACTGAGTGTTGTGTATGTTGCCTAGCTCGTATTTGAAGGGGCCCCATGTACTGAAACTTATTGCAATATAATATCTCGGCGTTAATTCCATAAACACATAACTCGTGCCGTCGCGCCGCATTTTTACACAACGCGCGCTCTCCCGGGAAGAATCGTGAACAGTTTAGGAGGGAAAATTAAAAGTTAGTACGTATCACGGAATCTTTAAACAACAAAACATTGTTATTGTTTTAACAACTAACAAATCCGACGGATAACTGAGTAATCGTCCGCTTATTTTTATCTTCATTTCATTTTAATTCGTAATTCGACGGCGTAAGTCAGCAACCACATAATTATCTCGTTCACGGTGTCTGAAAATCTCCGCCTCTTCATTATTTTTTTTTTAAAGGAGAACCTCGACACATTTGACATCATTTCTTGCAGTTTATACAGAATTTTCTTCGTATGGAGAAGAAAACTCACGGCAGTTTTAAAGAATTGCCATTGAGTAGTTTTCCGATTAAAAAATGAAGTATGACAGGAAGTCTGCGACGTCGCAAACCGAGTTACCTATGTGATTGCCGACTTACGCCGTCGAATTGTAGTTTAAGAAGGGGGAGGGCAACATGGTCTGAAAGTTCGCAAAATGATAACTTTTATCGCGAGTGATTTGTCAACATCAAACTTCAGCACCGGTAAAACTAAACACACCAGGGAACAGTAAATTCATTGACAAAGGTAGCAATCATCTTCAGTTTCTCTCACGACCTTCAGCATGAAGTGTTGCCGCTAGGTGTCAGCTTGCGCAACAATACAACTTTCATGGTACGATGGACTTTAACGGATGCTCTGGGAAGATTTAATTGAGTGCAAAAACATGAGACCTGAAGGAATACCATTGTATATAATTAAAGACAGCGGCGAAAAAAATTTAGATTGGGAGATATTTTTTATTTTCTAGTTGTAGCACGCATCAATTCACATACAAATGTGTAACCTTTCTTATCTACCGCATCGAGTTTTTATTAATTCATATACTTTCATGTTACTACAAATAACGGGTTCTCTGATCTGGGCCGGATTTGCTTATTTGCCGCCCATGGGCCGCCTGTATTTTGCCGCCCCCTTCTCATTCTTTTTGAAACATCAATAAAAGCCATCAAGTAAACGTGCCGGAGGGGGAGAGGCGTATAAGACGCGTTTACTAGTGTTGGTCACATTTCTTGTGAAAGCCCTGTCAACACTACTAGCAAAAGTTCACGGAGCTTGGCGCGAAAGTTAAGTTCCGTAAACCTATCTCTGTATGGACAAGGCCCTCCATTCATAAGAAACGAACCAAAAAATTATGAAAGAACAAACATAAATGTGGTTTAATAATTTTAACTTCTGCAGCTGCGCCGCGCCGCGCTGACCGCACTGTACTTGGCGCAATGCGTGAAGTATTCCTACAGTCTTACATGCGCTATGCGTTTCGGGCCGACCGCTGCTGCACCGTGCAGCCTGCACGCACTGTCTTTGACGCAATGCGTGAAGTATTCATGCAGTCTTGTAGGCGCTATGCGTTTCACGCTGCCCGCTGCTGACCGCAGTGACCGCACTGTCTTTGGCGCAATGCGTGAAGTATTCATGCAGTCTTGTAGGTGATAATATGTGTTACATGCCGACCGCCGCGCCGAGGGTTTCTCCTTTTCATCTCACGTTCTCGTCATCATTGCTCTCTACGCCGCGCCGTTCCAGGCCAAAATCCGTGTTCGGTTTCTCTCTTAGTCTTAACTCGACTAAATAAAGGCGCTATCTATTGTATCACATGAAGGACGACAAAATTAGAGATATACTCTCAGGAAATGAGAGATTTTGTCACCTTTTCTCGTTCGTAATTTTTTTTGTCTGAATCTGATTTTTCTTTATGGCTACGTTTAAAAAAATTTCAAAATTTGCCGCTCCCTAAATTTGCCGCCATGGGGCCGCGGCCCATGTGGTCACCCCCTTAATCCGGCCCTGTCTCTGATCATGATGACCAAAAATTTATGTTACTTCTATATTTACAAATTTTTCCTCAAAACTAAAAACAGTTTTTCTTCATTAGTGTTTTTCTTTTTCTTTAGTTAGGTATACGGAATTACTTTATCCTTCTCTCTATCGCATTATCTAGACGATGCAAGGTAATGTACCGGTTTTGAGGCTTTTTTCTGTTGCGCAGATTTTCAGGGGAGGGAGGACCAGATAATACTTACTCAAATTGTGGGGGGGGGGCGGGGAATAGCCCATCCCTGGCCTTGTCTAACAATTCCACTTGAAGATAAAAACGACAGCTAAGGACCGAATTGTTCTAAAGGTACATTTTGGTTCAGACTACGGCCCCAGTCCAGCGAACCGATCATTATAATGAATTAAACTGAGTGTATGATCAGTGAACCCTGAACCGTAAGTTCAGCGCAACACACCGAATTCTTAGTTTACCGTTCACGACCGAGTAGGTATGGGATGCAACAAGCTCCATGTGAGCTGAAGTTTTTCACTTTCGTAGAACTGTGCATATTATTTATCCGTGAATGATATTCTCAGAGCGAATGTGCGGGTTAAACTGCTGCAAGCAACTATTACTGCTCCTAAGTAGCCGACATTGCATAGTAAGAATATTGAAGGCGCACTCGTCAGAACGACCTCGGAACACTCGATGAGAGCAATATTGATCCGGAAATGATGTGCTTAGAACGAATATGTGGGGCCATATGTGGTGCGAGCAACTATTCCTGCTCCTCAGTAGCCCTCATTGCCTATTTGGAATATTGAAGGTAAACAGATCCGAACAATCTCGGAACACTCGCCGTGAATCTCCTGCTCAAAGCAAATACATATAGTTGGGGTCAAATTGCTGCAAGCAACTATTACTACTCCTAAGTAGCCCAAATTGCCTAGTCATTACATTGAAGGCAAACTGGTCCGAACAATCTTGGAACACTCGAAGTAATGCTGATGCGCAAATTATATTCTCACACAAAATTTGCCAAACTTTTTTTTTCAGTGCAGTGCTTTATACCTGCAAAATGATGTAAGGCGTACCTGGTAGGTCTTTTTGCCAGGGCAGACAATCTCGAAGGTGTAGTCCTTCTTGGGGCTGGAGTTGGGAGGGTCCTTGACGGAGACGGGCCGGGCCGAGTATCCGAGGATGTCGATGACGGTGGTCGGGCGGAGGTCCTTCTCGCTGGTGTAGATGTAGAGCGAGTGCCCGAGGACGCCCACCCAGTACTTGCGCACCTTCTCGAACGCCTTCAGCACCCGCTCTTTCCGGGCCAGGACCCCGTGCTTGATCGCCGAGTACTTCAGCGCCGACGCCGAGATCGACAGCACCTTCAAATCAAAAAAATTGAACACATAAAGTAAAAACTAAATCTGGGGAAAAGCTGCGAAAAAAAATTAGAATAAAAAAAATCGGGACTTTTTGAAGTATAACAACACTGGAAAAAAAACTTATTGGCTCTAGAGTCCAGACTCTTAAAAAACATCTACAAGAGAAAATACTCTTGATTCAATCGGATTTTTGCTTAAATCAAGAACCTAGCCTCTTACTTTGAGCGGATTTCCTTTTGATTTAAGCTTAAATCTGATTGAATCAAGAGTATTTTTTCTTGTCAATGTTTGCAAGAGTCTGGACTCTAGATCCAATGTGGTTTTTTTTCCAAAGTAAGGGGACAACAGTCATCATCCTAATTTCGGCTGTTGACCTACCTACATGGCGGCTGATCAGCTTCGGGTGACGTCATGAGCCAAACAAGTTTCCCAAACGTCGGACATTTTCGGCTTGTTTGCGAAACGGAACTACCAACACGTTGTTGAACATCAATCATGTAGGTAAGTCAACAGTAGAATGCTGAAGTACCGAAAATAAAAGCTTCCACCATTGCCAAGATACCAGTGACAGGTCTCTAGTCTCTGTGGACGAAATGGATTTAAAGCACCATCAGGTTCACGTGCACCGGGGATGGTAAAAAGAGGGACGAACCTCGCTGGAGTTGGCGCCTCGCTCGCCATCGGATTCCTGTGGGATCGTCGACGTGGAGCTGGACAAGCTATCGGATTTGACGGAGCTGGCCACCGAGTTGGGGCCGTTGGTTCCGTTGATCCCGTTCATGTTGGTGCCGGTCGTGGAGCTGGTGGAGCTCGGCTTCCGGTCCTGAAGCCGCTCCGAGCCGAGGATGAGCTCCGAGCTGAGGACCGAGTTGAGGCTCTTGCGGTGGACGTTCTTGGTGACGTAGTTGTCTTTGTTTATGTTCAGCTCGTTGTGGAGCTCGCTCGACTTGAGGAAGGAGATGTCCGACCTCCGCCGCGCGCTCTTCAGGTCGTCCGGCTCGAACGCCTCGTAGAACTCCTGGAAGTCCCGGCTTATCTCCGCGTTGTAACCTGCACAAAGTTCCCAAGGAAATGATCAACCATTCATTAAACAAGTAGACCAAGAGCCAGACGATTATCAGGGACAAACTCGCGGCTCAAGCCTTGACCACTAAATCGATAGCCTTCCATGCACTGGCACGGAAAAATGGTCGTCTGCCACGATGTAGCGTGTGCCATCACGTGGCAGACAACCATCCTCTGTGTCAGCGCAGATCCAAGTTTTCAAAACTTGTGATACGATTCTGTCACCCAGTGAACAGTGGTGGGGCGTGCTTTGCGATATATATTTTATTCATGAATGGATACACATATCAGCCCTGACTAAGGGGCCAACCTTCATTGTGATCTCAACAGGTGCTCTGCGTACATATGTGTTAACAACAGACCTCTAGTTGAGTTTTGGGGGTGAGGGGGTTCGCAATTCCAACACGTCCAAAAATGGTATTGATATTTCAAAAAATGAGTATTTAACACTAAAATTTTCCAAAAACGGTGAAGTTAAGATTGTTAATAATGAAGATAAATCTTAAGAATTAGACCATAGAGGATTAGTATAAAATTTTAAAAATCGATCCAAAATTTTACTAAGTAATGCCGTCTCAGCAATCCTTTGTCAAAGGTTCTCGAAGAAATTTTGTTTAAAGTTGACCTACTCACTGAAAGAACACAAGGTCCTTTACTGGCAATACAAAGAAAGAGGATGAGGAAGAAAATGAATTACTTTTTTTACAACAGTTCATGTCCAGGTAGGAGCCGGGCGATTGTTCTCTAGTTGACAGCCTCTGGAGAAGGTCTTGCCTTTGTTTCTCGGAAGTTGGAGATAATAACTCTTGATTCAGCGTCACTCGTAAAAATCGACGCACATCTGGAACAAAATGAGAAAAATAATCGATGAAAATGATGATAAACGTGTGACACAATGCAAAATATCATGGAATAATTTTTTAAATTGTAAATATGGACAGCTTTCATGTCATGCAGTTTCAAAGAATGCTTTCATTCTTTAAAGCTATTAGACCTACAGGCAATGTGAGTATTTAAAGCTTTCAGTGATAATTTTATTGTCACCAGAGTGTTGCTAAAAGTAGTGCTCACTATATTTTGCAATATCTAACTCATTCGTAAAAACACTCACCAAAACTGGGGAAACCAATGGTTCCCACGTCGCGTCGTTCCTAAATTGAGCCAAATATTGTATTCAATAATGTGATAATTCAATAAACTTCAAATATTGTAGTTCCAAATTGCAAAACGAAGTCCTGTCAATCGGTCGAATTTGGGTCGATTAGGGTTTTCCTGACAGTCGCGGCTTCCTCATCGATCCCGATGTACCAGTGCTTGATATTTCAGTATTGGTACAACATTGTTGCCGGTTTTCTCAAAATATTCACAGTTTTATTATGTTCAGCCGCTTGAAGTTTCAAGTTTCTTCATAAAAGTGGCAAATTAACCAATAATGTGATGAAAAGGGAGACGACAGAGGTCTCTGACGTCCGCTGTCAATTCAATTGACCCCACGTTCCTGGCCGAGTTCAATAGTGCCATTTCAACGAGTTCGTGGCCGTATCAGGAAAGAAAGGCATATGAGCATTCGAACGCTGCCAAATTTCCTCTGGTAAAACATGCATTTTCTTGAAAATTTTGGAATTTTTTTTCTAGTCTTCTACAGATATATTTATTCCCGATGTGATCTAATGTTTGTACAACTTTAAAGGAAGAATATTCATGAATATTTGTGGAAAATAATGGTCCATATTAGATTAAATTTTGCAACGTCCAAATGATCATGCGGCTTTCTTCCTTACCACATAACAGTCTGTTTCTTGCTTGAGTGAAGTCACCGTGAGAATCACAAAATATAGGACATCGATGCAATAATTGAAGTATCTGCACGGTGACAGAAAGCGCAAACGAATATTTTATGTTTCATTATATACAGCTGGGTGAACATGTCATCCTTATTTTTAGGTCTTTAAACTTTACCTCTTACATATGTTTCACTGTGCCTCCCGCTGAAAAGCAGGAAGAAAGTGATAATTTAAAATCACGACAAACACAGTGTTGAATATTGGTGATGAAAGTTCAGGAACACGCTTCACGTTAATGTTGTTTCGAAACTTTCCACTCGTGTTTTATTGTTTCAAGAATATGTTACCCGTCATTATTTCATAGAACTTTTTCTTTCCAACAAATAGAGGGGAAATCTTTTATACCAAACCAATGATAGATTGCCCTATAAAAAATTATGTACAAATAGGCAATTTAAAACACTGCAAATTTCAAAAGATGTTTTCCTAGTTTCGTCATCGACATGTATAGGTTTCCTTTTCCTAAAGAAATTCCTAAAGAAAAGGAAATGTTGGACCATTGTATATGTCAAATGTATTCTCTAATCCAAAGTAATCTCGTCGGGTTCCGGTCGGCTGTAAGTTGCGGAACCTAACGACTAAATTAGACTGAAAGTTGACAAATTACATTCTAATTCAAGCTGTGCGCTTCCTGAGCTTTTTTACAGCAAGCTGAATCCATTATTAGTTCCTAATCGGTGCAAACCATTAATCAGCTATTGAATAACAAATTCAACATCCTTGCCGTAACTTTCAACCTTATACGTAAACTGTTCAACAAGATTTGGGCCCAGATCATCAACGTTTATTGCTCCAAACATCATCGGCAGCCAATCATTGACCTCTAATCCCAATGATAACACGGGACCAGTTCGTATACCGCCGTGCATTGGAAGAACGCACTATAAGCCTTCAGACGTTGCCAAATTTCCTCTGACAAATCACGCATTCTTGGGAGTCATGTAAACATTTTCCTCAAATTTTTCAGAGGGTTTTTTCGTAATTTCATTTGAAATGTCCAAACAAATTCAAGGAAAAAATATTCATATCTATCTTCAAAAATAAATATTTCCTGAGGAAATTTGGCGGCATTTGAATGCTAATACGGTGTTTTCTTTAGCATGGCAGTATAAAGAAGCGTATAACGTGATCGAAGATCGAAGGGATGCGGGCTAAATTCTAGCATCCCAACAAGCCGAACGAACGTCCCTTCACCCCACCGCCTCCCCCTCCACCACCCCGGATGCATATTAAACTAGCTTAATTCCGTGAGCCGAACTGAAATTATGACGCTCTTGATTAATGAAAGAAACGCCTTGTCAAGTCGGAGTCAAATGGACCGCAGCGTCTAGCAGGAAGGGACCAAACAACATCAGCTGTTGCCAAATTTAATCGGGCAATTTAATTTTTTAAAAGAGAACGTTCGTGCGGATTTTTTGAAATTTTTAAAGAATTTGCTCTTTACTCTACAGAAAATTCACTGATATTTACACAAAGATCCGCACAATAATTTTCATGTAAAAAATCAAAGCGCCCAATTAAATTTGGCAATAGCTGATGTAGCTTGGTCCTTTTCTACTTAACGCGATCCAAATGACATTATGCTTCAATACTATTTTGCCGTGCTAAGGAAAAACGCCGTTTGGACCTTCAGGCGTTGCCAAATCTCTTTTCATAAAACGCCAATTTCTTGGTAAATTTACGAATGTTTTCCTCCCAAATTTTCAGATTATTTAGTTCACAATCTTACCGAAAGATTCTGAAAATTTAAGAGCAAAATGTCCACAACTTTCCTAAAAAATGAACATGTTATTGAGGGAAATTTGGCAACTCTCGAATGTTCATACGGCGTTCTTCCTTAGCAAGGCAGTATTAATTCCTGATGAGACCTCATACACAAGCTTTATCACGGATTGTAGGGCGCATCGTGTAATAAACGAGTGTTTTTTTATCCTCGACTAAGTCATACGGTAAGTCGACATACCGTCCGGTTCCCACGGGTTCCAGTCGGCGCGCCGCGACGCCGGGTAAGAGGGAGCAAAGAGTGGAAAAAAAGGGGAAAAGAACGTCCTCGAAAAACAGATTTCTATCGTTATTGTTCGTTGTAGGAACTTGAGGACGACATGAAGATGTTAAGCTCGCCGCACGGGCCGCGTTACAATGTGCAGCCGTGTAAACGCGGGAGGTGCAGAAAAAATAAAGAGTCTGTGACCTTGCAGTGAATTGGAAAAAAAATGTCAGATACGATTATTATGATTGTGGTGTGCCGTTGGTAACTCCGTAACTCGCGGCTGTGTGCGCGGTATCATTACGCGTAATATTTTACACCAAACGTGACAATATGTAAAACAGTGATTATGTCGATGACAGTGGCGTGGCGTGAATGATTGATCATCGATATTTCTCAATTTGAAGCTATGGTAAAGAATCGATGATTAAGGTATACCCTGTTTATCAATCCTTTTCCATAGGTTTGAATGGCAGATCTATCGATATATCGCAAAGCACGCCACTGGTCGATGATCGGAATGTGAAACCACGTATGTCCATTGCAGGGTTTCAAAATGTCTTCTGCTAATATATTTTTCCTAAGAGGAATAAGCTAACTTTGTAGCTTGAAATCTATACGGAATATTTTGTCGACAGAGAGCAAAATTAAAGGAAGTTTTCGAGAACTGACATCGGCTAGTTTTTCACACACAAAAAAAATAGTAAAAAATAAAAAAATAAAGTATGACAGGAAGTCTGTAACGTTGCAAGCGGATATACGCGGTTGCGCACTTTGGACAATGTGTAAAATCGATGCCCGTCCAAGAGAAACGGGTCAACATATACAGAAAAATCCAAATTCGAAATATTGGTACTCTATGCTACGTGGAAAAATGTTTTGAAAATATCATGACACAAAAACCGCCAATAAAGTCTAAGTAATCTGACGCTATGGAGATTTGAATGCTGCTCAAAAACATAGTTTGGAGAAAGCTCCTTTGACTCAAAATTGTTGGGTTAATCTGTGGGACCCTGGTAAAAATTGGCGATAAGAGCTGCGTTTCAAAATACCATAGGAATTCTTATAGCCGGCTGAAGAAGGCTACAGAATATCATATAGCTGGCTGTAGAATGCGGAGAAAATCATACGGCCGGGCTATACGAAGCTATAAAAAATTATGCAGCCGGGCTATAGTTCCTATCGCCGGGCTTTACACTTTATCGCCTGGTTGTTGCTTTTTTGCCATCGATTATAAGAGGCTATAAGAAATTGTGTAGAAATTCGTGTGCTTTGAAAATCATTAAGTTTGATACGGAACCACCTTAATATTTACAAAACACACAATATATTTTCCTTTAATACATATTTTTTTTTCATCCATTAAAATGAGAATAATCCATACAGGATGTACAAACATTTTAAAACATAAGTTGAATAACGTTGACTTCGCCAGATTAAATGTTAGAGCCTAACACAAAGCGGAGCGGCGACGCACTGGCGCCTACAAACCTAACAGGGATACTTCACGCATTGCGCAACGCGTGAAGTATCCCTGTTAGGTTTGTAGGCGCCAATGCGCGTTTGGCGCTGGCTGCCCGCCTGCCACGGCGCTTGAAGCAACTATTTCACACCAGAGGTATTGCACAGTATCATACGAAACTGAAGGCGCTCTATAATATATTAGTAATGACAGGCATCCATCAAAAGTACGGAGCTCTCCTCGCAAAATAAATTAAGATACTACGGCCCAAAAAGAGAGCAGTATTTCAAAAACTCTCTAAGTCCTAGCATCCGTAATTCGTAACGTTTAGCATACACTTTATCGTCTGGCCGTTGCTTAGTCGCCATCGGCTATAGAAGGCTATAAGGAATTGTGTAGCCGGCTATAGAAGCTATTGGAAATCTTACAGCGAGCTGTAGGTCTATGGTATTTTGGAACACAGATTTTACTGCCAATTTTTACCAGGGGAAAATGAAAAGCGATCATTTGGGGGAGAAAGACACGAGTCCAGAAACACTCAAAATTGCTGGGTTATTGAAACTAAAAACTGTGTTCTGCAAACATTTTTGTACAAAAACCGCTCAACCATTTCAACGAAAAAAAAGAAAAAAAAAGAGCAATGATCGGTTTGCAGCTCAATAAACTTGGTTTGGGAAAAGGTGAGATCCACGGTATCAAGGGATTGAACTTTTTGATTAAAAATGCAATTTTGCGCCCACTAATGAACAAAAATGAAGTGAGTTGCTGCAGTCAAATTACAAGGTTTTCCCCGAAAACTCGAGAACCGAATTTTTGACTCAACTGGACGAAAATAACTCTCTTAGAAAATTTTCGTCCGTGGGCTGAAGTGCTGAAGTCCCTTCCCGGAAGACGGTTTCCACGGGTAGGAAAAAAATAGTCTGATTCATTGATCGTGAGCGGAAAGAAAGATTCTTTACCTCTGGTTTGATACACGTTGAAAGTTGTTGAACAATGATTGCTCCCACAAAAAAAAAAAAGAAAAAAAAAAAAAAAAACTCTTGTTGATTACTTTCGGCAACGTTATAAACGGCGTTTAATTGCCGCAAGCATCTCCACTCTCTTATGACTAGGTCGCACGCATGGTTGTCGATTCGCTCAAACGCCGTTACGAAGAAGCGTATACTGACGTTAAAGAAATATTTTATTCAAATCTGGCAAACCTAGCGCATAAAAATCTTCAGTTTGTGTGAATTATTCCCTCCGCCATCCTCCTCACCTGCTTCGCGACGGATTATTTTTATTATTTCTTTCTGCACGGCAATAATTGATTTATCGTTTACTGCAGTGTGAATGGATGCACTTTCGAGGTTATTGCCAATTCGTGCGGAGTGGCGTGAGATTCGATGCCGCACGCTCATATTCCGAATTTTTCCGTTTTATTTTTAAAATTTTCATACCTCTCCTCACTTTCGACAAGTAGAAAGCTAACGCAAGGTTCAGAGTTCCTGTTCCTTAGAACCCTTTATTTTAAAGTGATTGTTTAGATTGTACTGATGCAGATGAAGAGAAATCAAAATCTCACGGAAACCAGCAGACTTCTTTTATTTTGCAAAAAAGCAGTCAACCCTTCGGTTGAATCCGGTGCCCTTTCATTAACTCTACAAAGGGCTCTGGTAACTCTTTGAAACCTATCAACGAATTTTTCTCCTTCAAAAACAAAAAAAAAACCATTAGGATTGGGAAAGTTTTATAAGCCCGAGTACATTATTATCTGGGCTTATATTCCTTATTATTAATATCTCAATTTGGAAAATTTATTTCTTAATTACAGGTGTAAAAATCTCCAATTACGTTTAATTTTCTTCAAGAAAAAGTATAAAAGAAGTTTCAATGCAATTTTTTGTATTTTTTTAGATCAAGTTAAGAAAACTCACAGAAATTTTAGTGCTTTTTTTAGACGAAATGGATCCGCAGTTCATTAAGAAAACCAAGACCTGTTCAGTTTCCTTTCACGATGCAACCATTATCTAGGAGCAAATAAGCTCAAAAATTTCATTTAACTTATCTAACTTATCTGCGGCTCGGATAGCTACTTGCTTCGCCTTTATTTGCTTATTTTTCTTTTTCTTTCAGTACCTTACTAAAATTACACCCATCTGATGCCTTGAAAATAAAAACATCCAAGTTCGAGCGTTACAAGGCACTGATATCTTTTTAAAAGAAGGTTCGTCCAGACGAAGCTAAATGGTGGATTCGCAAAATTGAATATTATCTCTACTCGTTTTTAAATTTATCAGGAAAGTAGAAAAACTGCTCAGAGAGTAAGAGGTCGGTGAAATTCCGAGACAGAAGCTCCTCCTGGGGAAGAAAGACATATTTGAAAGATCAGAAACAATAAAAAAGCTTGGAATCTCCCAAACTACTCCAAAAAAGTGGTGGCACCCTTGTAAAGTTGCAAATGAATAATATCATTCAACACAACACGTGGTTCTTCAACCTTTATCCCTTAAATTTTGAACCCTGACAATACGTCGTCTCCCGGACGAAGGAACGTAACTTCACTTCAAGGTTGCCACATTGCCCCCGACAATTAATTTATTTTACAAAAATATAATATCTTTGCACTTTGAATTCAAAATTATCTAATTTTTGCTTGTAATCTGAGGAAAAATCGGTGAAATTTTCAATTAGAAATTCCCAAGATGTTTCTGGGAATTTCTTCTTCTTCTTCTTCTTCTTCTCCTTCTTCTTCCTCTTCTTCTTCTCCCTCTTGTTCTTTTAGCTGTACGACCAAGGTATAGCCCTGTTTGTCAGACCATTCAATATCGAGCACAATTAATTATATAAATATTCAAAAATCTAAAAATCGCTAAAAATAAAGGAATCGTCAAATCAATAAAAACAAAACAAAATTTTAAAAAATTATGAAATTTAAGGAGGTAAATTTGGTAAAATTGGAATGGAGGTACGTTCTTTTGGAAGAGGAACGACGAATTTATTCTATTCCGCCATAAAAGGGCCCTTCCGAAAAGGCAACAATGGCAAAACCCATAGGAGCAACGGCGGAGAACGAGAGAATCGCAGATTGTGGACGGCCTCGGCCTGAATCCCGAGTCTTCCAGCTATACTGGCTGCGCACCGAGCATACCACCAGCCAAGCGGGAGTATTTTTTGATGATTGGGTCAAGCATATACACGATGTCGTGGTCAGGTGAATCGCCGACGTTCTTAGTTGAGAATGAAGAAATAGTAAGTCTTACAGTGTCACGGGACTTTGAACTTTTGCGCCGGCTGGGCAAAATATGCATTTTTTCCCCCAGAGGGAGCACAGTGAAAGTATGACGGCAAAGCTTTGAGAACTATTCTTCGTTCTCCTTGCCTCTTGTATTTTTTCTTCTTTTTTGGTACACGACCTAACCTAACCTAACCTAGGGGTCGTCCCTAAATTTGGTAACATTCTAGGCGGGAGGGGTTGAGGAGAGCGTTACGCCATTTTGTTTCTACGTGTTAAAGGATAGAGACCTACGTCACAAAAATGTTACAAGGGAGGGAGGGGCGGGGGTGGGGTCTCAAAAATGTCAAAAAAGTGAATTTCGTAATTTAGGGACGGTCCTTTTTACAGGGCCGGTGGTGTCAAAAGTGAGATAGCTCATACCAAAATCCATCGGAGTCTGAAACCCTCCCCTCAGCGAGGCACGAGAGAACGCAGGAAAAGAGAGACGGAAGGGATGAGTTTTTGTCTATTAGATGTGCTCACCCCTGCCCGTCAGGACCAAATCCCGTGGAAGGAAACCAACTTACATTTTCCTAAAAATTTACAGTTTAGGGTAGTTCGTCGATTACGTAACACTAAATTTGGAATTTTTCATTCCCTATCGTAAAGCTATTTAGACGTAGGTTCCTACCCTTCAACATGTGAAAAACAAAAATGGCGTTAGATTCTCCTCAACCCCCCCCCCCCCCNGAATACAACTTCACGTATCTTATGGACGTCCCTCGAAGACTTAGAAAATAGAGATCGATAGAAATATGAAACAAATAAAAAGGGAAGGAACTATTAATTGAAGTTGAATATTAAGCTCTTGGATATGATAAAAAAAATGTCTTGAGGATCAAAGAGAGGAACGTAATGCAAAAACACAAACAAACAAAAAAAATGCGATGAGAAATGAGGATTTGCGAAATTGGTATACAAATCGATTCAAAAATCAAACTAGTCCACAAAGTAAGCGAAAAATGCTCCATTTTAGATCGAGTCCTTCGTCGATGAGAATAGCTCGCACCTTGTTCATTCTCTCCGGACAAGGGTATTGTGCCTACACCTGGAATGAAGGCGAAGGAGGAGGGAAGAAATTAAACCGATAAAACATATCATAAATTCAGTTAAAATAGACGTTAATATCCGTGGCTGACGTGTGGGCATTGCATGAGAACGCGGAATTGTCAGATCCAGCCGAGATATCGGACGTTTAACCGAGCGCCTGGATTGTATGTACATTACCGGGCGTAAAAGCAGATTCTCAGGTACTTAAACCTCCTACCGCTGACATGCATTCTGCTAGACAAGTGACATACCAACACGCTGGCACAATGTCCTATCACGTTCCTGGCACCGTGTTGCTCGGTGGGAATATGGGTGAGTCTCATCGTGTCGAATGAGGTTATTTTGCCTGCAATCTGGGGGCTATGCAAGATGCAGGACGCGACGGGACCTTCCGCGGTGATGTCATCAATAAAAATGGCCTTCTCTCTGATGCTAATTCACGATTCAGATATTAAATCCTCCGACTAAACTGGGAAAAATGAGAATATGTTGTGCTTGCTGTCGTGAATCGATCGTTGACATGTTTGATCTCAAAAGTTCTGGTCATTGAGGAGACTTCAAGATGCGTAGGATTGTTACAGAAACCCACTGAAATAAAAATAGTCCTGTTCACAGGGCTCCTGCACTTTCATTGTTACAGCTGCAGAAGTTTCCGTCATGAGGACAGAATACTCTGTGCTCACGACCGAAGTTCTATTCTCACAACAGAAACGTTCTTTAAGTATGACAAAAAAAAGTGCATGAGCCCCATGAACAGAAGGCTCTGTCATCAGCACCGACTATTGTTTTGCGTGCCTTTCTTAGCAAATCTTATCCATGTATATCTAATATGTAATTTGTCCTAGGGGCTGATGATTGAAATTGGTAGATAAAACGATAGACAAAGAAGACGAAAAGGTTATGGAGGGATCCTATTGGTGTAAGCGAGTGGTTGCAATGGGCAAAGGAGGAAGATAATATAGACTAGTTATAATGGCAACCCACGAGAGACTCTACAGTGAGTCCACCATTTTCTCCCTTGGTGTATATGATATCGCTCCTTTATCCCTCGTCTTCGAGCGGAACATTTTCTAGACTTAAACAGCGTTCTTCCTTAGAACGGCAGTTTGGAGTCCTTCTTAAGCATAACAGAGGTTTTCACCGGTCTCCTCGAAGGCCGAATTTGAAGCTTCCTCGTGCTCTTCAGCGAAAAACTAAAAATATATTTAAATTCTGTGGGGGAGAACTCACGAATTCCTGCACTCGTGCAAGCAGATGAGTTTGGTTCCGAGAAGAAAAAGAGCGACTTTGGGAGTGTTGTGCGTTGCGACAGCGAGGCCCGCGACCTCAGGTGCATACTAATGAAATTAGCCGCAAAGATGTAAAGCCCAAGGTACGAAGAATAAGCTCAAACAAAGCACAAGTGTGGTACCCCAAATCATGTCACTCGTGTCATTCGGTGTCGCCGTCGTCTCAGTCCGTGTTGCCATTTCGGCGATTAATTCAAGATTTCATCAAACTGACTAAAATTTACGGTCAATGCTGCCGTGCTGAGGGAGAACGCCGTATGAACATTCTAGAGTTGCCAAATTTCCTTCGATGAAATGTTTATTTTTGAGGCAGGTTATGAATACTTTTCCTTGAAATTTTCAGGAACTTTTGGAGAAATTGCAAACAAAATTATCTGAAAAATTAGAAGGAAAATATTCATAAGTTTACCAGGAAATTTGGGTTTTATCAAAGGAAATTTGGCAACGCCTGAGGGTTCATACGGCGTTTTTCCTTAGCACGGTAGAATGAATGCAGGATATCTGCCGTCAGTAAATTAGTAAATTCAGTAAATATAACTGCAGAAATTTTTACTCTTCCAGTTAATATAAACCGCCTAGAGCCGATTGATTAACCTAAGGCATCCTGAGTAATAAAAGAATATTCATAATGCAAAATATAAATGGCGCTTCTACAGAGCGTGTGTAATTTTTAAAAATATGAACAGCTTTTCAGTAATCTTGCCGTAGTTTTTCCGTTAAACGCACCTTCACATTCCCTGTTGAAAGTTATCCACCTACACCACTACCATGTATATGATCTATTAAAGCGTCTAATAATTCTTTTACAAAAAGAGATTTCATGAAGAATATTCAATAAAAAATAATAAAGAATAAAAAATATTCAATAAATAACTGGAATTGAAACTCCTAACCCACAGCTCCTACGTTCCGGCGTAAGGAGCCAAATCATTGCAAAATATCGATTTGATAATCCTCCAAAGTCGAGTGACATGAGACGGAATTCAAGTCCTCAACTCGATTCGCAATGTTTCACACCTAACCGCGTCCACTGTTTTGACAGGCGTCTTCAAAACAGCCTTCGGAAAGTTAACAATCACCGTGGCTTGGATCTCCCGTTGATGCAACCGATTTGTACGACGCAACAAAACGTGAAGCCTCTGATTTTCGCTCCGACTTTGCCCCCAAAAAATACAAGCTCTCTTTTAAACGTCTATTGTTTCCAGTGAAAGTTAAAACAAAAAAAGATATTATAGACGCTCATTCTGGATATATTCTGCCGCGTTAAGGAAAAACGCTGTATGAGCTTTAAGGTGTTGCCGAATTTCTACCAATAAAATACGAATTTTCAAGAAAACTGTCGGACATTTTTCTCCAAACTTTTCAGGAAATTTTGTACCCAATTTAATCTAAAGTATCTGAAAATTTCAAGGAAAAATAGGCATATTTTGCCTCAAAATACGTGTTTTATCCAGAGAAATTTGGCAACTCTTGAATGTTCATATGCCGTTCTTCCTTAACATGGCAGTATAGTGTGGGACACTAGATAGGGCTCGAACTCGGATGCTAGGTAAATAATACTTTTATTCGAAATAACACGATGGATGGACGTGGATAAAAAGTCAGATATCATAATCAGAAGTATGAATGTCGCTGGATTCTATTTCTTTTTCCTTTTTTTTTTTTTTGAAGCGAAACTCCTTCCCAAAAATTTTTGAATTTCTTGACTCCATTTTCGTCGTAGAAAATAGGTCATTGATGTTTTCGCACGGGTCCTCGCCAATTATTAGGCGTGGTAGGATCTTAGAAGATATTATAGTTGTGGGTAAATGGAACAGCGACATTGACAGCGCTTCGAATCTTCACCCAGGCCTTGAAAGAAAGCCCACGCCATTACTGTAATCTTTCCTAAATTAGGTCACAGACCCAAATTTTCTCTCCGTGTGCTGAGTTCGCCCTTGAAATTTCAAGCGTATTTTTCACTGAAATTTCACGTGAAATTTCACTGAAATTTCAAAAGGCCTTTTATTTTTCAATTTTTTTGAAAAATTGAATATTTGATACCAAAAATACACAAATAAGACTTAGCACATGAATTAGTGTAAGTTGAACCTCTGTGGGGAAATTTGGATGAATATTAAGTCGTGTGAAGTGTATTTTGGTGTTAGTTAGGTTGCTCCGCCATAATCCTTGCGCCACTTCCGCTCCCCTCACCTCACCATGCACTACCGGTTCCAAACATAACCTCAAAAATTAACAAAACCGTGCTGTCTGTTTTGTAGCTGTGCTGTGATCTGTGAATACTGTGATATTTTTTCATAATTTAATTGTGTTATTGTATTGTTTCCTTCATGGGAAAATACAAAGATAAAATACAAAGAATTCAGAACAGCCTAAAGAACTTCCGTATGTTACCTAAGATGAAAAATATATTATTCACAAAACATTAATGAAAAACATTTGCAATCACAGACACGGATAAAAATGCAGAGTAGCATTTTTGATTTACGACAAAAAAACTCAGCCAAAAATCGGGAAGCACATCGACGGTGAAACTACCAAACCACGTATCTCGGTTTGCGACGTCGCAGACTTCCTGTCATACTTTATTTTTTAAATGAAAAACTACTTAACATCCAGTCTTGAAAATTTCTGTGATTTTTCCTCTTTGTGCGGAGAAAATTCCGTGAAAATTTCAAGGAATGATATTAATGTGGTCTACTTCAAAAAAATAAAATGTGAGTGTAGATTTTTAAACACCGCAAACGAGATACGTGGTTTGGTAGTTTCACCGTCGACATGGCATTTGATGAAAAAAATAAATCTGACTTGAATATTGCAGCAAAAAAACAGTTTCATTTGTAATAATTTATTTTCAATTTTTGATAAAGTCCTCTCACCTTTCTCATTCATTAAAATGTGAATAAAATCTCTCAGTTCAGTCTAAGTTTTTACACTTACTTAAATAAAGCAAATCAAACCCTGATCGACTCATTCAAATTCTAATTCTTCTTGAGAGCGGCAAAATTTAAATGAGCCAATCAGGTGCTTTGCTTTGATAGAATAGAATAGGACGAGTAAGCTTTCCTTAATCAACACTAGAGAAAAGAGATAGGTGTCACAATGGAACACAGTAGTCATTCATTCATGGATTCCTCACTCATAGATTAAATAGTCTCTTCATTCTATGCTTCAGTATCGAGTCTGGCAAGTCTGGGAGTTCACCCTCTCCTTTATTCTTAGTTGTTTCTTCGTTTTTTCGCATTTAGATGAAACTTATAAGTATTTATTAGTATGGTTCTGTGATTAATTTGCCTAGGAAGCACTTTTCACTAGTGAAAGGGTACAGGTTTACCGATTATAGTATCAAAAATCAATTTTTCAAAAAAAGCTTGAAATTTCATGAAATTTCAACTGAAATTTCAGCTGAAATTTCAAAATTTTATTTTTCATGAAAAATACGAACTCAGTCCGTGTGCTAAATAAGTGTAAACCCTCCAATTATGATCCTTGGAAGTATCAGCAGAGGAAATTAGTAATTTTTCCAAAGTTTCATCCCTTTTATTAGATATTTCAGGCAGTCTATTTTTATTTGGACAGCCAGTCGGACAGGTGTGAGTGTCCATCACTTTTTCGATAAAAACAGCTTTCAATCAAGCACCAAACTGAGGGAAAAATCCAATCGCTAGGTTTTTGCGAACATTATTAACGGAGACAAGAAACTTTAAAAACACGGTGTCCACACGCTTCTCAAGATACGACTTTCTTTTCCCTTCAAAGTTACTTCAAGAGTCAAAGGCTAAGATTTTGTTCTGATTTTTTAGTTTTTTACCACCTTGCTTAGTGGCTCATATGAACTATGAGTTTGAATAGTATTATATAATAATTGCTTCAGCGATCCTTAAATCTATGATTTAGCTTAATTATTACGTGGAAGTGAGACCGTTACTGTCAGGTCACTCGGATCGGAACGCAAACCCAGGACCATTCACCCTCAGGCAGCACGACAACATCATAAATCCAAGTTCGAAACTACGTCCTATTCAATCACATTTATGACGAGGACACCAATTGCTAATACATGTACCAATCTAGCAGAACTTGGCAGTGTTTCAATGTTTCCCCGAACATTATCGTGGGGAGAAATTCAAGTCGGCTTAATTGCTGATTTGCGTCTAAACGTTAAAATGGGCAGAAATCCGGTCAGGATTAAATGATTTCTGACAATATTCTATGTACTACAGATCTGGTAGTCCGTGCTGAATCTGTAGTAGTCCTAACCATATGCCTGGCAGAACCATGGTATTTGTGTTGTAATTCGTTCAGCATCATTTTTGTTGGTTTTAATTGTAAGATAGAATGCAGGAAAGCCCGATCGAGGTGTTTCGTGTATAACTAGTCAGGCAGCAGCCACCCGTCGGTTTCTTTTGTTTTTTTTGTTTTTTCATTTGGTCTCGTCATTTTTTAGGGGGAGTTTTTTAGGATTGGGCCGGGGTGGCTACCGCCACCTAGAATTCAGTATGAGCCAAATCGTTGGTGTTAAGTAAAATTTTCTCAGTCATTATCAGAGAAAAGGAGAGCATTTTCCAACAAGTTTCAGAGCAAGGCCGCTTGCTCATTGGTTTCAAAGGTTGTAGACCTTTCTTTCGGATTTCTTTGGAAATAAAAAAATGTATGAGAAAAGTTTTTGAAACGTATCAGTGAAACTTCGATTCATCTTAAATAGGTACCAGAAACATCTTCTTAGAGTGTCGGTGGCACAAAACTTTATGGTGACTTAGAGGAGTGTCTAAAACATGTTAAAACTGAATTATCACAATTTTAAGTATTAAAAATATATATCATAACATTAATCATATTATTTAATGTATATTATTATTTAAAAATTTTCGATGAAACGTGTTGAAGATATTTTTTGATCTCAGCGAAACATTCTCAAAACATTTTAGACACCGATTGTGCTACTGGGAGACAGATACTCTATGCCAGTAACGCAAGAATGTTGAGCAAGGCCGATGGTATACACCCTCACTCTAACTGGAGTATTCCAATCGCGAGATGACATCCGCACCATCAAAGTTTACAGACCTGGTAGCGCAACACGGACGTGGGACTCCTCGCCATGAATAATTAGTCAAAATTAAACGGAGATGACCGACGATTAAGTTCTCAGATTTGTGAGCAAGCAGTGAAAGTTCCGCGCGGCTTTGGGAAGCGCTGCAGTTAAATTGGATTTCACTAACGAGGAACGGTTAAGCGGCCGTGTGCATGTGCGTCCGTCGCTGCACCACAAAAACCGCGAAGCTGCATGCTGTTTCACGTGTACTTACGCGGTTTTGGCATCGCGGGTGCCGTTCCCGCATCCTTATCACAAGCTCGCTTCCATTTTCTCCGGCCACTTCCGCTCGTGCGGATATCGGCGCGGCGGCTGCTCCCTGTTCCGCCCGATTAGGAGCCGCGGAGTTTACGCTTTTGGTCGAAATATTTCGGTAGATTTGTCAAAGTTCTCGGTATTACGGCGCTCCCTTTTTCGGAATCGTCTTGGTTATCCACGGCTCGTGGCGCCATGCAACAGAATCGTTCCTGTTACCTATCCACGGATTTTCGAATGTTTCGTATAGCCAGCGGGCTTATTGTTAAAATTGATAGACACAGCGATAGACAAAAAAGAGATCTGCCTTCCAAGGCAAGAACGCCGTGAATCCATTCCAGATTTTAAAATCTTTTTTCAGACGAAATGCTGCGTTACAACGTAATGCATTGTATTACCCGAAGCTCACTATTTTTTTCTGAATGCGTTTTCGTCACATATTTGCGAATGTTAATACAGTATTTTTTTATTTTACCAATTACGTCACTTCATCGACTGCGTTCATCGTGGTGAACAATCAAAATTTGACGCTCGACAAATTTTGAAGGTAAATAGGATTTTCTTTTTGAGCTTCTTCAATGCTCACATTAGCATTTGTGCCTTTGGTGAACACGTACAGTGATAACGGCCATTTCTCAGGCGCAACCTAACAAACTGTGAAGGAAGACCGCGCTAATCCGAATTCTAAAACGACGCACACAATACACCTTGCTATCGAGAAGGCAGTTCTTTCCAGGTGGTAACGTCCGGATACAATTATTCGTGTTTGAGGGATGCTCGTGTTGCATGCGGCACAATTGCAGGCGTTCTGAGTTTCTTAATCACCACTCCTGGATCCATTACGTACGGATCCATACGTCCATTACGTCCATTATCCATTTACGTCCATTACGTCCTGGATCCTATACGTGCTTCAGGATTGTCCGTGTTGCATACACACAAAATTGAAGGCGCTTAAGGTATCTGAATCGCAAGATCTACATGAATTATGCCCATGTTGCACGCACATAAGTCCTGTTGATCACAACAAAGTTCAAAACTTTTGTGAACCATGTAAAATCGCTGCAGCAATGCCAAATAGTGATATTAACGGAAACGTTCTCAACCACGATTTTCGGCCCGAAGAACGCAAACAGTTATTCATTTTTTTTTTTATCAGAGTCACATCGTCTCATATTTTGTTTAGAAACGACTTTCCCACAGAAACCAGATATGAAGTTTGTTCCTCTCAGAACATTTTACGGCTCAAATTTTACGGTTTATTACTCATTGCGTCACCAAAAGCTAGGATGAAAGTTAACAGTCAAATTTTGATACGTGATTTCGTGCCACGAGTGCGTTCTACGTTCTGGGTTGTAAATCATACAGGAACCAGCGCAATTCAGGCAAGACACACCTATTGTCATTTTACTTTTAAGTTGCTGGCAGTCCGCAGACAAAACCGGCCACCACTTTCATAAGCCACAAAATCAACAGCCGGTAAAGCTATAAGGAAGTTGATGGCACAATATCGGACGACCAATGCATGGTACATACCTACAGGCCTCGCCGTCACTTTCAATCAATGGAGATGCAGTAAAAGTACCCGCAAATCCTCCAGTCATTGGGGCACTGGTTTTGCGCAGGTGCACAGGGCACTGCCTTGCCTTGATAGGAAACTATGGAAGAATGCCGTGTGTGATAATTGGACCCCTGTATGATGAAAGGAACTATGTGCATTGGGTTTTTATACAACATAGGTGCTTTAAATCCAAATAAACGTACTTAAATCAAAATGAACCTTATTTATTTTGAAAGAAGCCCGGCGACCCACAGTAGTATATGCATAACAGGGCTCATGTCACGATATTGACATAGTTCCTTTTGATTTCTATAGCTCAAGCATAGATATTCTTCAGAATATTTCAGCGAAGGAAGAATGCTAGCGAAATGCAATTTTTTCCTCTTCATGAAAAAAACCTCTCTGATTCATTAAATAAATAGCAAAAGTCAACTTAATAAAATTGAGTAAGTTAGGTAGAATCGCAAATATAATCCTCCGAGAAGTTCAAAGAAAAAATTGCCCAAAACGTCGAGAAAAATCGTATTTTATCCGATCGTCGAAACACGAAGTGCGGCAACGTCCAAACATACATGCGGCGATTTTTCTTAGCACGGCAGCACGAGTACATGTCATGCCAAGGAAAAGCGCCGTATGAACATTCAAGAGTTGCCAAATTTCCTCCAGTAAAATGTTGATTTTTGAGGAGAGTTATGAATATTTCCCTTTAAATTTTCAGACTCCGTATATTAAACTGCGAATGAATTTCTATGAAAAATTGGGAGAAAAATATCCACAAGTTTTTCGGCAAATTCGCCATTTTTTAAAGGAAGTATGGCAACGTCTGGAGGCTCATTCGGCGTTTTTCCTTAGCACGAGAGTGCGGGTACAGGTACACCTCCATCTGGGAGTAACATAAAATTATATTAAAAGGAAAAAAATTAAAGGAAATTTGGCAACGCCTGAAGGTTCATTCGGCGTTTTTCCTTAGCACGGGAGTGCGGGCACAGGTACACCTCCATCTGGGAGTAACATAAAAGGCGTAATATTGGTCAGTGGGTTAGTAATAATGCCGCGACTCACAAAACGTCGGTCCTCTGACATAAGGGCGTATCTCGATCTCCACGTGAACCCTGTTGTCCATATAACTCCATGCTTTCCAGGGGTCATGTCGAAATCGAGATACGCCCTTACGTCAGAGGACCGACGAAAACGCGAGCGGGCCCGGGTCGTCGGCTGCGGCGGCGGTGGTCCATAAATGTTTATGATTTGGTGGCACGGTGCAATGGCACGCCGGGCCCTCAAATACTAGCGAGACGGGCAATTTATAACGGTCGGCCAGGCAGTCAGCGACGGCTGAAGAGTATATGCTCCTGGGCGCCGCCATAGTGCGCCGTGTCGTGTCGTATAGAGCTGTATTGTGCTAATCAAAATATCGCGGCGCTTTGTAGATTTAGATCCGATGCGATGCGCGGAGATAGCACTCGTCGGAAAATTCGCGTTGCCAAGTCGCAGATAAATTACACTGATTGGGAG
The DNA here is from genome assembly GCF_001854935.1 of Bemisia tabaci. Lineage (NCBI taxonomy): Eukaryota > Metazoa > Arthropoda > Insecta > Hemiptera > Aleyrodidae > Bemisia > Bemisia tabaci. Next base: position 103,007 of record NW_017556795.1, read on the forward strand.
ATTTGAATGGTAGAACCGGACGAAGGAATGGTTCTAAAGTTGTTGGACCTTTCGGTGAAGAGGCGATGAATGACAACGGTGCACGCATCATTGATATGTGTGAACAAAACGAGTTGAAAATACTGAACGGATTCTACCAACATCGAGATATCCATAAGTACACGTGGGTTCAGCAAACTCGGGGGCTGAAGTCAATCATCGACTACGCGGTCACCAGGCAGACGAGTACCATGAAGGTTCAACAAGTAAGAGTTTGCCGGGGGTTCTCCTGTGGTAGTGATCACCATTTTCTCAAGGCGGAGATTGCATTTCCGGTTAAGTATGGGCTGCAGAGGAATACCTTGCAACATCAGAAGTGCCAGCCACAAGGAACGAAGATCGAACAAGTGCACTACAACATCGATAGCTTACAGCATGAAAGCGTGAAAGCGCTCTACAGGAAGCGGCTGGATGAGAAACTGGGAGTAGAAACTTTCGATACTGCAGAAGAGTTGTACCAGTTCATCAAAAGTTGCATACATTCAGCTGCGAAGGAAGCCCTGGGTATGTGTAATGAGAGCAAGGATGTACAGAAACCCTACTGGTGGGACAAAGAGGTAGAGGAGGTAATTGAAGAAAAGCGTAGGAAGTACCATGACTATCTGGCTTCTAGGACTGCAGACACCCGCGGCGCGTATAGGAAAGCCCAGGCGAGGGTTCGTCTTTTAATCACCAGGAAGAAAAACGAGTCTTGGGAGACCAACTGCTCAAGGATTGACACATACCTGGGGGGAAGGAAGAGTGCTGAGAGCTGGAAGCTGATCAAAGGCCTAAGAAGGGACATGAAACGGGACATTATATCTCCGATAACAATCTCACAGCTTGACGAACATTTTAATAAATTATTGACGGAAGGACGACCAGAGTTTCAAACGGGGAATGCTGAAAATATAGTCGAGGATCACTCAATGGAAATTCGAGTTGAGGAGGTGGTCAAAGCAATCAGGGAATTGATGAATGGAAGAGCTCCTGGGCCAGGAAACATTCCAGCCGAGTTAATTAAATGTGGGACTGGCAAGTTGGTTAACCATCTCAGGGATTTGCTGCAGAAGTGCATTGACGGTGATGACATCCCGAAAGAATGGAAAGAGGCCTGGATAACAGCGTCGCATAAAAAAGGAAGGAAGGATGACTGTGAGAACTACAGAGGGTTAGCGGTGACAGGAACGATAAGTAAAATTTATGGAAAAGTGTTGAAAGCGAAGATCGAAGAGGAGTGGACCCCGTTCGAGGCGGAGGAGCAAGCAGGTTTTAGGGCTGGTCGGTCTACCGCTGATCATCTGTTCTGTGTTACCCAGTTAACCGAAAAGAAGAGAATTGTTGGCCAGGAGCTTCATTTAGTGTTTTTGGATATTGAAAAGGCTTATGATAGTATTCCTCTTGTGAAACTCTGGGAAGTCCTAGAAGAAACTGGTTTTAGTAAAGGACTTATTGGGGCAGTCAAGCAGTTTTATCGGGGGGCTTTTGCTAGAATTAAGTGCCTAGGAAGGCTTTCAGACGGTTTTTTTGTCACCAAGGGGCTTAAGCAGGGATGTTGTCTGTCACCGACGCTGTTTAAGATATATCTAGAGCACGTTCTGAAGGAATGGAAAAGAAAGTGTGCCGGCATGGGCGTCCCTCTAAATGACCAAGAAACACTGTTCACGCTATGCTTTGCTGACGACCAGGTAGTCATAAGTCAAGATCACGATGACGCGGAGTATATGACCCGGAAGTTGGTGGAGGAGTACCGCAAATGGGGCCTCGAGGTTAGTGTCCGTAAGACAAAAAATATGTCAGTCGGAGGTCCTCAGCAAAGCATAGTCCAGGAGGATGGTCAACATATAGAAAGTTGCGAACAATTCAAGTACCTGGGGGTGAACCTGACTTCGGATGGGAAGCTGGATCAGGCCATTCGGGACCGTAATCTTCTAGGAGGGAAAGCCATCGCCATGCTTAATGGGATCCTTTGGGACCAAAGGATTTCCAAAGACAACAAGAAGAGGATTTATAACTCGGTTGTCAAGCCTATTATCACCTATGGCAGTGAAGTGTGGCAGTTGAAGAAGCGGACCCAAGAAATGCTCAAGGCGACCGAGATGGATTTCTGGCGAAGATCGGCTGGAATCTCGAGGAGAGAACGTGTCAGGAATGAACGTGTCCGAGAGATAATGGGCGTTGAGGGGACGATTGTGCACGATATCATGACCAAGCAATTGGTATGGTATGGGCATGTGCAGAGAATGGCTGATACCAGGTTGCCGAAGAAGGTGTTGGAGTGGGTCCCCCCAGGTAGGCGACGGAGAGGGCGTCCAGCCAAACGGTGGGTAGAGGGCATCCATGAAGAGATGGAGAGATGCCACCTTCCGGAGGATCTCTGCCATGACAGATTCCTGTGGAGAATAGGCGTCGCAGAGCGCCCTAGCGCGCCGTAAAAGCGGCTCATACATACATACATAGAAAATTAGAGAATCATGGTGTCAAGTAATAGTAAAAATAGTCAGAGGAAAGCCAGGAAATTTGAAGATTAAGAATTCGGGCGTAGGGGGCGTATACCCCCCGCCCCCCTTTTGCCCTCAATCTGCGTATGGTTACGCGTTATTCTTATGATTTTATAATATTTATATTTAATAATTTTCTAATTTTTCATAATTTTTCTAATTTTTCTCATGATCTGATCAACTATCATCCCCCTGGAAAAACTGCAGCAATAGCCCAATATGTGGCCACGCTGTGCATTTGCGAAGACTATGAGCCTCTACATTTGATAATTTTCTAATTTTTCTAATTTTTCATAATTTTTCTAATTTTTCTCATAGTCTGATTAACTATGATCCCCTAGAAAAACTGCAGCAATAGCCCAAAATGTGGCCACGCTGGGCACTTGCGAAGAGTATGAGCCTCTCCGCTCGCAACGATTGGTGCTATGCGCGAGGCACGCTCGAACATGGGTGCATCCGCAATGCAACATCAACTTGCAAGAGCCCACTGTCAATATCAGGCGGCTCCACCGGGCATTACTCTCCGGCCTCAAGGCTGAGCGCTGAGCGCCTCTCGGATTATTTGACGCTTCCTAGCAAATAACCAGACCTCCTGAAAATATTTGTCTTGCTCCTTCCCTCTCTTCCTCTCATTCATTTTTCCGCGACGCCCCTAACACTTCCGCCCTCGGCAGTTGACCCGGGAACCATGGATCCCTCGCAGTGGCGTGGCGTGAATTGCGATGTATCGATTGTTATGCCATTTAAACCTATGGTAAAGAATCGATTATTAAGGTGTTCGCTGCGAACACTCTGCTCATCGATCTTTTTCCATAGGTTTAAATGCAGATAAATCGATATATCGCAAAGCACGCCATGCCACTGATCCCTCGCTATCCGTACCTATACCACTCATATTGAAGGGTTATTTTATCCCGGGACCATCATTGGAAAACGTTAAGACACTCAGCGATACATTGAAATTAAGTTGTGATTTTTTTACGCTTTTTCGGCGATAAAATCGCGAGGATCATCAACAGCTGAGCGATTATCCTCAATCTTGTCGCAATTATCCCTTTAGAACATCGATCGATAAAATCGAGATTTCATCTCAATTTATATATCAATATTTTTTGTTCCATAATATTGCGATAAATTGCCGACGATAAAATCGCGATTTTATTGCAAACGTATGCGATGAAATCACAATTCATCGCAATTTTTTATAGATCGTCTTCGATACATCAAATGGGTGAGATTGTATCGATATAGGTTGGTTCAAAACATAAACATAGCCTCAAAAGTAAATTCAGAAATCTGAGAGAACGGGTCTTTTGTAACAGATTTTTTATTCTTTTGAGTACCAAATGCCAATGCAAAGTGAAATTGTCAGGAAATTTATCATTTTCAGCTTTTACAACTTAAATCCATACAGTTTGGTTTGAGGTTATGATCTATTGTTTTGAACCAAACGATACATCGAAGCGTTATCGAATACGGTCTATTCATAATATTGCAATTAATCGACGTCGCTAAAATTGCGATACCTGCATCCTTTGCTCAAATCGCTACTAATAGCGATCAACACTACCTCAGGAGACGGAGGGCCTGGTGGAGGTGGTGCCTGGCATGTACCGAAAATTACGATAGGGTTGCCATCGATAATCTAACGAGGGAAGGTGTTAAATAATCAGGAAAAGTGATTTTTGTCGATCATATACATGACTTCTTTTAATTCCTAAACGGAAGACTGATACAATCAGATTTTAATTTCGACGGAGGCTCCAGGGTTCTTTTGGCACTTCGGAAACTTTTCCGGAGGAAAATATGTCCTTAAAAATTCCACTTATAGGAATGATTACGGAAATAATGCTCTTTTGTCTAGCTGAATTTTTGCAAGTTTACCTGATTTTTTACCAAAAAATTACTGTGTCGTAATATGATCTTTTGCTGATGCACTCTAGATTCACGAAACCAATTTTTTTTTTCATTTTTTCTGATTTGTGACTCATGTGGCAACTTAATTGTGAAGACTAGGCGCCATGTCGCCATGCGCGAGGATACCTATTGTCTCTATTGATGAAAAGATCGTCTCAAATGCACTGTTTGCTTTTCACGACACCAAACGCTGAGATACGCATTTAACTAGCAACTTGGTATCGTCATCATCTGTTGTTCATCTGATATCTTTGTACCCGCGCATTGTTTTCGAGTCTATCTCATTGTCAGCACTTTCATTTGCATAAATTACAATAAATAATCAAGACATTCGCAGCAGCCGTATTCTTTAAACAGAATGAATTACTACATTGTTAATTTTTCTTCTCTCCTCTCTACGACAATTTTTAATTACTTTTCGATTCGTCTTTCAATTGATTCATGCCATCCGAAAATTTTCATACGATGCGCAGTTATCAGCGCCGCATCATGTTAATCAATATTTTAATAAAGTCTTGAAAGCCCCTGAGTAAGTTTCAATGAAGCTGTCATCGATTTATGCAACACGACTTTGGTAACGCTTTCTGTATGACAGTGAAATGATGAATAGTTAACGTTTTTCGCCCTGCAAAACTTTGCCTAGTTTCTATAATTTATGGCAATAGCGGCAGAGGTATAATCTAAGAATTCTAGGATGGAGAACTTTTTTGTTCAGAGAGATCATTTGATGTAAACGGAATAAATACTTGACACTCGCTTATGGATAATAGCGAAAAATCTACCGCGGTATGCTCATTCAGATACCCCATGAATTCGGTCTATGGGTTAGGCCCAAGGAAATAAATGGAAGTTTTCTCGTGCTCATAAAATTTCTCCTAGACTTTCTCAGAGAATTTTGATGTACCTAGAAAGGAACAAACGCATCAATTGATGTATATAAATTTTGAGAGACAAGCAAAAACTATTTCAGAAACTCCCGGAAATTTCTGGTATTGTTTCTAAGACTCGAATTTCCGTCTGTCGGGAAAGAACAATTGAGAGGCTTGGAGGACTAGGCGCGCAAGTGCAGTTTTTGATAAAAAACTGAGACATTAATGATTCCATGTAAAACTTGTTTTAATGCATACTCTGCGAAAAATCCGCTTACAAATTTCATTTTTCAAGCATCAAAAAGACAATTTGATCTTTCTTTCCGCCATGAGGATCCATGTAATTTTGAAACTTCAAACACGTATTTCTCGAAATAGCAAAAACTGCACATATGCGCCTTGTTCTCCAAGCCCCTCAATTCGTAGTTTCACCAGGCCTCTCTTGCTGGCTGAGTTTTGAAATTGGTAGACAAAGCGATAGACAAAGAAGACAAGGGGAGTATTAAGCGATCCTATTGGTCGAAATAGTTGATTCTTATAAACTAAGGGAGAAAATGATGGACTGACAATAGGGTCTCTCGTGGGTTGCCGCTGGTGAGTCTATTATCTATTATCTTTGTCCAATGCAACCACCCGCTTCCACCATTAGGATCCCTCCAAATCCCTCTTGTCCTTTTTGTCTATGGCCTTGTCTATCGATTTCAATAATCAGCCCGCTGTTTTTTCAACATTTCCAAACTTGTGAAAACTGTCCAAACTTTCAGAATTGTCAACGAATTTCGGCAACTCTGTAACCATGAATTACCATAAACCAGGAACGTAAGGTTCACTCGTTATTTCTGGCCCTAGATTCCCGTACCCCGGTAATAAACGTTTTCAGTGTCAAGTGTCACTGTAGTGAGTGCCGCGGCCGTGGTAACTTTGCGGGTTCTCAGCATTGTTAACAAGCCCTTACCGTGTCCAAATCAACCGTTTAAATGCTGGATTCCGAATTAGTCGTACAAATGACAACGGAGCTGACAAACATGCGAAAAACTCTTGAGCGCAGCTATGCCTCCTCGTTCCAGGACCTGAGAGTGTTTTCGTGTTTCGCATCACAATTCCGACCAAGTATCACACACGCTCTGCGCTTAGTTGTCACTTTGAAGGGTCAAAAAAGTTTTCGTTGATACGCAGCAAAGCTGTGGGGCTTTCTACTTTCATGCGGCAATGTTACAAAGGTGTTGTCATATTTTCTCCTGCCGTGATTTTGACCCCGGAGCGAATCACGACTGCACGGAGAGAAATTCCAACACAAAAGTTTGGTTCATACGGGAAGTACAATACGAGATAACCCTAGTCATTGGTCGAAAATTTCAAGAGAAAATGCCAGCTAGTTTTCTTGAAGAAATATAATAAAAAACGATTGGTGATTATTAACATCGCAATCGGAGAAATACATTTTCCCAGTCTCTCCACTGTTTTCTGCGCTAAATTCACCGCAAATTTTACCAAAATCAACACAAAATTTGTGTTTGTTTGTGTTTCGCTTCCTTCATAAACCAAAAGTGACACGATAACATAATTATTCTTATCAGTGTGCTGATCTTTTCTATAAAACCGAAGCAAATAGTTAGAAAGTTAATTCAACAGGACGATCAGCAACTGCCTATAGTGATTTACGTCAAAGTCTAGGAGAACACATTAAATTTTGAGATTTAGTAGCTTAAAAAATTTTAAAATTTCCGTAGTGATTTTTGGGTTTCCAGAATTTAAAGAGTGGGTGTTTAGAGGGAAATAATTTTGAATGTGAATGCGTGGAGCATAGGTTTTTGGGCGAAATAGTAAATTTTGGTAAAACGTAAGGGGAGAATCTTGACCTAAAGCGCAAATTGGAAGTGGAGATTTTGAGCTGAAATGAGAATGAGAGAAAAAAGTATGGCCGATTCGTAGTCTTGCGTTTTGAACCAATATATTCTTATTCATATATTTCTATTATATACATAAATTATAATATTATTTTATACATTCAAGCATTCGCAAGCATCGTTGCTTTGACGGAGTTAGGATCCTTGCATGGAGAGGGACCTCTAAGGACCCCAGCCAGGAGTCCAAATCTACCCTCATAATCCCATTCCTCGAGAAAAACTACCCTGCACTGATTAATCATGTGTCAGAATCGCACGAAGGAAAGTGTTTATTAAGAGCATACATTTTCTGCGGGTTCGAAGTGGGTGGTCAATCTGCTGCTTGCTCGGAGAAGTAGGTCAGTGGGATAAGAGGAAGTAGAAGGAAGCAAGGGAAGAAAATGCATCCGAGATAACGGAACCGAATTCCTTAGTAAGCGCCAGGCGCTATCGGCCCGGGTCAAAGGATTGAAGTTCGGATCTTATCTCGTGTCTCGTCAATCGCGCCAGACAGAGTGGCGACGCGACACCCCCCCTCCCTCACCCTACCATTGAGTGTGATAGGAGGGGAGGAGAGACGCGAGAACTGCGAGTATTTCAGAATTAGGCCGGCAGATGGCATACACAACCATATTATTTTCATCGTTCAATGCCTTAATCATTATTATCATTGAGTTTTACCTCGTGGAGGACCACATTAAACCATCAGGTCCAATCGTAATGTAAGGTTGAGGCTTTTCATTTGTAGATGGGGATGACATGAAGGATCTATTGCCTCCCCCTTCCTCGCGCTTACACGGGATTTAACGATCATGTCTTAAACTGATTGCGTCTAAAATGTTTAAATCCATTGCACCGAACTAGTTTCCTGTTCAACTCTCATACCGTAATGGTATGTAGATAATTGTGAAGGTTAAAATACTGATACATTTTTCGCTACGTCGTGTTCAATTTTCTGAAAATTGAATTTTTTTTCTGAATTATTTGAATTGTCGTCGCTTATTATTAGTGTCACCATCTAAGGCGCCGCTCGTGGCAGATCTCTTCCATTTCCCGTGAAAAATTGACATTTTTTGCGAATTTTATAATCACACATCGACAAATTTGCGTGACGTCACGTGGTGTCAGGCCCATTAGCGAGGCGTGAATGATTGATTGATATTTCCCCATTTGAAGCTATGATGAAGAATCGATTATTAAGGTGTTCGTCGCGAGCACGCCGTAAATCGATCTTATTCCATAGGTTTATATGGCAGATCGATTTTGTACATCGCATAGCACGCAGCATTGTTTAGTGTCCACACTCTTCGTCAAGTACGTCCTGTGCCCGTCACGTCTTCCCCGTGGCCCAAGATGTGTGCGTCAAAACGGCAAAACGACCGTCAAATCTTAACCGCCCATCTCCTGTATTTTCTCAATCAAGAATCCATAAAGGATTGAATAAGGCACTCACTCCTTAACGCCGAAAATGAAGACAAATACTTGTCGGCTCAAAGTGTTCTGGTAATGTGCCAGTAACTCCAACGCGACCCGTCTAATCGCTGAGAAGCACTCTTCATAAACTACCGATGATCAACACAAGAATAAAGTTGCCACTTTAACATCGAAACACTCATTCCCAATCTGTCGGAAATAAATAATTACACGAAGTTCGGCAACGCTGGAGAAGGTATGAGTAATTAGTGCGGAGCCAAAAAGATACGCATCGAAGCAGTTATGATGAGTATGTTAGGTAACTCAAGTATCACATACAAGGAGCCTACACGCGAGGAATTCTGCGTATGGAGGCCCACGATATTAACAGCCCATCAGGCGGAGAATGCATTTTTATACTATTATTCTTTCTCTCAGGGTTCAGGTGCAATTATTTTAACGAGTTTTTTTGGGGGTATTACTCATGGAAAGGTACCTCGCGACAGGAGCTTCGTATAGCTGCTGCGTTGAATTTGTGAGGCTTAGGAGCATGATGCTTTCGACGTTAGATGCGGTGGAGATGATGATGGTTTTTTAAATATTCAAGGGACGGCTCAAAGTTTTTTAGACTAAAAATCGTAACTACATTTAAAAATTTCCATTTGCAAAGTACACTCATATAAGGAAACTTTCGGGCATTCTATCTGAAAATCACCCTAAATTTTCCTCCGATTACACGTATGAGGCAGCAAAATTGTAAACAGATATGCCCCAGTCCATTTCCTGAAAATGAATGACATAGTTTGAGTCAATTTTGGAAAATTAGAGTAAAGTTACGTTCCTTCGCTAAAAAAATTACAAAAATATTGGCTTAACTCGAGGCAGGGCGCTAATTTTAGTTGAATTTCACTGGAGCAAAAGTTGTTTGAATCCTAAACATGCACTAAAATTGATCAAAATTTCTTCCGATATAAAGGGCAAGTCTCCAACACAGGAAAAAGAAATGTTTCATAATTTAATTTTTGTTATTTTGTTGTGAATAAGTATAACTGGAAAGTTGTTTACGAAATTTTTCAAAGAATGTACCTGAGGAGATATAAAGTAATATCGCGCGCATTGTTTGCAATGGTTAAGATTCGTCGCTTCTTAAAAATGTACGTTACAGGAAATTTGCTGCGTATTAAAAACCGAAATTCAAGGTTTCTTAGTTTCAACATCGGTGTATACTTAAGCTATTTTAAAAAATCCTCGGAATTTGAGCTTCAACAAAATTAAATAAAGTCTTCTTCAATTTTATCCAATCATATCAATTGGAGCTTATAAAAATTGCCAAATTGAGGACAATGCAATTTTTCGGATGGCAGATATCATAGGTGAAAAAAGATCATTTCGAACTAAGTTCGGAATCTTCCGCTCTCATGTCGTAACCACACTTCACTTTGTCATAAGTTGTGAGCACTGAGCACGGGTTCACTTTCAGCTCAATCCATCAACTGCTCCACGCTTCAGTATCAACGGCTTTCCGCTAGAAACGAGAACTATCCGTGGCCACTAAATGAGTGCTCGTAACAGACAATCTCCTCTTAAAAATGATTAAATAAGTCTAATTCGACTACTTTTCCAGGAAACGCCAATTCTCGTTATTTTACGGGGACTGTCTGAAAAAATCTAGAAGAGGACGCCATGCGCACAATAATATTACGGAAATGGTCGACACTAATTCCTATCCTTTTCACAGACAGTGGAATTTTCAGCTTAGGGGAGCTTCAGCTTTAGTGCGCTAGGGGAACTTTTCTCCCCCCCCCCTTCCCACTGATTTTTTTGGTGAAAAATAACTATTATTTTCAGATTATATGATTATTGATCGTAGACTTGAACCGAAAAATAGAGCTTGCACTAAAATCGTCAGGTTGAAGTTTGGTATTGCAAACCAATGCAGGAAAAGGCTCTGCTGAATATCAAGAACTAAATTCACATAAACTGATGCACAACTGATTCACACAATTGCCTTCCTGAATGGACGTAACTAGTGTTGCACCAAACAGCATATCTCTTTGAGGGAGAACTGTGTTCATATAAGCTTTTTCCCTCTATATCGAGATTTTCAGCTTTATGCTGAATTTTAACGCACGTCGGCAAAAAACTGCAGCAAACTAAATTCAGTTGCTCGATGAATTTTTGTCAACAGTCGCATTCATCCACTTTTCGACCCACCTCGGGTGGTGGGTCGAGAATTTTGGATGTGGTCGTCAATGCTGCCAGCATGAAAACCAGACGTTGTGGGCGCACTGTCGCCCGGAGATAATTTCGTTATATTGTAACAGAGGTTGGCAGTAAGTTAAAAACTTTAACCAAATCCACTCGCAAAAATTTGCCTTATGAACAACACCTGTGCGGAAGTATGAGAATCCAATTGTGAGTCCCATTCAAAATTAAGAGAGAGGACGGGCCCTTGCAACGTCATTCGGAAGAGGAGAAGGTCAAGGGGGAGAGAGAAGGAGGCTGAATCCACACTCCTTGCTGGAGAACCGTAAGCTAATTAGGTGAATTGGTCAACTTTTCCGCTCTGCTCATATGCTCACCCAGTCCAGCTTTCCTATCCGCTTCGCATCTGCGTGCTTACACTTGTAACAAGCAGAGGAGTTCATGTAGCCAAATCTAAACCCAATGGAATACTTTTTCCGTCTCAGTTACGGTTGTACGCACATGCGCAAAGTGGCTTAAAGATGTTAAGAGTTTTTGGGAGTTAAATATTGCGTGAACTCCGGATCTGGTGTATCATTATAGATTCCATGATGGAGAATTTGTAGGTGTCTGAAATTTTGTGTTTCAAATGAAACTGCCAGGAAAATTAAGCACGAGGACATCCTTGGTTTCTGAATTGAACAATTATTGGATGAGAAATGACAAAATAACCTGATCTGCTAAAATACATGTCTTCAAATGGAAAGCGCCGCCAGATAATGTCACATATGGTGGCACATTTTCTCACTTTTAAACTTGTTTTTCTAATTTTCCATTCCAGAAAAAAATTAAGAAAAATACCGCGAACTCAGCTCATTTAACCTCGTAGATGAAAACCTCTTGGTAAGATGATTAACCTCTTAGATGAAACAATATAATATTTGTATGCGAATCGTCGTCCCCTATTCTGACTCAACCAAAACACCTAAAACTTAACATGACCTATAGGTTACTTATTGATTAGAAAAAAAGTGAATGTGAATTGAAGTCAACTAAAGAGGTCAGCAACGTTGGTATTTTTTATTGGATTTTTCCCCCTAACTTGATAAGAACGCGCAAAACTTACGCTACACTTTCTTCGCGCGTTTTTCTTCATATTTTTTCGTTCATACCTAATTTTTGAGAGATTTTTGCTGAGAGAATAAAATCTGGTTCTCCAAAAGTACCTTAAACCGTTTTTTTTATTGACTCATAATAACGCTTTGCGCTGAGATGTAAATTTTCGGAAAGTCAACCCTGGAAATAAACAGTGCTTGGTTTGATTGATTATTGATGGACATTAATTTAATTTTGGTGATAGGAATTTCGGAAGTCATTCTGCAGTAAAATCAGTTAATTGTTTACCGTATTTTTGATAGTCCAGGTGTAAATTCCAATCAGCTATTGAATTATTGGAAATTCTATCAAAATCAGAGGAAATTCAACCAGTTGTATTTTATGATTTCTCCGGCAACTCCGCACGGGTCATAGGAGTAATTGCTGGTCATTGAGGTTAGGCTCGGTATTTCTTTCTCCTCAAGAGGGGATTTAATGAAAGCTAAAAACCCGGAGCTGATCAGGATAGTATTTAGCTCTCATATTTGTGTATACCTATATAAAATGCTCTGCAGAAGATGATATCTACTCCGACGTAAATTGGCAACATGCGTGTAATCTTCAAAATTAATCAAATGGAATCCGTCTTTGCGGCGGATCAGATCTCACTGACGCAAGTTCCTGGGGCATATTCCTCGCTACGGTAACTGTACTCGCGCATGCATATCAGTACATACGAGACGTTTCGAGCGAAAGGGATTCGAGTAGTGCATCACAAAATTACCTCATTCTCGTTTGCCATATATTTTCGCAGAAAAAAAGCCGTCAATTTTTTATAATTCCTGTTTGGCAAGCCAATCTTCATTTTCAGGGAAATTCACGAAAAATTTTCCTAGAAAATGTGATATCATTCCCTGTGAAAAAAAAGTTCTCTTAAAAAGCTTTTTTGCTGTCCGCAAATGTTGGACGCATTTTTAGATCCAGCGTTGCAAAATTTCGCAATTATTGTCATAAAACGAGATAACTCGTTTTAATGATTCGCGAATTTTCGTAGTCTGTATTGTTTCCAATGAAAAAGATAAGCAAAATTCATGAAATAAGGGGATCTGTTATTATTCACGCTTGTCGACTGATTCTCTCGACATGCATTTACGCGGGAAAATTCTCGATCGGCTGAATACAGTCCCCTTTTTATACTGCATTGTAAAAAACTCGGTTAGAAAATCATTGAATGAAGATTTCATGTGCATTGAATCAGTTACCCTCCTCACAGAATTATGTTCTGATGATCGAATCTTGTTTGGATGAACAAAAAATAAGGGTCCAAATGTATAATTTTTCAATTCAGTAATTACAGAAGCAGTTCTTGAAATTCTGGAAAATATTGACGGCATCCATTGCGACGCGTATACTGTGGTTTCCTCTACCAGTGGGTCGATTGTTGTATGGTCATCAAATAACCTGTATCAATTATTTGCATTGCTAAGATAGAGACTTATCGATCAAGATCGTTCGCAAACCTTTCAACAATCAAACCGCTGGTATGTTGCTCTATGCAGAAAACTAATGGAACTGAGATCGTAACGGCCAAGAGACACATTCACTCGCCAATTGACGTCACTCACCATGTTATATCTACTACAGTTAATACTCGCCGCAGAAACTTGGCCTTAAAGAGATCTTAGAAATTTGTAGAGAGTTTTCTTTTATTTATTTGCTAATCAATATGTGCAAAACACTAAAAAACGATTTTATGACTTGTAAATAGCTAATTGAAGTGCTGGGTGCAGAGAGGGTATATCTTGGTTGCGGTATCTCAGAATCTCCGCTACCGTTCCATCCATTATAATTAAAGCAAACTGTGGGGAATTCTTTGAAACTTATACTGAATTTTTTTCATAGTTTTACAATGCTGAAATCGAAAAATTTCAGAAAATTCCTCCATAAAACATAAATTAACGGTGAAGATTTTGAGACACCACAACCAAAAAATGTTCTGAGTGCTACTCGACGCCTTTGTAATTGTGGCTGTTCTACTTCTTTTGATTCATTCACACGAGCGCAAAAAAAATAATGAAAAACAAAACAAAAACTACCCGTATAACAATAAAGATTAAGACAAAAACAAAATCAGCTGAATTACGACTGTGACTTTAAAACGGACAGGAAAGAACTTTACCGAACTTCGATGAGGATCGAGGCCTTGACCTGGTCACTTGCAGAGACTCAGACGGAGCGACGCTAAACTTGACTCGTTAACAAAGAAGCTTCGAAACTGAAATGAATCGATTTCCTCGCTCGACTTGAAATAGCTGCCATCACCTATTTTTCCGGATAATTATTGTAATGCTTCCTCGAGAAGTAATTACGGTCATTTGGTTCACTTGCTCCTCGTGCTAGCAATCCTCGTTGCCAGCTCCGAGAGCACGGTAAGATGATGAGTATTACAGCATTGATCAGAAAAAATAAATAACTTTGATTTTCTGCAAAAGTCAGAGATTTGAAATCCAACGCACTATTTCTATGTAGAAGTTTGTCAGCCACAGAGCGGTCTCACCGGTTTAGTCAGAAATTATCTCTCAAGTTTAAAAAGCTCTCGGAGGTAAGTCTGTGGAAGGAGGATCGCGTTAGTATAGAGGGGTCTACCTCTGTGCTCGGTGTTTTCTATGCAGAGACGGAAGTAAATTAACAGGATCAACCCTGTCATGTATACGGAGAAAATTTTTTAGCCTAGATTCACGGTAAAACGAGAGTAGGTTCTTGACAAAATCAGTGACACTATCCTGTTTTTCGCGAGATTTTTCATGACACACCAGTTAGTTACATCTAAAAATATCTGACTTTTGCATGAACTCCACCGAAAAAGTCTCCTGGACGAATTACTGAAAATGCTCTCTAGATGAATTATTATAAATATCCTTTACCCTCGGCATAACTGCCATACCGTTGGAGTCTTTTATGAAAGATGTGTTGTGGTATCATTTGCTAACAATGAGGATTTATTTTTTTTAAATAGAAAACTTTAACGCTAAGTCCTTACGTCAAGAAATCAGCGAAGAATCCTATTTAAAAAAGAAAGAAAAAATAGAAGAAACGAAGACATTCGTGAAAGAGGGAGCTCACTACCTATTTCAAAACGCATGTTAGAATTTTTCCGATTTTGAAATTCAGCGGTGGGCCATCCTGAGCGTAATACTTCTTATATTGATATACCAGCGGTATCATTGAATTGCATTCAAAATGGATCACCTCTGGAAATTTCCTAAACTTTCGTCATTCATCCGACCAAATTGAAGTCAAATCCATCCGCTCAATAGATCTTCTTTCTTTTTTTCAATAATTAAAAAAAAAATGTCTCATGTCAACATGTTCCGTCTTTTCACTTCCACCGATTTCTTTTTTTCAATAATTAAAAAAAAAATGTCTCATGTCAACATGTTCCGTCTTTTCACTTCCACCGATTTCTTTTTTTCAATAATTAAAAAAAAAAAAATGTCTCATGTCAACATGTTCCGTCTATTCGCTTCTACCAAATTAAAATTAGTCTCTATAAAATCTAGAGACACCAACAAATGGACGCATCTATGCTAAAAGGAACTATGCTGCACGCATACTCTATGCACATAGTTCCTTTCAGCATAAATACGTCCAAATTACCGCCAGGAGCAGACGGAGGTGAGAACCTTGTCCCATCAAACCTCCTCGACTTGCATAATTTTAACTTTGTATAGCGCTGCCGTGATAGCAAAGACAGCACTGCTATGCTAAGGAAGAACGTCGTATGAACCTTCAGGCGTTGCCAAATTTCCCTTGATAAAACGCAAATTACCCGGTAAATTTATGAATATACTCCTCCCAATTTTTCAGATAATTTCGTTCGCGACTTTACCTAAAGATTCTGAAAATTCAAAGGAAAAACATTCATAACTTTTCGGAAAATGAACATTTTATGGAAGGAAATTTGGCAACTGTCGAATGTTCATACGGCGTTCTTCCTAAGCACGGCAGAGCAGTAAGTGCATTTCTCTCTGAGCCGTGGTTAGCACATGTTTTTATGCGTCTCGAGGCTCATCTCAGCATTCACTTACGGCTCTCTTCGTTATGACGGCAGAGCGGGTTATCCTGAAACACGGCGGAGCGGTGACATGATAACGGCCGTGATTTGCATGTGATTTCTCCCGATCGAAATACAGACAATCCGGCGCGGCGGAACTTTTTCCCCTTTTCTCTTTCGGTTCCCGGACGGCAACAATAGGTGGACGTAGCCTCTCGACTTCTGCGGAGGGCCACGCGCAAAAGCGTCGCGACGCAAGCGCCGCTGCCGGCCGCCGCGAGCGGGCCCGCGACCTCCCGGGACAGACGCCGAACCTGCACGTCTTCAGCCTCTGATCCTGGGATGATGTCACACTCCTGCTGCGCTGCGTTGTCGCGTCGCAGCCTCGCAGCTCTCTCCGACCGATGGAAGGCCGTATTCCTGAACAGCTCTGCCGTGCTAAGGAAAAACGCCGTGTGAACATTCGAGAATTGCCAAATTTCCCGTGATAAAACCTGTATTTTTGACACAGTTTAAGCATATTTTTACTCGATCTTTTCAGATATTTAAGATTAAATTGCGTACAAAACCGTCTGAAAATTATGAGAAAAAATTTTACAATTTTCCCAGGAAATTCTGTTTTTATCGAAGGAAATTTGGCAACGGCTGAGGGATCATGCGGCGTTTCTCTTAGGAGGAACGCCGTATGAACATTCGAGAGTTGTCAAATTTCCCTCGATAAAATGTTTATTTTTGAGGAAATGTATGAATATTTTTCCTCTAAATTTCCAGAATCCTCAGGCGAAATTGCGAATAAAATCATCTGAAAAATTGGGAGGAAAATCTTCATAAGTTTACCAGGAAATTCGCGTTTTATCAAAGGAAATTTGGCAACGCCTGAAGGTTCATACGGTGTTCTTCCTTAGCACGGCAGAGCTCTTTTCCGTTGGATTCCACCCCAGACACTACTAAAAATGAGGGGCTTGGAGGACAAGGCGCATAGGTGCAGTTTTTACTATTTCGTGAGATACGTGTTTGAAGTTTCGATATTACATGGAGCTCATGGCAGAAAGGAAGTTTAAACTCACTTTTTTGGATTTTCGGTAATTAAAATTGGTATTTGGACGCGAATTTTTTGCAGGATATGCATTAAAACTAGTTTTACTTGAAATGACCAGTAACGACCATTCGCTCTCGACTATTCTGACATCAGCGCCGCACAGTGGATCGAGACAATTAAAGAAGTCGGACATGACCTTTTTGAAGAAAACTGCAAATTTTGATGTTTTCAAATTTTAAGGGGTGCTTCTATCAGAAAATTTCACGTGGAAACAAATGGTTTGGCTTTTAAAATCTCAAAGTTTTGTATAAATGGAGTTATAAGCGTTTAAAGTTCCAAAAGTTTGTCTGACCTCTCCTGTTGACTCGTTCCACTGCGCGCCGCGCCGGTGCAACGAGTAAATCCCGGAGACTTGTCTAATTTCGTTCTCGATGCTCTTTCGCCGGGTGTTATGCAAGCTCGTTTGCTTTGTCGACGAATTTTGTTTTGACTGAAGCGATGCAAGTTGGCGCTGTCAGCGCGCCTTTGGCTGCTGCTTCGTGAAGACGCAAGAAGTTGGTCTACGGACGTTGGCCCCGCTGATAGACGGTAGTTTGATGTGATGTGATGCTTTCAGAACCCCTCCTTCTGACAACAACACATCGGGTCTGCTCCATGATTGTTCTGCACGCTTGTAAACACTGAAATCTCCCCGCGGAGGATTTCGCAAGTTGTTGCTACACCATCGGAAACTTCAGGCTCATCGTGAAGAAAATGTAGGAGACGAGGGGGTACGGCCCCGACAGATTCACGCCTCAGCGGGTCGATATTGAAATTGATAGACAAAGCTATGGACAATGAAAACAAAAGGATGGAGGGATCCTATTGGTGGAAGCGGGTGGTTGCAATGGAGAAAGGAAGTCGGCGATAGACTAACTAACGGCAACCGACATGAGACCCCTCAGTTAGTCCATCGTTTTTCCCACTTGAAATTAGTCCGTAAGGATCACCAGTTTCAACCAATGGGATCGCTTCATATACTCTCTATGTCTTTTTTGTCGACAGCTTTGTCTATCATTTTCAATAATCGCCCCGCAGGCGGTAAGCGTGTTTACCATGTTAAGGAAGAACGTCGTATAAGCCATCGAGCGTTGCCAAATTCCTTTCGACAAATCACACATTTACAGAAAAATTTATGAATATTTTCCGTCTGGTTTTTCAGAGGATTTTGTTTGTAATTTGATCTGAAAATTCTGGAAATTTCAAGGGAAAATACTCATAACTTCCTTCAAAAATAAATATTTTCATAGAGGAAATGTGGCAACATTTGAATTCTCATACAGCGTTTTTCCTTAGCACAACAGTATAGCAGCTAGCATTTATCTAAAGGCAGGACAAGAAGGAGCGTCATGGACTTTTCATTACAAAAATAATCTGTCATCCCTATGAAGATACAGGAATAAAAAAAAAATAACTGAAATACCAGCAGAAATTGAAAATGTCACATTTCAATTTTTTCACTTCACGTATGAAATCGTTTCAAAAGTCTCAAGAAACACCCAAATCTTTGGAGCCCATTACTACTTTTTTTATTCTCCTTTTCTGTTCAAAAATTCAAGATGCCAACAATTTTACCCATATATCGTGTTCATATTTTCCACGATAAAGACTTCGAAAGCAGGAAAATTTTCCGAATTGATGCGCAAAAACTTGTCTCATTGTCAATAAGGATATCATTTTCGCTTCACGGATTCAATTAATTCGATAAAATGGGATTAAGAGCAAATTCCTCGGGCAAATCAAATCAGCAATTATCCTATGTTTTGTATGAGAAGCTGTCTCACACTAATCATTTAATCTGAAACCACCTGTTCGGGGTATTACATATCTCCACTCTTACAACCAACATAACAAAAAAGCTCTCATTTTCTCGCGGTTGTTAGCGCAGCTTAAGTTCGCTTAATTAGAACATTTCTTGAGGAATTTCAAAGAGGGTGTCGGAATGCGCATTAAAATTTCTTACTACGCTCGCAAAAAATTCTTTCCATATATGTAGGAGACAAGTCGGCAAAGAAATGCAATTTCCCAGAATCTGATCCCGGATTTTGCTGGAAAATGAGAGTGAGAAGAAAAAAAAATGAGGAAAAAAGGAAACCTTTCTGCAAGCTCTTTTGAGCCTGAGGGTCGATTGATGGATAAGGATCGAATAATCTTGAGCGATAAAGCCCTAATTAAGCAATGATATTTATCGATTTCATATCGATTCAGATATCGAGGTGCAGGTTAATAGATAGCCGGTGACGCAGCTCCCGGCGAACAAAAAGGCCGCCAGTTAGTCTGACAACGTCAAAACTTTGGGGGAAAAAATCAACCGCGAAAAAAAATGAAACCGGTGAATGAATAAATCACGAGAGAACCAGTTCTCTGCTCCTCCCCCTACTCTCAATACGTATCTCCATTGGCGTAATAGCGTATCTTAATTTCCACGTAAGCCTTGTTTTACGTATAAAACCATGCTTTTTGGGGCTCAAGCGTGAATCGAGATATGCGTTTACGTCAGAGGAGCAACGAATGGAAGTGCGTATCGGATAATCAATATTCGCGAGGAATCACAATGATCGGGAGAGAAAGAGTGATCAGGAAAAACGACTTATGAATACTGCAACGACGTCAAATTTCTTTTGGTAAAATATGAACTCTCTGGAAAAATTGTGAAATGTTTTTCTAAAAATTGCGAAGAATTTTCTTCTTGCTTTAATCTAATGTTTCTGAAAATTTCAAGGACAAAACTTTATAACCATTCTCGAAATGAAACATTTTGTTCGCTGTAATTTGACAACGTTTGTATACTTATAAGACGTTCTCCCTTAGCGAGGCGAAATGAATGGGGGTGGTACCGGGGGGGGGGGGGGGTGTTTATAAAAACAAAATTGACTTCGATTTGGAGCAAGTCCGTTGCGCAACCGCTGACCGAGTGACTGACTGCTCGACAAAGAAAGTGTACCTGAGGCGCACCTGTGCCACTTGGACTTGGCTGAGCACGCAGGGTCTTGATCGAACCCGCGCGTTTGGGACCGGCAAGTGCCAACTAATCCGGATTAGAATATCCGTTGCATAATCCAAACTTTTTCGTTTTAACGAGGATGGCATTTCGGTCAAATCATCGATCACCGAAACACGAGAAAAAAAAATGATTCCAGTGACTGACCGCAGTCCAAAGTTGATGAATGTTATTAGAAACAGTGACGATCAATTTATATATGCGGTATGTTTTAATCGTTGTCTGGGATTTGAATATTCTAAGAGACGAGAATACTCTTGCATACTTACGAGCACTGTGCTTTTGACCGTTCATAACAGAAGAAGGGACCATGGCCCATAAAAACTCAAAATTGAGATAGATATACCGGTGCACGGAGAATATAGTTGTCGGAACATTCTTCGGCAAAAACCGCCCCCAAATTCCAAATCGGAAGGATTCAGTTTGAAGTTTGCAGTTCGAATGACGCAGTATCGAGGAAAAACTACTTAACATCATTTAAATTCACTGTGTTCAGAACACGCTGCCAAATTATGATGCTACCTTACTCTCGCTAGTAGCAACTAATGAACCAATTATTCCCGATCATTTTTTTAGAACAAAGAGAGTTCTTCTTTAAAATCTTAAAAGCGCATTTTTTTTATCCAACTCAACGAAAATCGCTCCCCTGAAAAGTGCGCCTCCATTGACTCAGGTCTCCCGTGAATGATCCATACAGGAGAACCCTCATAATGATCCTTCAATTGTGTTCTTCATGACCGCTACTATTTGTTTTACTTTGAGTCATTATGCACCTGAGAAATATTAAAAGCATGTAAATTTTCCATAAATTTAAATTAATCTTAGTTGATACTTCAAAAATTTTTCATAACATAGACACTCTCTCTTAACAGCCCCTGTATAGCTTTCCGTCACGTAACTATTTGCCAAAAGTGTGTGAAATACCACTTATTCACCTTGCTTGTCGTAAATTTGTATAAACGACTGATTGAAGGATTTTAAAAATTGGCAAAAAGTATCAAATAAAATCAATATTTTTTTTTATGATTTGAGTGCCTATTAAGAGGCTGTACACCGTACATCATCGCAAGAATCACGTTACATAGCACTTGTCTGTTTAGTCTTTCATAAGTTCAATGTTTTCATACTAAATTTTGAATATTTGACTCGTAAACAAGACTACTCCCACAAGGGAAATTGCCTCGAAATTCGCTCATATTTTAACATCAAAAATATATCTCTCTCCGCAAAGATAGCTGAGCTCTTACAGAAGGAGATATTCTGAATAATAATTAATTAGGCCTCTGATTCAATCCCAACCCGGAATGGTTGATCCCATCATAAAATGTTATGAATTCGTCTGCCCGGCAAAGAAATTTTGAAAGTAGCTTTAAGCCCAGTGAAATTGCCGTCTAATGATCCAAAATTTCAAATCTCATGGAGCTTACCCTACAGACTTTCACTGATTGCAAGCTATAAAACAACGGACGGACAGTGCTTATTTTTAGTTATGCTGCTCCAGAGTTATTACCGACCTAATGAAGCTTATAAATACGTATGGACCAGAGGACTCATAACTCCAGTCTCACTGTAGAATTTTGGCCATGACGAGATTAAGGGGGTGGGAGGGGGGTTGAGGGGGTCCCGTTCCGTCCTAAAGTCCAGCGTCGCGTCTATAAGGCATGTCCACGGCGATTAAAGTGCTATAATCGAGACTAGTTTAGCAGCATAGCGTTACGCACTGCCTACCAAGCCTCTTATGGTAGCCTACGGCACTCTATTATGCAGTGTTGCCGATTTTCTAATGGATACATTTATATACAGACAACTTTCGAGTTTTCATAGCGTTTTTCCTTACCACGGCAGAATAGGTCATGCGCTCTTCTCCGTGGTTGGGCTAAAAAACTAAAACCAGCATTATTACGATTTTTTACAGAGGTTGGCCGAGAAAATGAAAATTATATGAAATTGATACGCCCTTTTCAGACGTATATAACTCACTGACCCATAACCTTTATTCTTTTGTTTTTTTCCTCCTTATGGCGAGTGGCTTAAGTTTTTTTTCATCTTACCAGTATGCACTTTTGTGAGAAAAAAATAACTAGATCCAACTAAAGAATTGACATTAATCTCTGCAGAAAAAGGGAGGTAAAAAGGAGAAAAAAAGAAGAAAAAACTGGTCCAGATCCGGGAGAGGTCCGAAATAAAACTGGACGAAAAACAAACAAATGTGTGGAAAAGGTTACGAAGTGTGCGCACGATGTTGGCAAAAAAATATACAAATGAAAATAGTTAAATAATAAAAAAATAAAAAAAAATCCAAGACAGCAGAAACAAAAGTGGATCCGGTTGTGCGAATCCACAAATACGAACTAATCTCACTCGTGTCCGAAAAAAAAAAATTCCGATCCTAAAATCACTAGATGATGTCTCCGCTTTGTTCTCAACAGAAAATCTACTGCCACCGCGCATCGAAAAGGCATTGAAAATTCTCATCGCTCCCGAACCGTCTCATTTGCATCCGAAGGATTAATTTTTTCCGCTGCCCAGGAATTCCATGAATCACGTGTGGAGGGATTTTCTTTTTTAATTTCCCTCTCGTTCTGCAGGCCTTTACCAGACCATAACCTCCAAAAATGCGTTTGACTGAGATTAAATGAGTCTGGTTAATTTATTGTCCTCTCTATTCATAATTATTTACGGAGACCGAGGCATTTAGGCACGTACCCGCGGGGAGGCATGCGCATGAGTCATTACCGCGGCTGTGATTCAGGATCGTCGACGAGGGCGGGGGCCAGTGGCGTGGCGTGAATTGCGATATATCGATTGTTATGCCATTTAAACCTATGAAAAAAGATCGATTATCAGGGTGTTCGCAGCGAACACCTTAGTAATCGATTCTTTACCATAGCTTCAAATGGCGAGATATCGATAATCGATTATTCACGCCACGCCACTGGCGGGGGCGGACCCGAGACGATGAGCCATTGATGGATGGAATACGAATGAATGGGCCCGGGTGGCTGGTCATGTCATCGACATTCCGAAAAAAAAACAACTCGCGGAATACCGTTTGGCGTCTTACAGTCTGATCCTCGGATCTTTTTTTTCTTTTTTTTTTGTAATTTTGGCACTGCACTTACGAGTGAGTAGTTATTCAGCAAAGGCGAAAAATATTTAACGTATCGTGCAGACTGAATTATGAATTCATCGTTCAAGAATCCATGAAAAAAACCCTCCTGAAGTTCTGCTTCACTTCTTCCTTCTAGAGTGCAATACTCTCCGCTAAAAATGAGCATAAGGAAGATGCTGCAAAAATGAAGACTGAGACTCAATATCATTGTTAGATTAACTCATTTAATCCTATCCATGATCCATGATTCATTATTCAATTCTTCTCTCGCATGATTTCCTGCCCGTGCTATCACTGTTATCAATACAGGATGCTGACATTCCGGAGAGTAAGTTTCATCTTCAAGGGCCATAAATTTTGAGTTATGAAGACAGCTCACTGGAATTCGAGAGGAAGGGCTAAAGGAGTGAATTTGAGATAGGAAATCATTCACTATGGCAATTTTCTTGTTTTTCTTTTTTTTAAAACGAATTTTATTTAAAAATATCGTTACCGCTACAAAAACTGTATGGCTTGTATCTGGCGATAATTGAAGACATCAAAAGAACAAAACATATTTTTCCTTGAACGCCGTTAATCGAGTAAAGTCTGCCTAATTTGGTGATCATAATATTATATCCTCATAGATTCATAAAAGCAATAAATATGAAATTTTAATAAATTTATGCCACATAACTTGATGAACACACACCGCAAGAGACAATCCAAACGGAAATGTCACCTGTCACATCGCTAAATTTATGAGACAGACTTATTTTGGGTGATTTTCATTATGTCAAATTCTGAGTTAAAACTCTCAATCAAGACGCTCATTAACCCGTTAGTCGGCACAAGTCGCTCGTAAAACCCGTTTCGTAATCCTGAGGACATGCAGTACTCGATTTAAATCGACAGTTTAGAGACGAAAGAACGTAACTATATTTCATCACTGCAAAATGTCCTCTCGGAAATTGAATTCTGATTTGGAAACGGTTAGGCATTTCCAAGCTGAAAATTTCACTATTTTTTTCATGACACGCAAAAAGCATCAACATTGTAGACGAATTGTGCGCCGAATCAGTCTTATGAGAAAACTAAATTGTTTCAGTTAATTTTGCAACCTTGAAATTAAGTTACGTTCATGGAAACAACATGATGTAGCTACGTAAGAAACAACGACAAAACATAAACTTGAAAATTAATTGGATGCAAGTATATCAATGAGGCATTCTAGGTGTATCGCCGAGGAATTAGACGAACGAGTTATCATGTTAGGAAGACTGCGATGTTTACGAGGCTTAAGACTCTCACTTTCACTTCCAAAATCGTTTCCGATGTTTGTCTTGTAATCGGCCCGGGCGGTCATCGAGTGTCGGTCCAACTTTGGTATTGACGCGGCATAGCTTGTCCGTTCGCACCTTGGTTGGGAAAACTGAGAATTCCGGTCCTCGGGTGACGCAATATCACCGCGCCAGTTATGATGGCGTTTGCCGACTTCCTCTGCAGTCTGCCTACATCTCTATGTTCGTTTGTCAAGTAGCCGGTTTGTTAGAACAACGCTTATGAGTTTTTTCCCTCGATGATTTGTCATTTGCGTTCGTTCATCCCGAATTTCGTAACTTGTGAGCTAATCGCTGAGGTAATCAGGTCGATCACTCATCTCCTGCTCTGATGAAATGTTCGAAAACTCGACACGCATGATAGAGGCATCGATTTTTAGATTAAAATATTAGACATATTCTAACACGCACTTGAAATTTTTTTCCGCGAGTGGGGATAGCTATGCAGAAAAAAAAATACTTCCGAATTGGAGTGGCAACGGATAAGAAAGTCCATTTACTGACAGAGACGGGTTGGCACAGGGGGACAGGGGACAGTGGCCCCCTAAACAGTAAACTACAGCATAAGGCCAATTTGACAAAATTCATGGGCCCGATTCTTCACTTCTCAAGAAATCTTGTAGAGCTTTTCAGGGTGTCTTTTAACCCTCTCCCTCCCCCATAGTCAGGAGGGAACCTCATTTTTTTTTCTCAGAAAGGCCCGCGCCCAACCAATCAAAAAGTTGGAGCAAATCCGCCTTTCCCTCCTTACTGGAAGAGTGATTTTTTTTACTAAGAAAGGAATATTTTTTTCTGATTAAGAATATTCTTAGTCGATAATGATGCTGGGCAAAAAATTAACTAATATCTTCTCTTTTGGGTTGTTTTCTGCTGTAAGAATCTCCTGGATACATTGCCGATACTTGAGGAATAGACTACATAACAGATCCTATGATGAGCTGAAATTTTTAAAGGAAAAAATACCTGTAAAAACTATTGAAACATAGTCTAAAATTATTCCATCCACTGTAAAGTTGCTAAAGTACTAAGCACACTGCATCATGGCATGTTTTATTTCCGTTCCGAAAAAGTCTGGCTTATGACGTCAAAACGATGCGTAATGAGAATATTTTTTTTAGTCTCAAAGAATTTTCGTTAATTTTGGACCATAGTACATTACGCACATCTAACTGAGTTCGAATAATTTTGCACCCAGTTTACAGAGTACCTCCTGGCGTAACGTATCTGATGTGACATTAAAAATTGTTTCAACGCGACGATGAACTTAACCGTCTCTATTTCATCCGCTAAAACTAAAATGACGGAAGACTTAAAGGGAAGTTCAAGGACCATGAATTAGCGGTCTGTGCAAATATGATACCTGGCTAATTTTTATGCACTGCACGGTCGTCCATTATTTTGGCGGTGCTTATTGCCAGTCGGTTCTTCGAATTAAGCATGTCTGCGTTTTGAAAAACTCAAAGAAGCCGACTCCATGTCTTTTGGCCTTACTTCCGATGACGTCATCGATGATATTCAAGACCAGATCAATAATTAATTTCGTACTTTGAAAATTTTGGGGGGAAGGAGGATGGCACAAGCAGAGAAGGGGGACCGTATTCATACTGGTTCGTTGGTTCAGTATTGCAAAAAAAAAATTCTTGACTTCAGTTGTAAAAGTCGGTTGAAATCAGAGAAAAAGTAAACAATCTGAAAAAATTTGAATCCAAAAACCCCCCTAGAAAAAGAAATTGTCATCCCTGGGAAATCTGCGACACCGGAATGCGAGGCGTTCTTTTAAAATTTCGCTATAGAAACACAGACCTCCCACTAGAAAGGGCTAGTTTAAAGGTTGATTGAGAAACCGGACCTACAGACGCTATAGTGTTACATTACAGAAAAGCGATTTATCGATTTTCTCTAATCGGTAGCTTCGAAGGAACCAGGTCGTTGGTAATGTTTGGGTCTAATTCGATATATCGGAGAATCCCTATGCTGGCGTAATTTTGGACCGCGATGCAATAAGGAATTGCAAATTTAAGCTCATCCAAGAAAGATCCTTTCTGCATAGGGAAGCTAATTCCACGTATGTCGTTTCTAATATGAGTCAGCAATAGTGACTTTTCATTGCAAAATGTAGTCCATTTAAATCTCTGAAAAATCGATAGCCCAATTTAAAACTTGGCAACGATGCGTTAGAACGTGGGCTAATGGCAATATCGCTGGGAGTATGACTCGTGCAAATGTTAATATGAGTTCACGAGCTTAAAATTCTCTAAAATTCTCGGAGCTGCGAGGTTTTTATATGCACGGAGGGATGACTTGCTAATCGAGTAAAAATAGACGAGTCAACCCGCGACGCAACTATAAACAATCGACTCGGATTGGATGACGAACACGTGCGGGTCGCCACCCACCACACATGTCTGATCCCTCGGACTCAGATCTGTCGCCGGGGAAATCGGAGTGCTTAAATGGCATAAAGAGGGGAGCTGAAACTACCTCCTACATCTGACCGGTATTTATGATTTACTATCATTAAATTCTGTACGAGAAAAACACTAAAAAAAATTAACGGTATTAAAATTAATAACTATCATACGGATATATGATAAAATGTAATCGTTTTAAATACGTCAGATTAATAGATTGCTTTCCATTGAATCGGAACGTGCAAAAACCGCTGATGTCCATTTTTCCAGTCTTAAGTTTTTTTGAGTTCGTAATACTTTTCGGTGT
Source organism: Bemisia tabaci (assembly GCF_001854935.1). Taxonomy (NCBI): domain Eukaryota; kingdom Metazoa; phylum Arthropoda; class Insecta; order Hemiptera; family Aleyrodidae; genus Bemisia; species Bemisia tabaci. The sequence continues at coordinate 130,172 of NW_017556795.1, forward strand.
TATTTGCAACCATAGTGGCGGTAAAACTCGTCTCCGAGTCTCCTTAATCCTAAAATGAGTCTTTTTATCACTTTCATGGAATGAAATGAACTTTAAAGCTTAAAAATTGCTTTCAGAGTTGAGGCCGTAATGGAGCGAATATCCCATACGCTATCCAGAGAGTCCACATCTATCTAGTCAAACTCTCCATGCAAAGATAGGGAGCAAATACATTAGCAGGGTTGCCGTGTTTTCAGTTTTTGAGTCCCTGAACGAATTGGCAACCCTGTTAATGCATTTTCTCCCTATCTTTACATGGAGAGTTTGACTAGGTATGGATGTGGACTGTCAGGATAGCGTAGAATATCCTCCCCTCAACTTTAGAAGCTTTTTCTGAGCTTTGGAGTGCGTTTAACCAGTGGCACCATAGTGTTTTTCGCGAAATTTTAAGTAAAAATTAGTAATAAAATCGCAAATTCCTGACAGATGCGAGAGGTCTATTGGACGGATTAAACCAGAATCTCCGAACTGTATTTCACGTATCCTAGTTTTCAAGCATAAATGCATAGAATAGCATAATGTGTATATTTTTAAGTTTGTGTAAAAAAAAAAGTTCAAAAATCTAATTTGGTACCTCGGATATTTTCTGCTATGAAGAGCCGCACTTTATTCGACCAGATTAATTTTTATGCGCGATTTACACTTGTTCGGTAAAACACCGCTCGTAAGCCGGGAGCCGGGAAGTCCCGCGCGTAAAAAACGTCCGTACAGTGGTTTCACATCATGCTAAAACTGAAGCTGTGAAAAAATCAACTGGAGAACGCATGAGTATTCTTTAAAAAGCACGCATTGATTATCAAACCAATGATACCAGATTTCTTGAATAATGTGGCTAATTTACAGCGGTCTCCATGGGAAATTTCGACGTCTCAATAATTTGTTTCCGAACCGACCTTGACGTTTAGGTGCTAATCCGGTGCTTCGAACGGTCAAGTTCCGTGCTTGGAAAACCCCCTCAATAATGCATGACTTCAGGATGCACGATAAAGTGATTGGGAAACTAGTACAACTCGTACCTCGTTTGGCGACGTTCCGAACTTAATTGCACTGAACAAAATTTGCCTATCAATAAAATTTCCAGATGAGAATTCCCATCGAGTCAACCGAAAATATTTGTCAAGGGACAGGACCACTGACCAATGCTCCCATTTGCCGGAACCAGTTCCGAATTTCGGAATTTTTGAGATTTTCCTGAATTGATTTTTCCCGGAACTTTTGAAATTCTCGAAATGTTCCGAATCTTTTGCATTTGCGGAACTTTTGGAAAATTCAAACAAGAATTCCGGAACTTTTGACGGTCATGGAATGGGGAAAATTTGAACAAAAAAGTTCCGAAGCCCGGAACTTTTGACGGTCATGGAATGGCGAAAATTTGAACAAAAAAGTTCCGAATCCCGGAACTTTTGACGGTCATGGAGTGGGAAAAATTTGAACAAAAAAGTTCCGAATCCCGGAATATTTTATGAACATGCAATAAGAGCAGTAGACATGACATTTCATTGAAATAACAGAAATACCGTGAGAATATGGAGACTGACTGTTGAAACAACGAGAATTCTCGGATTCTCGTTAGACAACAGGAACTGTAATGTCACAATAAAAAAACAATTTAAAAGCGGGTAACAAGGCTAAAATTTCACATACACAAAACCAAAACGTTTCGGCTGAAAATTCAGCCATCTTCAGTTGGATAAATCAAAATAACCAACTGAGGATGCTGAATTTTCAGCCGAAAAGTTTTGTTTTGTGTATGTGAAATTTCAGCCTTGTTACCCGCTTTTTAAATTGTTTTTTTTTATTGTATATCTTGTCACGGGCTGCAGAGCATCTATCATACTTCATATAATGTCACATTTAAGCTGGCGCTTTAATGCCTCAAAGAGATCAATCGACGTTAACCGAGAGGACCGCCCTTTCTATCATAGAAGAAAAATAATTTAAATAGAATTATCGGTGCGCGCGTCGAAAAGAGAAGAGAACCGAAGAATTTCCAGAAGCCTGGGACGTTCCACGTCCACGGACTGGAACGTCGCCCAGTGAAAGGACGTTTCGATAATTAAGTACTCTCAATTGAAAGTAGTGCTTAGTTCTTCGCTTGGCGACCAAGTTTGAGCCAATTTCAGCCAGCGGAGCTCAAGCCAACTACACCCACTACAGAGCGCTTCTCCGGCAATTTGTAGAAACCTTGAAAGCGTTGCACGTCGCGGGGAACACCACGGACAACAGCCGAGAGGCATCACGAAACGAATGTTAACGGTGAAAACCTACTTGAACAAGCTGGCGGGAAATTACATTTCAAGTATAAATAATAATGAGATTCGTTTTAATCTAAAATTTCATAAAAAAAGTTGCACAATTTTTTTCATTGCTTGTACACTGGAAAAAAGTCGCTTGGATCTAGAGCCCAGACTCTTGAAAACAATGACAAGTAAAAATACCCTTGATTTATTCAGATTTTTGCTTGAATTAAAATGAAATCCGCTCAAATTAAGAGGCCTGGTTCTCGATTTAAGCAAAAATCCGATTGAATCAAGAGTATTTTTTTATTGTCAATGTCTGGACTCTCGATCCCCAGATTGTTCCAGTGTCGAAAGAACTGTGGATCCTGATGTTACGGGAATTTTTCCGGAGTTTTTTGACCTCTAAAAACCCCCAAAAAATCAAAATGCCCCAAAATTCGGATTTTCAAAACGATCACTTTTACGCGAGAACGGATCTGGCGCTTTCGTGACGTCACAGTACATGACAAACCTGGTTTCTTCATCGTTTACAATGTTTCTGCGTAAGGAATTAGTAGTCGCTTGATGAAGAGACCAGGTTTGTCATGTTTTGTGACGTCACGAGTGTAGCGGATCCGTTCCCGGGCAAAAGTGATCGTTTTGAATGGGTCGGTTCCTAAAACAGCTTTTTAGCGGCTCTGGTGCTTGCACTAGAGCTGCTATTCCGGACGGTCCCAGCTGGGGAGGGGGGGACTGATTTTATTTTAATTGATATCTTTTTCCTGTGAGCGAATGCTACGTTGTGTAGTGTATTTTTGGAATCATGGTGATACTGTCAATAATTCAAAACGGGTCTGTGCTTTAATCTCGCACTGGAAAAAATGTACTTTACGTTTAAAATTTGAAAATTCAAATCTATAAGTTTTCGCGCTTTTTTCGAAGAATGCCGTGGTTGGAGCTTCCTAGTCATACTACTCGACATCAGCTGATAGCAAACAAAGGTTACCAAGGAAACCGTAAATAAACGCGTAACAACTACCGTCGCCAGAGCCGCTTTCCGACGCGAATGCGTTGGAGCTTCCTGCTTGTTTTGAGTTTGAGGGATGATTTTAAGATTATTAATAGCACTATCGGTCTTTATTGTAAAATTTTCCATTGGAATCAGTTATCAATTTGCAAATCCCCGCACCTTGTGACAGGCCCAAATACAATTTTTCCTAAATTTCGATTTTAAACAGAGAGAGTATGGAAGAGCTCAACCCCTCTTATTTCAACTCTCTCCAAAATGTGGGATGATTTCTGTCTACATAACTCAGTTCATTCATTACATACTTGAAAAAAGTCGCCCAGGAGGATTTGTTTTTATGGGCATGGAGTGAGTCTTAAACGCCAGATTGGCAAGTTTATAGTTACAGTTGAATCCGAAGCAACGTGACTGAAATATTTCGCGTTTTTCGGATTCATGATATATTATAGAGGGGTCGGTGGGTGGCGATTCTTGTATTGTTTGCTTTTTTCCTATGTAATATTGGAATCTCTTATATTACACTCGCTTCTAGGCAGGGCAGCCTATTCCAACGGAAATCGCTTTAGTTTCTATAATAATCACTGAAAAAAGCCAAAATAAGAACATCACGGGGAGGCCTATATTTAAAATTTAATTCACATTATTTTGGGTTTTCTTGAAACGAAAGAAAAGAGGTCTCACAATCTTACACGGCAGCATTGCAATACACCTGCTTCATTTTTTTCCCCGCAAGACGCATTTACGTTAATTAACACGTATTTTCACTCTCTCATTTTTTTCCATCCATCGCCAGGAAAATTCATGTCGCCCAGGTAGTTTAAACCCCACGCTATTACACTGCGTTTTGCAGAATGCAGTATAATTGGACCGCGTTAAGCAGTAATGAACAAAGCTGCATCGGCTATTGCCAAATTCAATTGGCCCATTTAGATTTTTACTTGAAAACTGTTGTGCGGATTTTTGTCCAAATTTCAGTGAATTTTCTTCATAGCACGCGGCAAAGTTCCTCGAATTTTAAAAGGAATCCGCACAAGCGTTCTCTTGTAAAAAATTAAAATGCCTGTAGTTCAATTTGGCACTAGCTGATGTGGCTTGGTTCCTTTCTGCCAAACGCGGTCCAAATAATTAAGAGAAAAATGTGCAAGAATTGAGGTTGCGAGCTTTTGATAATTTTAATATTTCTGCGCGAAGGAAAAGATTCTGGAGCACTTTTTGCTTTCTCCGTGGGAGCGAGTCGGTATGAACTGCGTCCGCGTCTGTCAAGCAACTTTTTCGCGTACGTCTTGCACTGCCAGCTAAGGATAAACGCCGTATGAGCCTTTCCCCTAGCAAATCACTAATTTTCAGGAAAATTTTCGAATATTTTTCTACCAATTTCTCAGATAATTTTGTTTGTAATTTGATGTACAACGTCTGGAAATTTCAAGGAAACATATTCACAATTATCCTCTAAAATGAACATTTTATTGAAGTAAATTTGACAACTCTCGAAAGTTCATACGGCGTTATTCCTTAGCACGGCAGTGCAGAGCACCGAACCGAACAAGCGGCGCGGTGGGTACTAGTTTGTGCGTGTGCAGGTTAACCTGTATGTCTGCTTAAACGGTTCTTTAATTAGTGTTCACGAATCTATCTCTGGTTTATCGTGACCATTGCTGTCAAGTAGTTGAAGAGCTCAACGTTGAATCAATCTCGGCCAGTGGTGTACCCAAGAACACGGTTTATTTTTTTTGAAGACGCAGATCGGCGTTAAACGCAGGTACACTGCGTTCAAACCGTACAACGCCAATTCGACTTTATTTTGCAATTAGAAACTATGCGAATTCTGGCTCACTTTAGAAATAACGTATACCTATGCCATTTTTTTTTCCTGCGCTCATACTGTATGTATTGACGGTTGAACCAGAAATTTTAGTTCCTACTCACAGGAAAAAAATATCTTAAATTTGCCGCACTGGAAAAAATACATTGGATCTAGAGTCCAGACTCTTGAAAACATTGACAAGAAAAAATACTCTTGATTCAATCGGATTTTTGCTTAAATCAAAACAAAATCCGCTTAAATTAAGAGGCTTGGTTCTTGATTTACGCTAGATTCTGATTGAATCAAGTGTACTTTTTCTTGTCGATGCTTTTAAGAGTCTGGACTCTAGATCCAATGTGGTTTTTTTTCCAGTGCGCCAAGAAGTGTTTTTTCTTAAATCAAGAATTTTACTGCTTAATATAAACTACTTTTTTGCTTAACCCAAGGTAACTTTTCTTAAATCAAGAAAAAATCAGCTTCAATCAGGATAAAAAGAATTTTTGGCGGCAAATTCAAGAATCACCATGATTAAGTCAAGCACCCTTTTTCCAGTGTACATAACGAGTGAGGAAATCGATTGTAGTATCAGAAGGAAAAAATGAAATATTGGGTATTTCAAGTGCAACTCGTCTTTGAGTGCGCTTTAAGAAAAAATTACTCATTATTTCCTCGCAGTAATCGAGCCTCAACTTACATTTGATTTTGTAACTCTGAGGCCTACAATTTTCACGAAATTGCAAAAACGTCAGCATGAAATGCGACTTTGTAGAAATTAATAAAAATTTCATATTAAATTTTACTATTCTCTGAACATCACGAAAATGTCACTGACCTCCTCCATCCGTCATACCCTTCGTATCCCTTGTAGACTCGGCAACATGATTTGTTATCATGAGCTCTCGAATTGCGTGCACCTACTTTGTGCGCAGCATGGTCCGCGACTGTTGCCACTTTTGGAGCCCACGATTCGATATTTGGACGTATTTATGCTAAAAGGAACTATGTGCATAGGGATTGCGTGTGACATAGTTCCTTTTAGCATAAATACGTCAATTTATCACGGTCATATATGAATTTTACAGTCAACCGGCAACCTCCACCTGTAGCCGCTGCGCGGGTCGATTGCAGATTGCATGTTTCTCTACTTTTTCCAATTTTCTACGATTTTGATGACGCACAGATGTAGGTTTTATCTACTGTTCCGAGTTAAATCGGGATCACTGCGTTGCGTTCAAAAAAATTCTGGGATTCCATAAGGACTCATCATGTCCAAGGTCGTGCTAAAAATCTGGAGCGACGATAACAGTTCGTTCCCAATACTTTTTTCAAGGAAAAGTTGCCCTATCGAGGAACTGTATCAGTGGCGAGGCTTAAATGATCGATTATCGATAACTTACTCGATATGTATCGAGTTTGCGATTATTGAGGTGTTCGTATCGAACACCTCAATAATCGCAAACTCGATACATAGCAAAGCACGCCCTGCCCCTAAACCATATCTGTAATGATTTCCGGTTCATAAAGTTGGAGCTTTTTTTTTTAAATCCATATTTTGGTTTCTTATACATTTTTCATGTACCTCTCCTTATTATAGCGGAATATATCAAAATAATATTGTACTGAGAAGCCCTAAGAAAAGCGCATACATCCACCAGGGTCTTGCGGGATTAATAAGTGATCTCTCCATTAATATCAGACATAAAAACTTTGCATTTGTTGCATATTAATAATTTTAGGGTAATTTGTAAGTTTTTTACCATGGGAACATGATTCCATGACCAGCAAAAGACCGCTCCACTGACCGATTATGAAGCAGACAGGTAAATATTAAGAATGCGACTATTTTAACACGTAGGATCGGTTTTTGCCCACGCGCTGACATGAAGGGGAACTGTGCTTACTTGCTCTTTTGAAGCCTTATCCTGTAGCACTGAGTACAGCGTTGTTCGCCTTCACTTTGACTAGATAGGCAAAATCATCTCTTTCGCGTCAGAGTAGTCGCATTAAACGCTCCTTTTTATGCCGTATGAGGTTTCAAGTGAACAGAAAACTTCGATTTGCCTCCACTCTAACTGGGTGTAGGCAAAAACAAACCCCCTTTATTCACTTTACTCGGCAGTTTCCATTTAAGCACCGAGTTCACAAAACTTCGGACACCTGCAAATTCTCCATTGAGTTTTAGCAGTTTCATCGAAAATTCAGAGAAGCTGTCATCATAGTTCCATCTGTTGAATTTTGAAGGACCTTTATGGAGGTTTCTATGTTTTTTTTTAGAACGGACTTTAAATTTCCAAAAATTGAGTCAAAAAATGTTCCTCAACAACGATTCAAAATCGACTGTAGGCAGAGTGCTAGACTAGTTCCTCTCATAGGCCTCAAATTCTTCAGTGACCTCATTAAACAGCACCAACCCAACGGCCGATGCACCTAATTAATGAGCGACACCCACTCCCAGGACGTCGCGACATTTGGTTTACTTAAAAAAAAAAACACTGAGTTAACTCATAATTCATGCGTCAAAAACGACTTGAATATGAAATATTACCGTGAGTCCTCCAATGTTGCCATTCGGCGGATTACTCTCACGGAAAACAGTTTCATATACTGCCGTGCTAAGGAAAAACGCCGTAAGAGTCTACAGGCGTTGCCATATTTCCTTAAATGAAGAGTGAATTTACTGAGAGAATCGTGAATATTTTTCTTCAAACTTCCAGACAAATTTCTTTGATATTTAATCTAAAATATTCACAAATTTCAAAAAAAAAATATACAAATTTTTTTTCAAAAATACATGTTTTATCCGATAAAATTTGGCAACTCTCGAATGTTCATACGCCGTTTTTCCTTAGCACAGCAGCATAAACGCATTTTGCACGAAAGGCGACAACACTGCTTTAATTTAGGGTTTATTAGACACCCGTATGATACGTCTGTGAAGAGTCAAATCGTGATCCCGCACATCGTCAACTCACCGTGAAGCACTGTTGCCGGTTTGGTGGATTTTGTGGAATTTCGGCGTGTTTAAGTTCGATGATGTAAGCGTGCAATGACAATGTTGCGGTAAAATGAAGAGGTCATGCCGCGACTGGATAGGAAGATCGTCAAAGGTCAAGGATTCTTTTGGAGTCTGCCGCGAGACAGCGCGGCGCGGACATCAGCGAGTCAGAACTGACTGGTCGTTAATACCTCATTGGTTATGATCAAAATTATTAGAAGAAACAAGACCACTTCTGCCGTGCTAAGGAAGAACGTGTAGAAGCCTTCAGACGTTGCCATATTTTCCTTTATGGAACCTAATTTTTCCTTGAAAAATGTTGCATATTTTTTTCGATTTTTGTTTGCAATTTAATCTGAAATATCTGAAAATGTCAAGCAAAAAAACGCATAACTTTCCGTAAAAAGACATGCTTTATCGAGGGAGATTTGGCAACTCTCGAATGTTTATACGGCGATTTTCTTTAGCACGGCAGACTACACTAAAAAAAACCTCTTGGTTCAGGAGTACAGTTTCTTGTCGCCAGATTTAAGAGTCTGGACTCTTGTTTCAAGCGGATTTTGAATTGAATCAATGCAAAATCCGCTTGAAACAAGAGTTCAAGACTCTTAAATCCGGCAACAAGAAACTGCACTCTTAAGTCAATGCACCGCGGCATTGGTCCAAGAGGTTTTTTAACCAGTGTAGTGATCGTTCCGCTATCAGTGTCTCACTCCAACATTCCGGTCAGAAAAAAGGACCAGTAAAATCAGTGGGGGCATTCAAGAAGGATTTTGACCAGGGGGTTAAATTTTTTATGTTTCAAAAGAGATTACTTCTGTTCGGCGAAATTTTTCCTTCAGGAGACCAAATTTGTCCAGAATTAGCCTAACTACATCATACACTGCCTAATTTTCTGTGATTTTTTTTCTTTTCAACAGAAAACCATAGCAACGCCGAGACTTAAAATTCAGTAAATTCCTTGTAATTTAGAGGAGACAGTTCAAAGACGTCTTGCAGGTTCGTTCTCCGGCATGAAAATAAAACGACATGAGAGGAAATCCGATACCGTGGAATACAGTTACGCTGATTTTGTTTATATGTGTGTAACTAGGGAAGGACATCCAGATCTTCAGATAGAATGAATTACTCATAGTGTACTCTTTGAGAAACCTCATGGTGGATCCAAAACGAGGATACCCAGAAAAAGTCCTGCCGTAAGTTCAGCCGAATCAGATTGTTAAAATCACAAAACGTTAAAAATGAAATCTGAAAATGGATATTTTTGTTAATATTTCTTTTAACAAAATGAACTGCGCGAGTTGGCGAACACTCGATGAATATTGCACGTTCCGGTGGGCTCCAGCTGATATCCTTGAAATTCTGACCTGAAACCTGATAACTCTCATTTTCATCTTGAGAGCATTTTGAAAATTACCGAGTTTTGGTTCCATCTTAGGAGAATTCGGTTCCCTCCTTCTTCCGAATTCATAGAAAAACTAGCCGTCTCATCGCGCGTTACTGGCAAGGTTTTTGTCGGTAAACACGGATGGTATGATGTCAATGTTTCCGTATTCCGAAGTACGAGCGTTTCCGAAATCGGAGTGCGAAACTGGCGCCTCTAGAAACTCAAGAGTTTGCCAATTTTCGCATGAAAAATAACAATGAGCAATATACATCATTGTGCGTCAAAGTTTTAGTTAATGCCCAAGAGACCGGAGTATTTGTGCAGGACTTCGAAAGTATTCTGCCTGTATGAATTCCATTAAAAGAAAATGAGATGGGGAAATACTTATTTTTATGCTATTTCACGTAGTCTGACGATCGTTTCGCACTAAAAATGTCAGATTTCACATCAAAATTTTTTTCAAAGGAATAGGAATTTGTGAAAAATTTTATCGTGAAACCATTTTTAGGATTTTACACGATTTTAATAAAATCTTAAAAAAGAAACGAATCGACGGCGAAACTGCAAAAATCAGGGCGGATCCAGTAATTTGGCAACACAGGATTTCCTCGATTTAAAGCTATGTTAAATAATCGATTCTTGTCGGAGCACCTGGCCCCTTCAAGAATCGATACATTTCCATAGGTTTCAATTGAGAAAAAAACAATGTTGCCAGTTTGCTGGATCCGCCAATAGCAAAAATGCATATCTTGGTTGCGGTGTTTCGAAATCTCCGCTACTATTTTATTTTTTAAAAGGAGACCATACCATCATCGTGGCTTGAAGTTTTCATAGAATACTCTTGAAAAATAGAAGAAAAATCACTGTAATTTTCAAAAAATGACGTTCAGCAGTTTTCCATGGGGGAAACGAACTATGACAGGAAGTCTGGGACGCTCCGAACCGAATCACGCATTTCTGCAGTCACACCATTGAAATTTTAGTGCATGTATGCATTTACCTGCTTGGTCGTAGAATTCGAGAAAATAGAATAGAGAAGCGATTATTTCCGCGAAAAATTCTATTGAATACTCATTGTGACTCTGTCCTTTTTTTCCAACGGTTTTAGGATGTTGCTGTCCATTTCCGGAGAATTTCCCGGAATTTTACTTGGGGGATAACAGGTAGCGAAGTTTTATTGCGTATTCTCGCGTTCTGACTGTACTAATCGCCGCCAAAATGAAAAAAAAGTAAATAAATAAATCGAACATGCACCGATGCGAGATCATCAAAAGTCAACACAAAATCTTCCTCGTTTGTTTAGTGAAAAGCAAGTAAGCCCAAGTTTAACAAGTTCTTTCGAAAATAAACTTTCAAAGTAGACCGTTTAGCGGTCCAAGTCTGGCAGCGCTGCATGTCACCGAGGTGAGGTAACGCCTACATTACTAAAGCCGAACGATTTGTCAAGCACTAAAATATATGAATGTAGCGTTTATATGACGTCACATGCACGAAAGGAACCTATCACTGTCCATCTAATCTTACCCAACCGGCCAATTAAACTACTTCCGAGAAACAAGGTGCACCATGCGTTTCGCCCGAATGTAGCCAATTTTCGAAGACTGAACTGAAGTTAATAGTGTTAAAAACGCATTTTACACATATGTCAATACTGCAATTAATGATTCATTATCCACAAATTTAACGGGAAGTCTGATATTTTTTGAAGTTTCATTTCCTTAGCTTAGCGATTTTGAAATAAATGAGTTTTTAAGCTGAGTATTACAGATAAAATCATGTAAACGCGTGAGACATTTTGGCAAGCGCCTCAGCACACTTTGTCATCTTTGTAAAGAGAGTTGAAACCCTCCCATCCCATATACTACCGTGCTAAGAAAATAAGCCGTATGAACATTCGAGAGTTGCCAAATTTTCTCGGATAAAACATGTATTTTAAAGGGAAAGATATTCACATTTTCCCGTGAAATTTCCAGATATTTTAGAACGAATTGCGAACAAAATTGTCTGAAAAATTTGTAGAAAAGTACTCAAAATTTTTCCAGTGAAGCCGGTTTTTATTGATGGAAATCTGGTGACGTTTAAAGGCTTATACGGTGTTTTTCCTTAGCACGGCAGTATATCTCATTCCATATTTACTTCCCTCCCTCATTCAATATCTTCTATCAGAAGTCTCTTAATTTTCGTGTAAGCTGCATCAAATGGGATACGTTTGAGCAATTAGGAACTACAATATCTGGCTCATCCACAAAAGCACCTACCTCCATAGGAAAACCAAAAGCACATATGTTGTTTCTATAATGAGCGAGAAATTGTAGTTCTCGATCGGAAAATATAGTACAAAATATAGTAAAAGAAATATTTTGAAGAGCATCGCCGAGAGGAGCTTCAAGATATAATTAATATAGTGGCGTGACGTGCTTTGCGATAAATAAATCGATGGATCTGACATTTAAACCTATGGAAAAGAATCGATGAACAGGGTGTTCGCAACGAACACCTTAATAGTCGATTCTTTAACATACACTGGAAAAAAAACACATCGGATCTAGAGTCCAGACTCTTGAAAACATCGACAAGAAAAAATACTCTTGATTCAATCAGATTTTTGCTTAAATCAAAACGGAATCCGCTCAAATTAAGAGGCTTGGCTCTTAATTTAAGCAAAAATCCGATTGAATCAAGAGTATTTTTTCTTGTCGATGTTTTTAAGAGTCTGGGCTCTAGATCTAATGTGTTTTTTTTCCCAGTGTAGCCTCAGATGGGGAATCATCAATAACCGATCTTTCACGTTTCGCTACTGTTCATAATAATAGAAACCATTAAAAAGGAAAAGAAACAAAGGCTTATTGCATGACCGGAATATTTCCTCCAACATTGTAATCTCTAGAAATTTGTAAGTGAGGATCCCTCTCTCATCCCCATAAGTGTAGCGAAATGGGAGGATGGTCCACGTGGTCTGAGCCATTTATGTTTTACGGCGTACATTCACAGTGGTACAACTATTCGACCACGTGGGAGCTCGTGTTGCCTACACGAAAAGTTGAAGGCGAACTGACATGGCGTTAAAGTCACCTCTCCCCGTCCGGTGAAAAGCTATCTTTTATGTGGATTCTAAGTAAGCATGCCATTCCACGATGATACCACTATTCGACCACGTGGGAACTCGTGTTGCCTACACGAAAAGTTGCAGGCGGACTGACATGACGTTAAAGTCACCTCTTCCCGTCCGGTAAAAAGGTATCTTTTATGTAGATTTCAAGGAAGCATGCCATTCAAAGATGATACCATTGTTCGACCACGTGGGAGCCGAGCCCGTGCTAGGAACATTCAAATGGCCAAATTGCGATACCACGTACTTCCATTTGCGACGTTGTAGACTTCCACGAAAGACTGCTTTATTTTATCCTTGGAAAACTAGTCAGCGTAATTTCATGAAAACTTCATTGATTTTTCTCCACTATTAATAGAATATTTTGTAAACATTTCAAGCTATAAAGTTGACTTGTTCCTCCTTGAAAAATTAAATCAGGAGCGGGATTTTGAAACACCGCAATTGAGATACGTGGTGTCGCACGTCAGTAATCGATTCGCCGGAACTCCTCATAGTGTGAGTTTTTTTTTGCGTGTGTGCAACTCTAGCAAAATTTCCCAGGACAAAACATTTTAGTCAAAAAATGTTGGGAACATTCTGGAAAATGATCCCGTGCGTTTCCGAGAGCGGGAAAGTTGCAACTTTCGGACCGGTGCGATGCGCGCCGGTTCGCATGAAATCAGGAGACTCACCATCAAGGAGCTGCTCCGAGGGGGGCGCAGGGGAGGCCATAGCGGCGCCGGGATCCGAAATCCAACACGAATCCAAAAAAAATCCAAAAATCCAGATGCGGCGGAAACACAACACAGCACAGCTCACACACGCACACCCATCGCACCGCACCAAGTCGCGAGAGATAACTGAAGCCCGCGCTGTTTCGGAAGTCGAGAACTTGCCGCGCCGCGCCACCGCCACCGCTCACACATCCTCGCGTCTTCCTCTTCCCACAGAGCCCCCCCCCCCCCCCCCCCGGGTTCATCGATGCCGGCACCCCCACAGTCAAATTTATGAGTATAAATAATAGTGTCGTTGCATGTGGTCGCTCCGCGTCCACTAGGGACGTCGCTGTGACTGCTCTTGAGTTTTGCGCTCGTTTCTGATGAGGCTAAGGAAGGTTTTTTTTTTTTTTTTAAAAAATATGTCAGTGTGAACGTCTAGATTGTACAATATTATATACGTTTTCAATGAAGTATTAGTAAATGAGAGTATACAAACAACCGAAAAATTTGTAGCTTATTTAGTTAGTTTGTTAGTTAATATTATTCAAAGACATTCAGCGTCACAGGCTATTAACGTCTTTACTAAGAATTTAGAAAATAGGTTGTCGACCTTTTAATTTCTCTTTAACTCCACTTTGTTACTTAGAAGAAATCCTTTTTTCATGTTTTTATTTGTCGACTTTTTAATATCGCTTTGACTCCACTTTGTGAGTTAGAAGAAATCCTTTTTTTATTTTATTTGTTGACCTTTTAATTTCTCTTTAACTCCACTTTGTAATTTAGAGACAAAATTGTTTTCTTTTTTTCTTTTTTTTTTTCTTAAACTAGACAGAAGGTTAGTGAGGGTGAGGTGGTCACAATAGCTTCTATACATCAGATTTATAAAGTTGCGAGCGGATTGCAAATGCGTTTTTTTGCTAATACAGGGTTTTTTCTTCTTCAGTTTTTCTTTAAAAATGTGGTTTGCTTAAAATGTCTCGATTTCAAGCTCATGCTAAGTTCGAAGAGTAAGGAAAATTTAAGAGCCTGTCTACACAGCACAAACCCTAAAAATCTATAAATCGAGCATTCAAGCCAGATGATCTGAATTTACAACTGTTAATCGTGCGCTAACTACTAGGACTGTCAACAAGTTGCCATGGCGACACGTCACAATGGGGTTGGAGTTATACACCGCGTGGTTTATGGAAAGAACTAGGTTGCGCTAGCATGCTACCTCTCCTCTCCTCATTCTTAAAATTATGTAACTTACGATGGGTACTTTACCTACTTCCAGCGGATCTAGTTGTTCGATTTTGTTCGGCTTGCTTAAATGAGTTCTAGACCTCGTGGATAGTGAATGAAGAACAATTTTTATAGACTAATATTAATAATATATTATATATAATATATTTTATATACTGTGAAAGATCTGTGTAGATCATCAAGAATGACTCCGGGGCTCGCTAATAAAAGCCATGATAATGATAACGATTTCCGAGGTTGGAACTTGGACAGTGTGCCGACATTTTTGTACGCAGCTCAAAATTTACAGGTAAGTTGTGTCTTCATATGATTTGCCTCGTCTAATCATTAATTTGTTAAAATAATAAAAGAATAAACAGTTTACCAAAACACGCATTTTTAATTGGGATCTAAATGTTTATTTTCTTTTCCTTGAATGCATTTCGGCACAAAAATGCCATATTCAGCAAGAATAAAATTATGAACACAAAACACAGACAATTATTTATTCTTATGTTTATTCCTTTATTATTTTATATTATTTCCAACACGCAAGATGCGTTTTCTCCACTTATCATAAATTTTTGTTAAGTTGACAAAAATAAATTCAAGGAGTTTAGCAAAAATGAAATGTTAAAAGATAAAAGGTACACAAAAGTTTATGCGTCCTAAAAAAATAATAAATAAATAAATAAATCTACCTGATAGTCGTAGTGCTTTAGATTTATTCGGCTTCCAAAAGTTTTGACGTATAATTTTGATGTGTCAGGGAGAGGTTACATATCGACGGTGTAAGTCGGCAATCACATAACTCGGTTTGCGACGTCGCAGACTTCCTGACATGCTTTATTTTTTAAACGAAAACTAATCCACGACAATTCTTTAAAACTGCCGTGATTTTTCCTCTCTGTGCGAAGAAAATTCTGCAAAAACTTCAAGGATTGATGTCAATTTGTTCTCTTTTAAAAAAAATATTATAGAGGCGGAGATTTGCAGACACCGCGAACGAGATAGGTGATTGCGGACTTACGCCGTCGACATATTTAAAGAATAAAAGGCAAATGAAACTTTAATTTTGGGGATGTCCGAGAAGAACAAGTATATTATAATATGGGAGTAGTAGAAAAAAGAGAACAATTTAAATGTTAACGTTGCGGTTTGTTCTTTTTGGATTAAATAAAATGGGAGAAGAGATTTTAAAACACCGCAAATGAGATATGTTTTTGCAGTTTCACTCTCATCGTGTCACTTTCAAAGCTCCTTTACATTTCAGAGCCTATACTTGGCAAACAATAACATTGAGCAGATTCCTGTCGACTTGTTCGGACATTTTCCTCACTTAAGGTGGTTTGATTTGAGAAATAATAAACTGAGAACCTTTCCAACGACTGTCAAGAACCACCGAACTCTTGAAACTCTGCTGCTGGATGACAACCAACTTTCTGCCCTCCCAATGGAGTTAGGTAAGTTTTCCATATCGATGGCAAAACTGTTGTGCTGAACAGTGACGAGGCGTGAATGATCGATTTTCGACATTTCCCCATTTGAAACTACGGTAAAAAATCGATTATTGAGGTGTTCGTTGCGAACACCCTGTTATCGATCATTTTCCATAGGTTTAAATGGCAGATCAATCGATATATCGCAAAGGACGCCACGCCACTGGCTAAGGAGAAACGCCGTATGAGCATTCGAATGTTGCCAAATTGCCTTTCAGAAAATATTTATTTTTGAAAAACCTTTGAGAATATTTCTCCTTTAAATTTTCGGGCACTTCAGCTCAAATCACGAACAAAATCCTCTGAAAAAATGGAAGAAAAAAATTTACAAATTTTTCTGAAAATTTATGATTTGCCGAAGGAGATTTGGCAAAGTCTCAAGGCTCACACGGCCTTCTAGCTTGGTTCAGCGGTAAAATTGAGAAGTGTGCATTTCCATTGATACGTTTCAATATCACTGGATGTTGTTTTATTTTTTCTGGGGAAAATCAACCAAAATGATACATTAAAATTCTTCATGGATATGTTCAACTGAGCGAAATAAATTCACAAAGTGTTAAACAAACCTATGGCTGGTTTTTTTAGGAAAATAAAACATATTTACGCTGCGATTTTAAACATCATAATTGGACGTGCACATTTGCCGACTTTACCTATCGATATTGTTTTATGTTGCCATCAAGGAGAAGGTTATCTTTAGAATAAAAGATTCGTGATTATTGCCGATCTTAAAATTGTTTTTCTTCATAAAACCTTCACTTTATGTCACGACCTGCTTATAAAATGATTTTTAACTCGTGACATGTAGTGTGAAGTCAGAAAAATGTTAAATTTTTCAACCTAGAGTTGTATGTACACTGGATGATGGAACTTCATACTTCATAATTCAGCCGTACAAGGTACAGCCGGTATTGGTCGGTGTCAAAATAATTAGGTAACAAGATAATAAAATCTATCATCCTTTTTCTAAATAATGTTTTCCATAAATCTTCTCGCCACACTAAAATTCACATATTTATCTGCAGTCACCATGCATGAACATTTTTTCAGAACAGAACTTTTTTAATGCTGCATGATTACAGGTGCGGTATCAACATTGAAAGGTCTCCAGGTTACGAATAATCCTCTTGAATATCCACCGGAAAGAATCGTGAGGAAAGGTGTCCAACACCTCATACGGTTTTTGCGAGAGGAATGGAATAATCGGGACGAAAAGAAAAGTTCAAAGGTCGAAAGCATTGTGCCGGGTTGGCGGACCGACATTTACATTGAAAGTAGGTGATCACATTTGAAAACTAAATCCCTCATTGAATCGGCTTATGCGGAAACCGCTAATTCCCATATTTTCAATTTGTGTGTTTGAGATCGCTGGAGCTAGCGTTCAGAGGATTTTGAGGTTCAATGATGTGTCTGGAGATTAACTAAAGATGTTTGCTGATTTTGCGATTTCAATTCTGCAGTTTTTGAACTCTTTCAAAATTAGAAAACGTCCGCCCCTGGCAGATGCGAGCAGTAGTTGCCGAAACTTGGTTTTCTCCCCGCTTTCAAAGCCCCCCCCCCCAAAAAAAAAAAAAAAATTAGTAAAAATAACTTTTAGCAGTATGAACAGCAGTAGTACTACTCTTGAGATGTTGCACTCTTTTCATTGTAGCTATCAATTTTTTGATCGGAAAAGGTGAACTTTAAGTTTGGCAAAGTACAGGGTAATGCCCCTTCATTCAGCAATCAGGCAACACAACATTCTCATGGTTCAAATTAGCAGCATGCTCGTTGTATACAATAAATTTAGGAGCATAAGGAGGTCAATTTGTCGTTCTCCGGTCGAGGGAACGTAACTCTATTCCAAGGTTGCAAAATTGGTTCAAACAATGCAATTTTTTACAATAAGCTACCTGCTCGATTTTTTCTCAAAATTTGTCTAATTTTTGAATGAGATCAGGATGAAAATCAGGGAAATTTTCGTTCACACATGCCTAAGATTTTCCCAGCTAACGTACAATTTTCGAAGAGGAATTTGGCAACACTGGAATGTAGTTAAGTTCTTTCGTAAAAGAAACGGCGAACCACTAATACAAGACCAAATTGACTGCATAAGTGCACGCTGAAAAAAGGACTTTATTCGACGTAAACACAATTTCCAATAGGGTGATTTTTGTCGAGTAAGATTGAAAAATCAAGTTTCGAGACTTGCACGGAAGAACTCATCATTTTAATCCTAAATAAATCATTCGGAAGCAGCTATACTTATGAGTCACGGACTGCGTGAAGTAATGCGGCAATTTACTGTTTTGATCAGGGTCGGACAGGCTGAGGGCGGAGAGTAGACCCTTGGCTGGTTAAAGGGGCGTATGTGACATTTCTAGCAAGGAATTTCCTATGTGGAGAGGAATTCAGAAAATGTTGCCAAAACAGCACATGTTTGCAGCGTGTGTATCATAAAATTCGAGCATGAGATAAATGGAATGACTGATTTCACGAGCTCTTAAAGTATGCTTTCAAAACTGCAATAACGGAAAAGGTAAAACGACTAGACCAGCGTTGAGGCTTTCAATATTCAATTCAATATGATCTTCCATCGCATTTGTACGGCGCAGAGATACAACTATTCAAACTCTTCGGAATGCGTAAGGTATCACGCCGCAATTGAAGGCGTTTCCGAAACTGCCGACTTTCCATATCGGGATACTCGTGTGACCTGTATCATAAAATAGGAGCACGATAAGCGGAATGACTGATTTCACGAGCACTTAAACTATGCTTTCAAAACTGCAATAACGGAAAAGGTAAATCGACTAGACCAGCGTTGTGGCTACTTCAATATTCAATTCAATGTGATCTTCCATCGCATTAATAAGGCGCAAAGATACAACTATTCAAACTCTTCAGAATGCGTAAGGTATCACGCCGCAATGGAAGGCGTTTCCGAAACTGCCAACTTTCCATAACGGGATACTCTTGTGACATGTCGCATAAAATTCGAGCATGAGATAAATGGAATGACTGATTTCACGAGCACTTAAACTATGCTTTCAAAACTGCAATAACGGAAAAGGTAAACCGACTAGACCAGCGTTGTGGCTACTTCAATATTCAATTCAATGTGATCTTTCATCACATTCGTAAGGCGCAAAGTTATTACTAGTTAAACTCTTCGGAATGCGTAAGTTATCACTCTGCAATTGAACTATTTTCAGGTTCAAAGTTTATTAATCGCACAAAGCAAAAATTGCAAAATCGAACGTATCGAAGTAACCGACGAACTTCTGAAATTAAAGAAAACATAAAATTTTAGCCACTAGACGCATCCAAGCACTATTATTTCCAAGAGAACCGAGCCAGTGCTGCGTTTTACACGAGCTTAAAACGTGGGTCTGTAAATCCACTCTAAAAAAGAATCAGACAAGAACCTGAAAAAAGAAGAAAGAACGAGTCTCAACACAGCCGAAGGTAGGAGAGATGTGTTCGCGCCTCTTTTTAACTTTATTCCCAAATCGTAGTGACATCTCATTGACAGCATTTAGCAGAGCATTGAGAGGTCACGCTTCGCGTCATCGCGCCTTCAATTTTGCAGATGCAGCACTGACGTCCATCAAGTACGAATAGTTGTATCTCTGCGCCGTTGTAAACGCGCATTCTTTCCTCCGCTTTATTTCTATATTGTGTTTGTTTCTTTTCGTTTTTCTTATTAATAATGGTGCTTCAAACTAGTAGCATAGAGCAGAGCATTGCGAGTTTTCGACTCACGCCATCGCGTCTTACATTTTTCTAATGTGGACATCCATCTTGCGCAATTCGTTGTATCGAAATGTAAAAATTGTATCGAAAATCGTTTAATTTGAAATTTTCTGACGTTCTCATGTCCCAAAATATTCGTAGAGGACACTCTTCTGTGCTGTGGTATCAAAAAAGTACAAAGAATTTCGTATGGGCCAAGGATCAACCACCCTTTCCCCGAGAACGATAACTACATAGACTACATGGATAGACTTTTTTGACTATGTAATATAGACTATTGATTTCCTGTTTCTACTGCGTATATCTTACCGGTGCCTTTCCGATTCTTTGTATTTTGTGGTTTGGTTTATGGGCCTTATTTTAAGCTTTCATATTAAAATGTTGACACCTTTTGGCTAGGTACTTTAAATGTAGATATGTCAGTTTTTCTGTCTTAAATTCAGACATGGAATGCAACTCAGAGGAAACTCTCTTGCCTTTGCGACTCAAAAGGAAAAAGAACGTCACCAAAAAAATTTCATCAAGAAGAATCAAGTCAGCTAAAACTCCATTATTGGCTATTGAGCATTACGTGAGGGTCAAAAAGTTGCTAAAAGCAAAACCGGAGACAAAGTTAAATTTATTTGAATATTGGGACCAACTGACACCCTCTCATCTAATGGTAAGAGAACCAGCCCTTATCAAAATTTTCAACGATTATTATTCATGAGTGTTTGAACTGATAGCAAAGTCCTTCATACTTGAAGAGCATGGCTCACTACGGAACATATTCTTACAACATAAATTTTACAACCTGTTTTCTTTTATTTATCTCAAAATTTTTTGATTATAATTCACAAGGTTTTTATTTAAATGTTTACTCAAATTTTCAGTATTTTGGTTATGCGAGTTGCATAATCAAAAGTTGGAGGCGCTTTTGTTTTAAAAAACTAGACTAAGTTGGCTGTATCGCATCGATGCAACTATTCGTGTGCCACGGATGTGCGTGTTGCACGCTCAAAATTGAAGGCGCTTTCGCGTTTCTCACCTCTTCAGAAATGCACCGGAATTGTCGTTAGTTGAAGCACAACTGAGCACCCATTTGAGAAGATAATTTTTCGGTAGTAATACGAGGCCAGAATATCTGAGGTCAATGGTTGAATCGATCATCCTTATTGAGACGAAAGCGCCAGAAATGAAAACGCGAGAACAACATTAAAAACTGTAATAATCAACCCGTTTAACATTTTTGATCGTACAATGATGTAATCAATTGATTCATTATTTTCATATTTTTAGAGCTGCAACATTTTGAACTGCTCGATTAAAACGTTTTTGACTGTTTTTTAAACTCTCGTATTATAATTTCTGGGGCCTGAGTCTTTCAGAATTACCGATTCTAATTGACGTGATTAGGTACTTCTACCTACGAATACTACACTGATTGTGAGTTAAGGCGCCTTGATGAAACTTTACGTGTTCCGCGGATGTGCGTGTTGCATGTTCAAAATTGAAGGCATTTTCGTTTTTCTCACCTCTCCAGAAATGCACGGGAGTTGACCAACTCCTGCGCTGTTAGTTATAGCGCCTGAATAACAGAGCGCCCTTGTAGAGAATTGTCATCTCAATTCTTTAGCCACCAGAAAAAGTTCTGCTCTCTGATCGGTCAACGAGATTCCAGCTTTCAAGGATTTTTTGATTTCCAACTTTTGAAATAATTTCTGGACAAAATTTAATGAATATTTCCGCAGAGATTGTCCTTTCTCTGGTATTTTCACCCATCTCTCCCTCGATAAAACGAATTTCTGTCGATCGGTTTTGTTTGTCTTCGGTTGTCTTGCAGTTGTCACTTCTCAATGTTGATAAAGAAAAAAGACTCTTTCAAAAAGCTAGTCCAGGTCAACATTTTAAGTTCTCTCTCCTGACGCAAATAGTTTTTTTTTTACTCAGGGGCCGTTCCCAAGCACTTTTCGGCATTTTTCCTCCCCCTTGTAACGCTTTTGTGACGTAGGTCCCTACCCTTTAACACGTAAAAACAAAATAGCGTAACGCTGTCCCCGACTCTCCTCCCCCTAAAGCGTAACCTGTCATTTAGGGCCGGCCCCTTTTCGAAAAAATATTTAAATGCATTTTTGAATGATTGATAATGTTGCTTTATCCTAGGAAAAACTATCTTATTCTCATCTTGCAAAATACGAAAGAAAGGAGGGGGAAAGTCAGAGTTCCTTCAGGCCGCTGGCGACTCCCAGTAATATCCAACATGGGAACACCTTCATAATTCCAAACCGGGTGAAGTATAGAAAGAAACGGAGAATATTGCCACGGAAGCCTTTGGGAGATAAACTAAGAAGCAAGGATGATTTCGAGAGGGATGTTCACGATCGTCATCTCGAGAGTTTGCGACGCCTCCAGCGGAAACTCACTCTGGAGACGCAGGAGCGAATCTTGCAGAGGGGAAAGACCAGAGAGGCGTTGAGAAACTGGCGCTTGAAGAGCAAAAAACTGACGCGAAGAGACTCGAGATCTCAAATGCGGAAAATACTGCGCCATGACCAGGATTTCGATCGAAATCATGCCGCCGGAGGAAGGACCTCCAGTGAAGATTTCTTGAGGAAGTTAGACTCGGTGCGTGAAAAGTTCCAAAAGCTTACTTTGGAGAGACTCCGAGGAGGAGAGAGTTCTCTTGAAGTGGAGCAGAAGTTCGCTGAACAGCGATTGAATATGGTAAAGTTTGTTAAATTATATCTAAAATGTGGGCATTGGCGGATCCAGCAAATTGGCAACATTGTATTTTCTCCATTTAAACCTATTAAAAAGTATCGATTTCTGGAGGGACCAGGCGCTCTGACAAGAATCGATTATTTAACATAGGTTTAAATGGAGGAAATCCAGTGCTGCCAAATTTCTGGATCTGCCACTGAATGTGGGGCTCGGAGGACAAGGCGCTGAAGTGGAGTTTTTGCTATTTTGAGAAATACGTGTTTGAAGTTTTGAAATTACACGGATCCTAAGGGTGGAAAAAAAGTTTAAACTTACTTTTTGATGCTTGAAAATTGGAATTTGGGAGCGAATTTTTCACAGAATATACGTTAAGACTAGTTTGACTTAAAATCATTAATGCCTCAATTTTTTCAAAAACTACCTTTATGCACGTTTTCCTCCAAGCCCCTCAAATATACCTTCGGATTCAAGCCATTAGTAAGAGATGATTGCGTAGGTACTCGTTATCGTCACATGTCAGACGAGAAAAACTTATCTTTCTTCCGAGGCTGCGAAAATTGGCTCGAACATTGCACTTTTTCACAAGAATAGGACAGTTACTTTCTGCTCAAAATTTTGCTTATGTGTACCTACCGTATCAGAGGAAATATCGATGCAGTTCGAAATGACCTGTTTCACGGTAAAAATACACTTGGCTAGCTATTTTAAAAGTACACTCCGCCAACTATACAATCACAACGTTCTTTCGTTTAGCAAACGAAGTAATGCACCTTCAATTTGACGAAATGCAACTTCTAATGCAAGGTAGTGATGCGTTGCATTAAGGAGTCTCGGCATTCTAATAGTGTGCGTGTGTGAACTGTGAATACAATTATTGCAACCTCTTTTTCCTACCTTTTTAATTGAAGGCAAACCAGATGACTTAATATAAGTCGGATAATGACTGAAAGATTACGAAAGTTTCGTCACTGATGTTTCTCGAGTCGCTAATTTCGAATGTGATGTAAAATTGCCTACATTTTCACACCCTCTGACCTATTAATTGTGAACAAGTTTATAGCACGCTGCGGCGCGGCGCGGCGCGGCGTACTGCCGGCTCGAAACGCGCACTGACGCCTACAAACCTAAGGGGATACTTCACGCATTGCGCATTGCTTGAAGTATCCCCTTAGGTTTGTAGGCGTCAGTGCGAGTATCGCGCTGGCAGCACGCCGCGGCTCTACCGGCGGGCGGGTGGGAAACGATTTCTTGCGAGGAGATCTCCCTGGTGGAGAGACTCGTGTATCGTGTGCTTTTTTTTATTTTTTTTTACATTTTTGACTTTTAAATTACACACTGGTCGGAAATCGTTATCTTGCAAAATTTTTTTGTCTAAGGAATCGAACCCATTTCAGAGGGCAAATGAAAGAATTTAACAATTTTCTGTGGCGCTTTCGTCCTTTTCGTTGACGTTACTACACATGCCCGGACTGTGGCAACCTTGTTAAATATGTTTAGACACAGTTTTTTAGTTTTAAAATTGAATGTCCACACCAAAATAAATGTATCACCAGTTAGACCGAAAGTTCCAATGGGCCAGGAATAAGAGAGGTGCCTTTTCTAGATCTTTAAAAAGAGTTAAGGCCTCGGAGGATGAAGAAAGTTAAAATATTGAAGAAATTGTAACAAACAACTGATTAAATTAATAGGTAATAATAATAATAATAAAAAAAAATCAGAATCGACTGAGCTAAAATTTGACCCTAGAAAATCTATTTTCAGTCTGACGTCACAATTACAAAATTTTGTGCACCAGAAGAGCTGATGTAATTTACAGCTTTCAACACCAAGTCTCTTTCACTGTCTCTTTCATTGCATCTTTCATTCAGAAGAGACCTTGATGAATCTGTCAACTACTGAGACAGTCAATGGATGTAGAATTCATGACTTTGGATTGTAAGATTTGCTATATGTATTCACTTTCTTTTTCAGATTCTCAACATTCAGAGGGACCTTAAAGAACTCAAGCGGAAGGTGCAATAAGTTTTTAACCAACAATAAGTAAATGCTTTAGGCATAATTGAACAAGTCTGTAAATCCTGCCTGTCTGCATAATTTACCTCATTTCATTTTGTTTCATGAATGCTAGTTTTCTTGTTTATAATTTCTTTGGAATTTAAAATACACATAATTTATTGAACACCAGTGGGTAGTTAATGGGAAGATTTTAATAAAATGAACCCTATACCTCTGTTTTTAACATTCCAGAATTCCTGTCAGACTTAATGTTTTCTTTGGAAAACTAGTTAAAGTAATTTCCTGAAAATTTCCCTTATTTTCTCCTCAGTCGGCAAAATATTCCGTGCATAAGTTTCAAGCTATTTTAAACTTTTAAAAACCACATTGGAGACGTTATGGTGCATTTTGGCCGTTAATATGTCTTGCGTTTCATGCCTTTTAATTATATTTTTCTGATTATCGGGTCCAATGACTTAAAAGAGTTGTCTACAAATGAAATGTCATCCTCTAAAGTGCATCCTCCTAAGGTCAGATCACTTTTTTGAAAATGTCAGAGTGGTACGTGTTGAAAGGACTTTCCCGTGTTTCCAGACCTACTGCTGCTTTGTATTAATGCAACTGATTCAAATCTAGAGATTTTAGATGAATGTAATCACAGGCAATTCTTTTGAGTCAAGGTAGGGCGTACTAATTCATTTTAGTAGCCCCATTACCATATACATATTTATTGGTATTTGCCTCAATAGGGGAAACGAATTTGATGCATTGAGCCTTTCTTGGGGTAGAGTGCCTTCTAAACATTTTTGTTATGTAAACAGTAAATTCTTTTCTCACAAAACCTAGATATTTCTTCCTTTATCCTTGCAAAAAAAAAGAGGCATAGTTCAATACTTGTCTCTTGTAATCATTAGAAAATGTCATGTAAAATTAAGTTGTAAGTTGAAGGAACCAAAAAACTTCAATGGATTTTAGAAAGACATCAAAAATCAGATGTACACGTAACATGTTAGCTGCCATATAAGTCAATTGGGACAGGCCAAACTGGTACAAACTAGGTCATGGAGACAGACGAAGAGAGCAGCAAGTTGACACACACAGAAAGCTGATAAGATATCTTTAAATGATAACGGAAAAACAGTGATGCGCTCATTGGGATAATTTAGTTGTGATCAGTAACATGGGAAGCTAGCAGATAGCGCCAGCAGTGCTCTGAAAGCGACCAAACTAAAGCTTTCATAATATCGTTTTGTTGGCCTTCTTGTACCAGCTGCTAAGAAAGCCTTGGCAATCAACATGTTAAGTCATATATTAACATTTTGAGATAGGATTTTTTTTGCTATGCATCTATGAAATCCAAGGTTTTAGAAATTCTGAGGCGGAGATGGATTTAAGGTCAGATTTAGATGAAAAAACACAGGGTTCATTTCTGAGTTTTATTATACCATAATTAATCAACATTTAATTCAATGATACTTGTACAGATAGGGCACAAATGAAAAGTAATCAAAAGAAAAAGGAGTTTCGACAATGAAAATGGTCAGCATCAAACAAAGCTATTCACCGTTTATGAATAGTTATTTTAAAAAAAAGAGAATGGAGAAACAGAGAATAAATAAAAAATAAAAGGACCAATGATTTCAGGGTGGAAGATACAAATTGTGAAATAAAAATAAAAATTACTGATCATCAGAGACGAAAACAACTGAAACCCGATTTGCAGGCTGAATGAGGAAGAACCAGCTTCATCGTTCAGTGCAAAAATTGCTTTGTTACCACATTGATTAGAGACAGTGCTCATCTTACGCTCTGCAGGGAAATGGCAAATTTTTGACCAGAGTGCAAAAATAAGTATATTCAACAAAATCAAATGAGTTCTTAGGAGATAAAAATGTTCACCGAACACAAAAGTAAAAGAGTGGACACATATTTTCTTCTTTAAATCTTAAAACATAAGGAGAGCCAATGTTCCTCAAAATATTATCTTCGAGATCCGTTACGCTTAAATTACTTATTGGATGTGCAGCGTTAGGTAGAACTTAGTAGAAGATATCAGATTTCCTAATACTTTTGATTATTGATCAAACACTATTCAACTTCTTTACTTAAGTGTCTCAATTGTGCCTCTGATTTAAGGGTGGATAAGTGTGAAAATTGAACACACTTACTCCTACTTAGAATATGATATTTTTTCAGGACAAGAAATCAAAAGGTTAAAACAAAAACAAAAGAGATTGAAGTGGAAAAACTAGAGCTATTGGTACTGATCACCTATGGTGCACCCGTAGTGAAGACTTATTCAGAGACTTCTTAGATAACTTATTGCGAAAAGGGACAACTTAATAAAATGCAGGTCTGGGGTCATACTTGTTCGGAGAGGAAACTTAATCTATATTGAGACAAGAATGATTCAAAATAAAGATCTGGGCCTGAATAATTTTTGAAACAGCACAATCCATTACAACTTAAGAGACTATTAAGTATT
Organism: Bemisia tabaci; assembly: GCF_001854935.1. Lineage (NCBI taxonomy): Eukaryota > Metazoa > Arthropoda > Insecta > Hemiptera > Aleyrodidae > Bemisia > Bemisia tabaci. Next base: position 157,091 of record NW_017556795.1, read on the forward strand.
TAACCACTCAAAGAAAGGAAAATGAGACAACTGCTTCTGTGATACGGGCTTCAGTGTTTTAGCTCGTAGAACCTACCTTCGGCAGGTAGGATTTAAAAAAAAAAGGATCAATAAATACTAACTTAAACAAGACTGGGGCTATACACAACTTGGGGAGAACCTTTGTACCATGACAAAGGGATCACTTAAAAAATTACGGACTTCAGACACATGAAGGAGCGAGATACTTACGAAATGATAAGAATGAATTAATTACAAATATAGATCAGATGACTAAAACTACGTGGTCATTTCAGTATTTGGATAATACATAACTCGTTTGAGGTAATAAAAAATAACAAAATATTTTTTGAAATTATAAAGAACGAGACAAAAATTGTTGTACTCTAAAGTGAGTTTGTGAGAATAATGTACACGATGGGCTGGAAACTTAATACCGGGGAGGCGGGCCGCTGTTTTCTGCCATACTGAAATCAGAAATTCACTTGATTAGATACAAAATAAATATTGATGAGGCAAATTATAGAGGACGACAAAGGAATGTTCCAGTATGGAAGTTAAAGAGATGACAGAAAATGTACATCAACTTTGCACCGACGTTACGTCCAATGCAGTAAGTAAAAAGAAATAAATAATTACGTAAAAATAGAAATTACATATCCACTGAGACGTTCAAGTCATGAGTATTAGTTCTTTGAAGAGATATTGATAGTAACAAGTTTCATTCAATTGGGTATGCTAATTATCCTTAGCAGATTTAACAAGAACACCAATGGACTTAAACGAACAGTATATAGTCTCATTAAAGTTCAGTTTTGCTAATGATAACCACTCATCAATGTCCTTCTGTTATTAATACAAATTTGAAATAAATTACTTGAGAAATCATGAGAAGAGACAGTAAGGACAGCACCAGGACCAATTCGCATCAGCAAATAAAGAGGAAAAAAAAACAGAAATTCAAATGAAAGGGTATTATTGCATATTAACTGATGAAGGAATGTCGGATATTTGAATTAGTTTTGATTCCTTTCTTTTGGTTTATTACACAAAATGTTTCTCAACAGACAGGAAAGAAAGAGTTATACAGAAAAACAGCATTGTATTTCATACATGATCTCTTTAAAATAAAAATACAATTTTCTTTGAGGCTTCTGCTGAATGAGTAAAATAAAAGTTTTATAGGTACGAAATAAGAGAGAGAAAAATTAATTGCTGACAAGAAGGTGTTTTCCTCGACTGACCAGAGAAGCATGAAATATAAAACAGCACTGAATATGATGACCTCCTGACTAGATTATGATATCATATCGTGAACACTTTTCAGGCATAATATATACATGTAAATCAACAGAAATAAGTTGATTTTCAGCGAAAAAAGCGGAGTGAATTTTTGGGTAAAAGGTTGAAGCGCATCTGAGTGATGAACCATATCTTAAGATTGACAGCACTTCCACCAAGCCCAACGTAAGATTTTCAGTGAAATAAAAGTTCTTAAAATCCGGATTAAATAAAAGCGACTTTGCTGACACCAAGACTTTTACCAGGCCTTTAAGCCTAATGCTCAAATGAAATTTTGTGATTTAATGCTGATGACAGTAGTCAAAATTTTACGAGTAGATTTGGTTGGTTACAGTTTTTAAGATACTGCCAACCTCTGTTACAACAAAAGGAAATTCCCTCCGAGCGACGGCACGCCTGAACCAATTGGTTTTCATGCTGGCTCCTGGCAGCAATGACGACTACATCCAAAATTCAGAAATGCATCGCATGCCAAAATGGAGGGGGATGGATGCAAAAATTTGCCAAGATTCATCAAGCAACGGAGTTTAGTTTTTGCCTTTGGCTGAGCGTTTTCCTTTAGCGAGTGGTAACCATGCAGATCTGGTCGAAAAATCCACTCACGGAAATTCGCCTAATGACATCATTTTAACTATAATGAAAGTAAATAAAATTCAAAAGAGAATTTTGCTACCATGAAAAGACTGTTAAAGCCTAAGATTAATACAAGGCAGCTGTTTGGTACTTAAGCGTGTCATTTAGTAGTTTTTAAATCATGGCACAGTACGTAATATGAGATATAATAATGGTACAGTACATATACATCAGAAAACCTCAAAACCTTAGAATTAATGACAATGTACATTGAGTTTAATAAAAACACGCCAAGTCGCAGCAAGTTCAAACTGAGGAAAAGAGGCTTGGGGTTTTATTTTTCCATAAGACTCAATATTGATGATGAAGTTTGATGACTATTTACTGTTAAAATATTTTTTCAGACTTGGAGTACTTAATGGAAGAAAATTTACCACCAGTTGTATTGTAATGTAAGCACTAAGCTGTGTACACTAAGCCCGACTCATTTTTTTGAAAGTGCGATTAGTTGCGTTTCTATTGAACTCAGTTCATTAATACTGCCGTGCTAAGGAAGGACCCCGTACGAACATTCAAGAATTGCCAAATTTCCTCCGATAATATATCTATTTCTGAGAAGCTATGAATATTTTTTCTTGAGATTTTCAGACTTTTTACATCAAACTAAGAACGAAATCCTATAGAAAATTGGAGGAGAAATGTCCAGATTTTCCTGAAAATTCGTAATTTGTAGAGGGAAATTTGGCAACGACTGATGGCTCATACGACGTTCTTCTTAAGGTGATTCGTCAAGCTCAAGTGACGTGGTCGAACTGGCATGCGATACATCGCATCTTTTAGGTAAAAAATCTCGGCAGATTTTGAATTTTCAGCAAAAAAAAGGACGATAGCCCCTGCGCATGAGCCTGAAGAATCATTCTAAACCCAAAAATCGGCAAAATTCAGAGAAATGAAAACAGGATAGTGTTTGGAAAAAAACCTCGCATTCGATACCGAAATCGGTAGCTGAATCGAATGCGAGGTTTTTTTCCAAACACTATCCTGCTTTCATTTCTCTGAATTTTGCCGATTTTAAGGTTTAGAATGATTCTTTAGGCTCATGCGCAGGGGCTATCGTCCTTTTCTTTACTGAAAATTCAAAATCTGCCGAGATTTTTGACCTAAAAGATGCGATATATCGCATGCCAGTTCGACCACGTCACTTGAGCTTGACGAATCACCTTAAGTACGGCAGAATATTCATCATGGATTTCACCATTATGTGAAGGGTGGAAATAAATATGGCCCATGCGTTGGAAAAGACGTTATGACAGAGGTGAAGTTTTCTACTTTAATAGCTTGAAAAACCTGGGAATCAGGGTAAAATATTACTGCAAATATTGCACAAGTGACATTGAAGACGTGATTTAAATGGTTTCAAGTTGAAGGATCCAAAGGATACAGAGATTAAAAACAAAATAAGAGACCTATTTTGGCATCCCTCATGTTAGATAAAGACTTAAAATGTTCTAATGAAATAGGTCACTCCAACTTAATTGGACTTCATTTTTCAATTAGGAACTACAATTTCGGACTCATTTTTAAAAACACTTACATACACTCAGCAACTAATAGCACATATGTTGTTTCTAATCTGAGCCAGAAATTGTACTTCCGAATTGCAAAATGTAGTCCAACTTCAGAAGTTGAAGTGCCGAGAAGTTTCCGACACGTCTCCTGGAATCATATTTCTTAAATGATGAAACTGATACTCGGGACTTCTATTTACTTCCACTCTTCGACTTGATGAAACTACATATTTGCGTGACTTAAAGAGCCAATATTTTACACTAACAACTTTCAGGGGGAAAAGGACACTTGCAATGGTAAAATAGCCGAAACCTGAAATGAGGCAATTTTTCCCAGCATTTAATTTCTGGGATTTAACACGGAAAGTTTACCAAATAAAAGGTTAAAAAAAATCCACGGAAAAAGGCTTTTTCTTAGGCTAGAAAATGATAGTTACAGTTAATACAAAGAAAAAAAAAAAATTTATCTCCATGTATAAGCTGCATGTTCAATTGAAGTTCAGTGAAAATACTGATATCAAATAGAGAATGATTTGCTGTTGCCTCCACATTATTGAAAAAATTTGAGTTGTTTACATGAGATAGAATTAAAAAAAACTGCAGCTTTTTCACAAAATATCATTTAAACACATAAATTGAATTAGTTTTTGATGATTATCAATGGTGCCATGCCATTTGTAACTATTGATATCACAATTTGGCACAACTTGCTATTAACTTTCTGCTGCTCCAGCAATAAGCGACTAATTCTTTAGCAACTGTATGAAAATCTTTTCCATAACTAATATTGAGCAGTGTAAACTCCAGGTTAGCTCTCACATTTGGTTGAAAGCTGTTGAGACACCCCGAATTTCATATTCACGGAGAAGTAAAGGAGACAAGCACTGATGAAGGAGCAAGAGCGTTAGTGATAGCGATGTCCATCCGGTTAGAAAGCAATGAGTGAGGTTTAGCTGCCAAGCGAAGAGAAGAGAGAGTACAAGCGGCAAGATTGTAAAAAGACTAGAGATTTTTTGTTTGAACCAACATCACAACAACAAAATCACTAGTCTTCCATACAAGACAGGCCGGAAAAAGAGACAGGATAGCTTTAGACAAAGCAGCTTGCGATGCTTCAGGTGAGCGACTTGTTCAGGAGGTTAATCCATCATCGAATCGTCAAGATGCTGATCGAGACCATGGCCGGTTGTTCCTGAGAATCATGCAACTTTCGCAGAACGAACTTTTGTTACAAAAACACTTTTAGTGTGTTAACGTTGAAAGAATAAGTGATGCTTTTCTTCAGTATGTGACCGTCTTCAGGCAAAGAGACCTCAGTGCAAAGATTTCATAATTGAATTAGCGCAATACTGCTGGGGTAAGTACTGCATGTAAATTTTGACACAGCGACACCCAAAAAAGTCTACCCGGAGAAGAGTAATGATGGTTTAAAGTTTGCAGTTTAAAAGCGCAGCAAGGAAAAATTTGACTTCTTTTACTTGGAATTTAAGCGACTTCATGCTCTTTGTCAGCACAAAAATGAACTTCGCCGAAGAAATTTATTCTTTACGATAGTACATGATGCTTAGTAAATGAAAGCCACTTTCAGATTTCTCAACAAGACTTGACAAAAGCCACTCTTCTAAGAAGAATTTCTTCTTTGCACTTAGGTCTCAATTTCCCATGGTTCATCATGTTTTGAATTAATTATATCAAAAAAGGATCAGCTTTATGGAAAATCAGCTGTGGTCTTTTCATGCACATCATCCACACGGAGCTATAAAATCTGTGGCAACTTTGTTAAAAATTAAATCGTTTCCATCACATATTGCAACGTGCAATTCTTTATTCGAGTCCTATTGAGACCCATGATGGGGCTATTGTTTGATAGAGCTTATACACAAGAGAGCACAGCATGAGATTTCATGTTCGTCGACCTTTCGATTGTTAAAGGGACAGGCCCACTCAAGAAATCGGAGATTCAAACAGTTAAGAAGAAGAAGGACCAAATAATTTGCAGCAAATCATGCCTTCACTGATGATTTTCAAATGAAGTTTCATAAAGGTGCAAGGTAAAAACATCAGACCAAAAGTGACAGAAAAATTGGGAGGAAAATGCTGAAGCACATCACTTTGAGGTTCAATACTTGAAACGTATAAGTCTGCTGCTTGAATTGACGACTACCTTCAGCACAACAAGCTGGCAAAGGAACTCTATCACATATTTTTTGACAGATTAATGCCACATTCAGTTGCCAACTTGCAAGCGGCGAGTGCCATACTTTGAAAAGAATGAGATTACACATAGGTCCAGGAACGTTGACTTTATCCTCTATTTTCTCTAAGGTTCCTGTTGTCAAATTGTGCTATCATGAGCCTTATTTACACATCTTCTTAACTGTTTGAGGTCAATGAAAAGAATGGAAGAACAAGATCAAACCAAATTTGATACCATAAAAATAAGTAGATTACACAATGTACAAATAATCCCAATATCATTCCACAGCCTGACCACGGCAACAGTGCTTGAAGCTTCAGATAAAGAAAAATGAATAAAAAAGAGGGGGAGGGGGAAGGAATTCAGCTAACAGGACTTACAGTGTTACGGAAGCTTTTGCATTGGTTGAAATTTAGTAATTAGGGTTAATTGAAAGAGAAGGTAAAGCATTCAGAGCAGAGGTATCACAAAATAAGCTCTGCTCTCCCCTCTTCAGTAAGAAAATTTTCTTTTCTCCCTTTCTGTCAGTAAGAAAATGAGAAAGCAAAACCTAATGGAACAATTATTTTTTGTCACCTTACCGTCATTAGAGACGGAGTAGATGGAAAACAGAATTTGCAGTTTTGTGACAGGTGATTAAGTACCATCTACCGAAAAGACATTCTACGCACATATTGTCCGTGGTCAGAATGTGGGTAAAGGAAGCCATGAAAAATTCATCAGGTGAATGAAAGACAGGGTATGAAAAAATACATTTCTCTGATTGAAATTAGATTTTGTCATCCTTATTTCACTATAAATCTTAAGCTAATTCCTACTTCATACTGAGAAAGGATTCTGAAAGCACTTTTTCCTAAAACTGCAAAGTTTTTGATGATTTATGGAATTAGAATTCTCTCTAGTATAAACAAATCGCCTCAAGTTAATAGGTATGTAAGTTTACATTTTCAGGAGGCAAAAACTGGCAATGGGGCTGATGCGAATGGTCTTCATGCTCAGATGCAAGGAGGAAAAGATAAATTAGATGGCAGAAGTAGAACTGAGCACTAAATTAATCTGGTTTATTTGATGAGGTAGACCATCATAATGCCGAATAAACAGTGGCACAGTTAGATCAGATTTTGCGATTAGGAACTACAATTTCTGGCCCATCCGTAAAACCATTCATGTGCATTGAGAAACTGATGATACATACGTTGTTTCCAAATTGAGCCAGATAATGTGATTCCAAATTGCAAAATGCAGTCCGTTTAAATACTTGGTAAAGGGGCAACAAGTATGCATTTGAATTGTGGTTTGAGTCCACGCAAAATAGGTTTGAGCATTTTTAGACTGCAACAGAGGACCTGCTTGAGCTATCAATAAGCACAAAATGTAAACATAAAAATCAAAATGGTAGATCCCCTTCTTCACTCTGTGAATATTGAAAATTATTGGACATGGACTCAAACCACAGCAATCAAGATAAAAAAAAAAAAAATCAAAGACATCATCGGCAAGCAATGACCCGTGATTCCCATATAATCAGTAAGCATACACCGTAATGAGAAAGCGATGATTTGTCTTGCGGAGAGAGGTCTTTTGCACCAAGTTCGAAAGAGGGAATCAGTGGTAATGAATGATATGAGCACCAGAGCACCAGAGCACCGAAATGAGGTAAGCTCATACATCGTTTGACTTGTTGATGGATGATTTTATGTTACACACCTTTGTTGGAGCATTTGATGGGCCATTTCTACTTGATGAGGTAAACCTGTTATTGTGATTAATCGATCATTGGAACCGTCTTTCGGCTCGTCGATGATTATTCCAGCCCCGGAATCCGTCCTAATTCTCCGAATACGTGCGCCCGCCTTTCCAATTATTGCCCCAGCCAGCTGTGAAACAGAGTGAGAACGTAAATGAGATTCAGGTGGGAAAGAAAAAACTTGATTGATACAAGAAAAATTTATGCGTTAAACTTTACAGAAAGTCAAAATTCATCATGTTGGTGGCACAGGGTGTCTAATTGCATCAGAAAATAATACATGACAATTCAGAATAGTTTTTCGCAGCACAATATGAAGAAAAAAGCATGGCGACAGTACAAAGACGAAGAAATGTATGTTCTCAATTCCTTCTTGAAAATTTTTCATGAAAAACGATTGGGTGATGTCTCACTATTAATGAATGCTGCCTTTTGGCGGATATAACAATTTGAGTTAACAGAGAGAGGGAGGTTTAGCAGAATTTTAATTGAAACCCCACCACTCTGAATTGTCGCATGTCATCACTTCATATTGCACAGAACTATGTAATTAAGAAATTACGGCAGTATAGTACGGCTTATAGACATCCTGTTGAAAAAACTTATAAAAGAAGACAACTTAGTACACAAAGGAATTCCAACCTGGTTGAGTGAATTTTGTTAAACTTTGGAGCAAAGACAGGTGTGAGAGAGATTGTATGTACTTTATGAGAGTCGAGTAAGTTAGTAAAAAAGTAGGGAAGGAATAGAAGCTGGGTTGATATTTGGGCGGATACTTCCACCTATGATTCTGAGAAAGACAACTGGAGCAATGGGCCTGAAATTAGTCTTCCAGTGCTCTCTCCAGATCAAAAGTGTTAGTCCTTTAGTTTTCAATTTTCGTCATCTACAGCCTTTGTATTGGCATCCGAAAAGCTGAAAGCTTTTTTCGATTCCAATAAGTTGGTAGGAATCGTGCCGGCAAGAAAACCACAGTTTCAGAACTGCCTTGATCTTTTTCTCAACTCTAACTATCAAGCTATCGCAGACACCCTGCTCGATCGACGGGACTAATACTCATTTTGGTCAAAACTTACATCTTTGGGAATGGAAAACGAAGTCGAGGTTTGCGGGCCACCATTGGCTACAGCCGGTTGCAAGGCATCGCCTACCATACCATTACCTACAAAATATAGACACTAATTACTTGGAGGGCATGAGAGAGAGAGAAAAAAAAGGTGATTGACTTTGAAAGGAGAGCTAATCCTCACTTTCTTTTACTGAAGCTTTACATATAATGAACATTGACAACATAAAGCTTTACTTTCAACCTCAGGGGTGTAAAAAAAATAAATAAGTAAAACACGAGGAATGAATATTCGGGTTGTTTTAAAGGAGGGCATGAGGAGAGCGGTGAAGTGTTAAATTGCCAAATCCTTCTTGTTCATTTCCTGACGCAAACTCATTTTTGAAACAAACATGATTTTCTGGATGGAAACTTTAAAATTTAAAACATTTTCTAAGCACGACGTCATTTGATCGGGAGCCATTGTTAGATTTTGATTGATCCTGAGCTCAGTTGCATGATTTAACCTTTTATCCTAAAATGACAAATAGAACAGATCTACGCTTCACTAGGGCTGATAGGCCAATCCCTGAAAAGGCATAATTTATTTGAGCCTTGCGACCAACTGAGTGATTTTTAAAAATTAATTCTAATGCTGTCGAGATTATTTTACTGTTTAAAAAAACCCTTCCATAACCAGATGTTCTCACCGTTAGTTAATTTGACAATGTCACTGACTTTGAATGTTGTAAATAAACAAAACATAAGATTTGTATGGAAAACTGAGCATTACATATTATTTTAAAGATGCATGATAGAAAGTCTCTATTCATTGTCAGTGTTTGAAAAAAAAAAAATTCTTTCCATCCCAGTTCTTTTGGAAAAATAATTAGATCAGGATTTATTGTCAAGTTTAACTTGGTACGTTTTGGAGTTAACCTAACTCTTGAAGCAGTATAGTACAAAATTCTCGTAAACAGAAAAAATTCCAAGTTATTTTTAGGGTCTAAGTTCTCTTAGATAACACACTGACATGTATCAAGCAACTGAATCTTCGTCCAGCCTGAATGAATCTGACAGAATAGCTATTAAACAGTTAACAAGCAGTAAAACCCTACGGGGTGGGTAAGGCTAAGGGGTTGAGTGCCGTCAGGGGAAGCAACAGGAATACAATAGACTATATTTTGGAAGGTAATGATATGATGATCGACCTACTTCATTTTGAACACAAAAATGAGTGATATGATGATTCAGGGTGTCTGCCACAGAAGCCAGGTGGGGAAGGAGAATCATTGAATCCTCCACCTCCCCTTGAAAATCGATTAAAAAGGCATTTTTGGCAGAACCCAACCACAAAAAGAACAATAATGCAAGTTCCACTTTTATTTTAATCAAACATTTTCCTGGCACTGGATATAAAATCATACGACATGATTTACAAGACTAGTATATACTGAACACTTTTGAGTTAAAAGGTTGGTGTCTGCCGGTTTTGGAGTGACAAGGATAAAATTTGTACCTAACAGAAGAAACTGGTTGGTATTAAAGGAGTCATCTTCTGTACAGGATTGCCACAGAATTTAGAAAATGACACTTTTTGGGACAATTTCCTGACATATAAGAATACACTCCATGAGTGTATAGAGTGCATAGAGTCGACATTATTTGAAATAATTTTCACCCAAAAATTTATTGAAACGTCGGAACCATCCAAGAAAGCAAATCAGCGTTAGTTTAGAGTATTTATCTGTAACATTCCTAGATTTTCCTTGACTTTTTGAAATTCTCTGAAATTCCTTGGTTTTTCCATTCCTCTTTGACTGTGGCAACCCTGTTTGTTAGAAAATCTGAACTTTGCTGTGACACGAACAATCACAGTGAAAAGGATGAAGGATTAAGAAAAACTCACTGAACGGCAAAAACATTTCTCAGTCTAGAGTCGATGCTTGAAATCTTTCTCCTCGATTGTATTCTACTTGCTCCTCATAGAAACTATAGAGCAAGACAGGAAGAAAAGAGACTTCTTGCATATTTATGTTTTTGTCCCACTGCGTTCAAATGAGATGGAAGCAGAATGCGAATCAAGAAGAAAGACCTCATACCATGACACTGCTTTGAGTTCCATGAAGCAAATATCGTAGGGTCTGTGCATAAAGATTAATGATTTATTTTGGATTTTAAGGGTAACTAACTTCAAGCAAAAAGAAACACTTTAAGAAATTGGCCCTCTCCGCACCCTGATTTAAACATCTAATTTAAAAGTATTTTATACACACTGATAAGTGAAAAGAAAATTAGGATAAGTGAATCAATTTAAAAAATTGACAGATAAAAAACAAATTCAAGGATGAAAGGATAAAATGGACGACATTTTTCAATAAGGAACTACAATTTCAGGCTCCTCCATAAAAGCGTTTACCAGCTGAGGCAAACTATGTCACATGTGCTGTTTCTGAAATGAGCCAGAAATTAGAGTTCCTGATTGCAAAATGCACTCCAAATCAGGTTCCAGTATCTTGTGAAAAATGAGAAAAAACCAATGTTAAGATCATCTACGGTGAAATCTCAATGAGTCTATCTGTTTGGTCTCAAATTTAGGTGCAGGTGGATTCCTTTATTATTTCACCCAAGAAAGAAACCTTCGCCCTGTACTGCAATTGAATTATTCGGAGTTCTTTTTGCAACAAGTGTTACCACAAATTCTTTGAAATACTGTGGATCATTTCTCGTCAACCGTAGAAATTTTTTTAATACCAAACTTGAATTAAGTCAGCCTCCTGAAAAATTTAGCTCTAATAGAGGGACTATAGAATTTACATTTAAAGATTTTTGATTTTGAGGGTTTTACATAATATCAAATAATGGAAAAATTCCTTGCTTTTTGAGACTATGAAAGATGCGTGAAAAAAAAGTTCAAGATTTTTCGATATGGCTTGGTGAAAAAATAGATGAACACAAAAACTCTTCCATATTCGAGAGCACAATTTTCTCCGACATCAGCCTAGGCCTTTACTCGTGCAGCTTTAAGTCTCGGTAGTTTTGGACTGGCTAGGTCAAAGTTTAAAAGCAAGTGATTTGGGAGGAGATCTCAGGTTGACTCACTGAGATTTCACAGACTTTTTTTTTTGGACTTTCTTCCAAATGAAAGATTTATTTAAAAATGATGGTGTTAAAGGCGGAAGCAATGTAAAAAAAAAAAGAGAAAACGCTCAAGGTTCCAAATACCTATTTTAAATTCAGTTTGCGAAACTTGACTGATTGACAAATGAAACATAGTACTCTCGAAAATTAAAGAAATTATGTTGAACACTTAGTAATTCCGGTAGAAAAGGAATTCTTATGATTCTAAATATTCTTTCTCTCCCTAGCACTATTTTCGTTACATGAGAGAATGCCCTCCTGTACTAAAAAATGCAAACAATGAAAAAAAAGTCCATATTTTCCTAGACGAAAGACAAATCGAGGAGGAAAAAATGAATTACTGAGGGAACCTTGAACTTTAGGTTTCAGTGCTATCAGCGATGTGATCGTGACAAAAAAAAATTGGCAGGATTATTTTGGAGAGATTTAGTGATACTTACCAAAGTTGTCGTATCCACCAAAACCTGCTGGTGCCCTTCCTCCACTAAAAAAAACAACAAAAAATAACATTAGATAATGAATTGAAAAAGAGAGAGAAAAAGGGGGGGGGGGGTTGAAAGGCATTTCAAGAACTTAATGATAACTTAGATGATCAAACATTCTAAAGTACTCAAACAACTTTTTTCAAAAATCAAATTTTTCAGAAAAAAAGGCTAGAGAATTTGATGATTTTTCAAGGCACTTAGATCCTGACTCATATTTCGGCCAATTTCTTAAGATTTCAGGTAAAAAATGCCCAGCTTTTCTGCGTCTATGCAAAGGTACCGATCAAGGTGCACTCTACTACAGGTATGGACAAATGGAATTTTAGAAAATCGTCGAGATGCGTAGATTTGGCAGCGTCCAATGGTACGACTGCGACGCCATATTGAAAACTTATTTATTTTCTGTTTTAAGAGTGGGTCTCGTTAATTTTGTGTTATTTTTTCGTGTTCTTAGTTGAGGTTTTTGATATTTTGAGTTCTATCAATTTTTTAAATTCATCTGATGCCTTATCGAAGCTAACGGATCTACCAGAACCTCATTTTGAACTGCGCGGCAAAGATAGTACGACTTACGACGTCACTCGATGGCCTATAATCTCAGCGCTGCCACTTTGGCACCCCGTTTGTCCATACTTGTAGTAGAGTGTACCTTGGGTGCAGATGATTCAAAATTTTGAACTGTTGGAAGATGCAGTCCGTCCTTTTTCACACATCTTGCCACATATTAAGATTATACAAGCCAAGAGAAAAAGCAAATACAGATCACTCACCCAATTCCTCTGGCAGTGATGTCTCTTGGGGCTCCACTGAATCCGCGTGACGCACCCATAGGTCCATTCCTACCCATGGCTCCTGGTGGGCCGCCTGGTCCGTAGCCTTGACCACCTCCGACGCCGAAACCACCGTACTCTTCTGCGTAGTAATCGTCATAGTTCAACGGATCGTATGGAGTATCAACACCCTTTGTGCTTCCTTGCTGCAATGATCATAAAGCACATCAGATTAGGAATAGTTCAAAGGTTACTAAGGGCCTACAAGCTTTGCTAGAAAGTCGTACCTAAAGGCAGACACAATGTTACAAGGTCTCCTCCACTTCCTCGGAGAGGAAAAGTTTTTTTTGGGCGTCAACCCTAAGATTTGCCTTGTGATGACCAATTTGTTTCATAGACAAGACCAACTTTGACAAACTCAATTTACAGACGGCTCAATTTGAAAATTATCAGCCATTATTAGTTGAATTAAATAATTGTTAATCATCTACGAATTACAGGCAAGAAGTTTTCAACTTAAACTAGACTTTTGCCTCAACCAATAGCATTGCTTTAATTGGAAATACAGGGTCTACATAATGTATTGTCAATGCTTCCAGGAATCTTTACAGACAACAAAGATTTTCTTTAAATTAAAATGGACAGAACATGATAAAATAGATGCTACTTTACACACCGTTTCGAGAAGTTCTAAGATTTCCTTGACGCAGTCACAGCAAGTCTGTGCTCCACCGCTCAACTGGACTACTCTGTCGGTACTTTGAGGACAGCAGTTGGTATAGATTTTTATCCGTGCGCCAGTTTTCTGAAAGAAAAAAAAAGGGTTACAGCAGTTAATAATGGGACAGCGAAGAACAAAACAGAGGAGAAAATCTAATTCAATAACTCCTTAATAGAACTTCAGATCTAAGAGAATGGAGTGACAATCAACGAGAAAAAAAAAAAAAAATATATAATATAATTTTTGGAACTTCTTCACTTTCTTTTCCCTGCGAAATGGTGTGGACCCACGCACCATTTTTCCACCTTGTTACAATGCATGATTTAAAAATCTAACGGCAGCATAAGAACAGTGAAAATTAATTGCCAGCAATTCAAACATTATAAAATAGGAATCTTGAGCTCTTACAGCAAAAAAAGAATTGCTGTCAAAATTCTGTGCCGACTCAAGATACTCTGATGGAATTTCGTCTGGAGCAAGCAAAAACTTTCATTCATGGACACTGGCAAGTATTTTGTGGACAATCGTAAGTATGATCACATAAGTTATTCAATTTATCGATCAAGTACAGCTTCAGATGTATCACTACTTGATGGTTTGTTTGCTATTAAAAAAAAAAAAAAAAAAAATACAACTCGCAGACAACCTGAAGTCAGAACTTAATTCACAGGATTTTATATCATGTTTGGAGGTATAGGTTATGGATTATTACATAGAATAATGATGCTTAGCAACCAGAAGCAAAACTGGGATAGGGAAGTTGAAGCGAAGAAGAAGAATATTTAGTGCAGAACTGTTTACATTTAACAAATGCGAGCCTGTGCGATCAGGATTGCCGATTTGGTTCGAAATTTAAAAGTCCTGCCGCGCTCATTTCAAGAACGCACAAATTGGCATCATAGTAAGCAAGTATGGGGTTTGCTTCAGCGCATTCTTACGGGAGTTTCGCTTCTGATTGCGAAGCATCATTATTCTACGGTTCATTAAGAGATTGTCCCTCCTGGCTGCTACTTTATAGTTGCATCAATAATCATTTCGAGCTGTTACAATTAGCTTTGCCTTTTGATACAATCTTACGTGGTGACATTTATTTCCTTTCATTTGAATTGTATAGAATAAAAAAAGGTAGGAATAATGGAAAAGCAAGTGAAAAACAGTGCGTTATTTTCGTCCAGCATGACAACTCACTTCTCTCAGTTCCTTGACTTTGCCACCTCCTTTACCAATGATGCAACCAGCGTGGGACTGGTGAACTAGGAGCCGGAGATCAATCTGGTCGCTGCTTGCTCCATTGCCTTGGTTGTTTGGTGCACCTCGAGGCCTGCCTCGGCTGTCCTGAAAGTTGAAACAAAATGAATTTTAATTATCTGAAAGTAAGATTATTATTTCTAAGTTTCACCAGGGTGTCTCCAGTCTCGACAGAAACAAATTCTCGGAATAAATTAATCACAACTCCTTGGCTTTTCAGATCAACACTTTGAATGCTTGAAACAAAAACTGAACTTTTTTTGGCATCAATTTCACTGCAAATAACAAAAAATTAAAGAATTAATTATTAAGGTGACTAAAATTTCCATTCCTTATTAAATTGATTCCTCTGTTCACCATACTAACTAAGTGTAACTCAAAGAATTAAACTCTGAACTAGACTTCGGCTCAGTTTGATAGAAGAGACAGCGCTTTTTTTATTCTTTCTTTCTTCCTTCCAGAATTCAAGTTTCAAGATATTTCAAATTTCTTGTCTATAGCATAAAATTTCCAGGCTTATTTGACCTGTAAAATACTCTGATGATTCCTGGTTGTCAGAACCCGTACAAACCATGTCTGCTCTTCTTGTTCTGGTACCGTTCTTCATTTGTATTAATTTAACTCTTAATATTCAAAATTTTCTCCTTTCTTTACTCAAAAATTCCATAGCTCCACTTTTTCACTGATTTATAAAAAAATTTAACTGATGAAAAAACCCTGTGAAGATCCATACACTAGGGAAAAATGATACAAGCTTTTTTACAGGAGAAGATAATCAATTCGTAACCCTGGAGAATGACTCATGGATTAAGAAGGGAATTCTAATACTATCTGACCGTACAATAAATCAATTTATGAGATTTGTGACATGTGAGTTTTACCTTTGCTCTAAGTTTCCTTTTACTTGAAATGAGGAGTGTAAACTTATAAATACAGTGCTACAATGATATAGGAGGAACGAGCGAAAAATTATATGAACTCTTCCATGAAAAACGTAAATCATGAAAATAAAATAATAAAAACATGCTTACGTAATCAGCAAGACCAGGAACAACATCATTCAGGACCTTCATGGCGTTGTCCATCTCAGCCTGGATTGTCAAGATACTGAAAAAGCGAAGAGGTGGGTTAAAAAAATATAGTAAGTTTGAAATGAGAAAAGTAAAAAAAAAAAAAAATTGATTGTGAAGAGTGAATGACCAGTTTTTTCTAGGAAATGATTTGATGCCTTTAAAGACGATCCAGTCAATCCCCTCCAGTACATTGGACCATGGAGGTGACAATTCCAAAAGCCTTTCAATGCTTTTTTTCAGAAACAAGACATCTTTCTGTTGTGGCTCGTTTTGAATGGTGCATCTTTCGCACTAGCCACAAGTAGTCGATTTTATCGGAATAAGCCCAACTACATCAGATGCCGCCTAATTTTCTTAAATGTTTTATTTTTCAAATATCAAAGTAGGCAACTTTAAATTTTAATGGTACATTTTCATAACTTGCGGTAACTCACAGATAGTGTAAAGGCTTTAATTGATCAGTACTCGGTTAAAAAAGTTAAATATAATAGAAAATTGGGCAACACAAATTCAGTTTGGCTGAATATGGTCAAATCTGTCCAAGTGTCAATCTACATTTTAACTTCGGTAGGCCTATATCATATGCTATGTGATTTTAATATGCAGAACGAAGGATGGTTTGCTGCATTTTCATCATTAAACCGGCTTCTAACAAAGGGTTTTTTTTTTTTTAAATTTGGAGTGAGAAAAATGCTATGTCAAAAACTCACTTGGGCGAAGAAACTTCCGAACGATTATATCATGAGTCAAATAAAAGCATGTGATAAGGGCTTTCGAGAGAGGGTACATTTATCAAATTCATTGTGTAAACGAGGGCACGGAATCTAATGTATGTTAGCTAGTGAAGGGTTCAGAAAGGGTTTTTAACAGAGAAAGCACAGGAATTTTTAACCTGAGCCTTAAACTTCGTTAGGTAAAAGTTGATACAAATACATGACGCGACAACACAGAGGACAGCCTGCATGCGGAAAAGTATTTTAAACGTGAAGACTTCTGGTGGGGAAGAACATTTCTGTGCAAAAAAATTCCCTCTTTCATTGCTAACCAAGACGGTTAAAATACTATCGTACAAAAACATTCGAACCGTCTTGCTTGCTAAGCTCTCAAAAGATAAAAGCATAGACTGAAATTTTTACTGAGTTTAACCTAAATGCTCAAAAATGTTCAACTGAAACCACAAACATAGGCCTACGAAAACAGAGTACAAAAATGATATTGAATAAAAAATTAGCCATACTTACCGTGAGATAAGGGGAAAATTGGTAAAAAAAAAGGAGTAACTAGTTGATCTTTGGGTCAATTTAAACGATTCAAGGCAGGGAACCTTGGAGAATCTCATTCTGAGGGATGGTGAAAATACGATACCCTTACAAAATCTGAATTTACCTTTTCGTAGAAGAAAACTTGATTTTCTTCTGGAAAATATGGTTTTCTTCAGATAATACTGCCTACAATTTCAATATATTCTAAAAATGGTTCCTTTCTTAATTGCATAAAATTAAATAGACATGTCTGGTTATGAGGCTTGGTCATGGTTTTTCATTATTTCCTCAATTTCATATTTTAATATGAAAAAATTTCACTTTCATTCAGGCCCTTGCTACTCTTGCTGAAGTTAATCCGTCATTCTTTCTCCTGCGCATGATTTATACTTTTAAAGAGAGTATAAAATTGAGCTGATAATGAGGGAACATCAGCAAGAACAAATGAACCAGTTCAATCTCTTATTCAACGGTAAAAATAGTCAAGTACTGGTTTTACGTCAGGTTCAAACAAGAACGTTTTGACTAAAGAGCCTCATGCTAGCTTTTCATACTTAATTAATGACAGGAACAGCTCACATCACTCAGAACATGCCTCTAACAGTATGCGAGGATACTAAAGATTTGATCGGCTAGTTACGGAAATAGTCTTTGAAATTAAAATTTTGAGATCACCGAGAGGACAGGAAAAGTAAAAGGAAAACCACTACCTAATTGTAAATGACTAGTCTTGCTGGGTTCACGCTCCCCATTAGCGATTCAAGATTTAATGGATCTTAAATGGGTACTTCCACTTTTTTACTATGGCTAAAGGCCGACCAACATTGAAGCACTCAGGGTTGCTGGCTCCCTCCCCCCTCCCTTTTTTCAAAGAGAAGAGTCATTTTCTCTTGAGTGTAGAAGCATGAGACAAACGTTTTTGCTATCGTAATTTCTTCTGAGTATTTTCTACAGAGGAAAATTTGGGTTTTCCTTTTTAGAGAGTTCGAAGTTTTGTAAGATAGCCATTTTGAAACTGCCATATTCTACATAACTGATGCGAATGAAAAACTTTTGAGCCTCCACCTCTTTCGTCTCTCGGGGTTACCAAGGTTCCTATTTAGGAGTATGGTACGGTAATCACATGACAGTCTTGTTTCATCTATTTTTAGAAGGCTCACACCCTGGAAGAAAATTCTGTGCTTCTTGTAATAATGTTCCATGCTGAATATTGGACACGCTTGGCTTAGAAACTGGAGCTTCACTTGAAACGAGCTGAGAGCTCACTGTCCAAGAATGGGATTGGGTATTTGGGTTGACCTGTTGATTGCAACCCTGAGGCAAAAAGTTGAGGCTTAAAAGGTGACTACCTACGGAAGATAGTGGTGGAGAACTAAAAATTAGAGAAGAGAAGTAGTATACATGATATATTATTAGAGAGAAGTTGGTTGAGAATTACCGTTCAGGGCCGGGGCAATCTGGGACAGTTACTGAGGCATTGAACTGCATCGGGCAACGGACAGGGCCAAATTGAAGTCCAAATTGATTGTGGCGTTGGGCAAGGGCGTTCGTTTCAAATTGAATGGCGAATGGGTGGATCATTTTCGATTTGCAATTCATCAAGGGCGAGTGGACAATCATTCGGGATGGCAATATAAAATAGCCATTTCGAAAAAACGCATGGAGAATAAGAGAGAGAGAGAAATACAAGGTCAATTAGGAACTCATTACGTTGAGGATCAACTAACGCTAAATGTGAAATTAACACGCACAGAACCTGATTTTATACTAACAGGGAGATAACCGAAAGGGTTGTAATTCTATTTTCCTCTTTCGAATTGTGAGAGATGTCTGAGATAAAACCCCTAGTATTTCCTATCAGATACCAAGGTAATATTAAAAAATAAAGGACTAGATCAAAAATAAATGTGTGGAGGTTGCTATAAAAATCAACAGGAACGCCTAAAATGCCAGCTGCATACGTTGTTTTAACTTAAGATATATCACTGGGCGAAGAAATGGGATCTCATTGGTCTACGAGATGATTTTCCTACTAGTGTGAATTTGAACGTCATAATTTTTTGAATGCTATTGCAAATATTGCAATTTTCAAAAATACTTGTCTTCCACCAATTATTAATTTGAAATAGCTAGTCTTGTTTCTCACAGTAAATTAATGGTGAAGTTTATCCGCTTTCAATGAGACTATCTTTAGCATGACGTTTCCCTTCCTGGCCTGCAGGAATGAGCAACCATGTTAGTCATTGATCTATCAGGATATTTCAACTTCCAGCCCGAGAATAGAGGGAACATTTTTAAGTGTCGAGACTTGGAGAAAGAGGATTTATTTCTTCTAAACCCTACCGCAATGAGTAAGTCTTCTCTACCTCCAAATGTATTGGATACGGAGAGCCCCTCCCTGTTCTACACGTTTTCTTAAATCTATACCTCAAAATGGAAATTCACTTGTTGGACCATGTAAGAACTAGATCAGGGACTGTGCGAGTGGGATGTATCTAAAAGTAAAACTCCATGGAATTCCCTAATGATTAATAAAAAAAGGGAAAAGTAAAAAAAAATAAAAAATAATGAGATTGTTTTATGGAGTGGAAACTGCACATAGTGAGGCAGAATAATGAAATATATTTTGAAGGACCGAAAATTGCCTTTGCGTAGACTCAAGTCTACGTAAGTTTCGGAATTTCATTGCTTCAAGAATGCTCCTGAAGTTTTAGGATTCTGAATAGCTGATAACAGGAGCAGATTGTTTTCATCCGTTACTTTTTAGAGATTTACGTAGAAATCAATCAGGCAATCAAATTAGGCAAAATTAAAAAAGGCAGAAAATGCTGAAGAAGAACGTTTTATTAAGCTGTGGGAGTGAAGAAATAAAAAAATATCAAGTCCTTCTGAAGTTGGAAAGGAATATCTTAGGTATAAAAAAATTAATACAAAGAGTTGTCCTGTGACAATGTGGTTTTAACGGGAATCCTTTTCTACCTCTATGATCGCGGGGATTTTTATAAAACCCTATTTAATTGTTAGTACCGCAAGTGTGAATTTTCTGAGGACCTTCATTGATTCCCAGGAACAAAGGAAAAACGATTCGATTCTGATGCTAATGAAATGTCTAGAAATATGTTAAACGAGAGGATTCCATACAAAAGGGGTCAGAGCAATAGTACTTACATCATTACGCAAACGGGATATATTCGCTCCTCCTTTCCCAATGATCGAGCCGGCAACCTAAAGAGAAATAGAGAGAAAAAAGTTGGTCATTCTGAAGTATTTCACTTGAGCCGAAGGCATTCGATAAAATTTTCTTGATTAATTAATTAGGATGAAATGGTATTCCGAAATAGTTATGAATATCATTACTTGACATTACATGAGAAACTTAAAGCAAACTTGATGAACAGTCTCTGTTGAAATCTGACAATCAATAGAATAGCATAGAAAATTTTTGATAAGTGTCCTTTAAGAATTATAAAACTTAAACAGAGATTTTTGAACATTGCGATTGAGTCAATTAGCCATCGACATAAAACACTCTGGAAAAATCGAAGGGAAATTTTAAAAATTTCTCAGAAAACTTCGTATTTATTCCGGGGCAGACTGACTTACCAGGACATGCCCAGAACGCCTGCACTTTTGTGCACATTCTGACCGTCTCCTTAAAAAATGTGAGAAATTTACTGAAAGAGATGGATGTATGACATTTTAATACCATAAAAAGGCTTGTAAAGGTTGCTCCACCTGCATATGTTAGAACATTACTTTCTGCGGAACTATTATAAAAAATTAAAAAAGTTTAATTCTGGACAATTGGTTTAGGAGAAGACCCCCTAGACCCTCTCCTAAGAAAAGAGTTGACCCCTCAGTCATGACTTCCAGCTATCCCTGTACTGCACCTTCTCTACAGCCAAACACACTGTCAATCACTGTATTCTTCAGAAGAGGTTCAACCACTTAAGAATATTCATACAACATTTATCTGGTTTGCAGTGCTGCCCCATTGTTACTTGGACCGCGTCAAGCAGAAAGGAACCAAACCACATCAGCTATTAATTGGACAATTTAATTTTTTACATGAAAACGGTTGAGTGGATTTTTGTGCCACTTTCAGTGACTTTTCTGCATAAAGCGAAGCAAAGTCCTTAGAACTTTAGAACTCGAAGGAATCCTTACAAACGTTCTCTTGTAAACTTAGATTGCTCAGTAAAATTTGGCAAAAGCTGATGTAGCTTGGTTCCTTTCTGCTGAACACTGACCAATTAGCTCAACCTATCGTTTCTGTTTCAACAGAGGACTCTAACACACCAAGAATTCTGCAACGGGAGGAAAAATTTCAGAAATTCCTTCCCTTAAAGGCCAAAAATTTCGACCCAATAACCGGAGCGCCATGTAAAAGCTTGTCAGGATTTGACTTCAGCAAGTCTTGAAAAAAAAAGAAAAATGATTTTCGATTTACCTTGCTAGGAATTAATACTCGGATCTCGACCTGGCCCTCTTCGATGGGACCTCGCGATCGTTTATTAAACTGACCAGGAGCGTTTCCATCGTGGAACCTCTTCATGGCTGAAACACAAAAGACAAGATCAATTAGTCAAGAGAATTTTGTTAGTTAATACTAACTTGGGGGATTTAGTCCTAATTTCCTCTAAATTACATAAATTAATCACCAGAAAAACATCAATTACTTCGTCCTTAAGGATCCTTAAAGCTGAGTCAACGTAAACGAAAGAAATTTAAAAATAATGGGATCTTAGAGCGGAAAGAGTTGAATTTCCAAGTTTCTAGTACCAATGCCATAACACACCTTGGTCCCTAATGTATCCCTGGAATAGAGAATTTTCAGGTGTCTGAAATTCTATGAATTTGGTGTTTAAGCGGAAACCACTGAGTGAACTGAACACGATAAAACCCTCCTTGATTCAAAAGCTGGGCAATTATTGTAGGAAATATGACACAACGATCGAATCTGCTATAGTACATGTCGTCAGCTTCGGGCCAAAGTATCACAAGCGCCATGCGACGTTCAAAAATTTCCGCCGCCGTCATATCTTCTTACAAAAAAATAGTTGGTTGTATCCGTTTGAAAATGTCACTGAATTTTCTTTGAACTGCCGATAAAATTCAGTGAAATTTTCAAAAAGATTCAACCACCAATTCCTCTGTAAAAAAAAACAAAAGGGTGGCGGAAATTTTTGAACGTCACATGGCGCTTGTGATACTTTGGCCGGAAGGTGACTATGTGTCTAAATGAGGAAAAGCGGCCAGGTGACGTCACTGGGCTTTTTTAACTTTTAAGTCTATTTTAATACTATTTCCCGTGTCGGATAAACATTGTGGGAAAAAAACTGCGAAATCAGCTCTTCAAGCACTCTCAGAAGAAACCATGAAAAATTTACGTGCAAATTCTCTATTCCTGGTTTCTGCAGGTTCTCGATGCCAAGGAGGAAAGTAAATACTGCCGTGTTAAGGGAAAACGCCGTATGAACCTTCAGGCGTTGCCACATTTTTTTCAATAAAACACGAATTCCTTGGTAAACTCATTAATATTTTTCTTCCAATTTCTCAGAGAATATTCTTTGTATTTTGATCTAAAGTTCCTGAAAATTTAGAGGAAAAATATTCATAATTTTCCTAATAAATAAACATTTTATCAAAGGAAATTTTGGCAACTCTCGAATGTTCATACGGCGTTCTTCCTTAGCACGGCAGAATAGAAAAGCGTGGCGTTCGCTCCGTTCGTAGAAATGAGTTGGACAAGCTCCGTACCGTAAAACTCGAAAAATCCGAAGTCGTTGTTACGGTGCATCTGACTCGACCGTCCAACGTCGGAGGGTTCGCGGTGCAACAAAAGGTCCGACAGCTGTGCACCGGAAAAAAACCGTTCAAAGGACCGAAAAAATCAGGTTGAAAATCACCCGGATTACCGCGCGAGGCGCAAAGTCGCGATCACTCAAACTCGGAAACGATTCCGAGAAATTCGGGAAACGGCAGGTGCGAGGAGAGAAACGAACTCGCGATTAGCCCGATGGCATGGCGTGCTTTGCGATACATCGATTGGTCTGTCGTTAAAACCAAGGGAAAAGGATCGATAAACAGGGTGTTCGCAACGAACACTTCAATAATCGATTCTTTGCCAAAGCTTCAAACGGGAAGAAATCGATAATCGATCTACACCTCGTCACTGTCGCGATCGGCCTTACCGTGATACGACGCCATTACATGAGAGCGCGCGATTACCTTATCAATTTTCGGACATTTTACGGCCGGCGAGAGGAAATGCAATAACTTCCTAATGCTTAAAATTTCCGATTGATTAAAAAAACAACGTATGTACTATCAACTTCCCTGTGCACACGAGTGTTTTTACGGAAATTTTAGCCGCTGATTACAAAATTCAGTCCGATGAGGCAACAAGAAATGCAGTTTGGCTGCTTTTGATGGGTGCCTTCGAATTTATTTCGGAGGTCTGAGCGGTATTCCAATTGAATCGGGTCGTCCGAAAACCGCTGGTGTCCATTTTTTCAGCTTCCGGTTCTTTTATGTTGATAATACTTTTGAAGCGTTGATACAATCATGAAAGCAGTGGCGTGGCGTGAATTGCGATATATCGATTGTTGTCCCATTTAAACCTATGGAAAAGATCGATTATCAGGGTGTTCGCAGCGAACACCTTAGTAATCGATTCTTTGCCATGGCCTCAAATGGCGAGATATCGATAATCGATTATTCACGCCACGCCACTGCATGAAAGTGGCGCCAATACTCGTTTTGGGATGCGGATAACCCTAAATCAAGTGTTAACACCACTTTCATGGTTGCATTTAACTCTGAAAAGTATCATCAACCCAAAAAACTAAAGATTGGAATGATGGACAATACTGCCTTGCTAAGGAAGAACGCCGCACGAACTATCTGGCGTTGCCAAATTTCCTTCGACAAAATAAGAATTTTCACAAAAAATTATGAATATTTTTCTTCCGATTTTTCAGAGGGTCCCGTTCGTAATTTGATCTAAAGATTCTTCAAATTTCACGGGAAAATATTCATAACTTTCTTAAAAATTGAAGATTTCCTACGAAGAAATTTGGCAACTCTCGAATAGTCATACGACATTCTTCCTTAGCACGGCAGAATAGCGCGGTTTTCGCACGACACGATTCAATTGGTATTTCGCCCCCCCCCCCCCAAAAAAAAAAAAAAAA
>NW_017556795.1:181474-191655 GCF_001854935.1 Bemisia tabaci
GGGGGGGGGGGGGGGGGGGGGGAGGGATGACATCCAAGTTTCAACAATTTTTTCGCTCGCTCTCACGGAAAGAGCGATGATCGAGGGTTTCGAGGGGACGTGACCCACTGGTCGATTTCCAACCCCCACGGGTCGGGAGGGGGCCGGGGGTGATAATTCGCGTTAATTATTCGTGTCATTTCCAGATGAATTCCCGGCATAATTAATAGCTCCATTCACTCCGTCGTCCGGAGCGAGGAACCCTGCTTTCGGAGCCCGACGAAGAAGTCACCCTCCGCCCTGTTCGAAGCCGACTCGTCATCGAGCTTCGATGGTATTCTAGTCAGCATTCTTTCATCCTCCCCCGCATAAATTCCTTCTCTCGTGATGCAATGCTCCGAACCGTCCAAAGCAGGATTGCCGGACAGCTTAATCTTCGAGATTGTACGTTGAAAAATGAGGAAGAGGAAGAGAACCGAGGCAAATGGACTGAAGACACACATCTCAACTGTTATGCTTAAGAAACAGGGAGCTCGGAGAAGAGGTGGCACGTGGGTTATTGATCACGCAATGGGCCTGTTGCAAACTTTTGCTAGAGCAAAAATAAGAGTTGTTTCTTGTAGATAATGCCTCAAAAATCACGATGAGCGCATCGGCAAAGTCTGAAATGCACTCATAACTTCACAATCTGCGTAAGAAATTTGCGTTTTTTTAAGCTTCCCGCTTCAAAAACGATACTACGGCACAGGTGAACATTTTGTTAGAGGAGTCGCTCCATCGTCGGCGATATTCATCATGGCCGACGCTTGCGCGCAGTTCCGCACGTAATTCGAGGAGAGTTCAAGGTCAATCAATTCGGGCGTGGAAAATATGAACGTTAACACACCGATTGTTATCTGGTCTAATCCTGTTCAGGTGTTATCTCGTCCCATCAAACGTGTTTTGGCGGATTGGCGTCGGCCATGATGATTATTGCCGACGATGGAACGACTCCTCTTACAAAATGTTCACCTGTGCCGTAGTATCGTTTTTGAAGCGGGAAGCTCAAAAAACCGCAAATTTCTTACGCAGACTGTGAAGTTATGAGTGCATTTCAGACTTTGCCGATGCGCTCATCGTGATTTTTGAGGCATTATCTACAAGAAACAACTCTTATTTTTGCTCTAGCAAAAGTTTGCAACAGGCCCATTCTTCAGATTCTCTCAATTATTCTTGATATGTTTAAAAATTACAGACCTGTGCTTACTTCCGACTTACATATGACTACATTTAGCAATTAGGAAGTACAATTTCTGGCTAGTCTGGAAAACACCTAAGTTACACACAAGGAAACTAATGGTACATACGTTGTTTCTATAGGGTGTCTAGTTTTTTTTCATTTGAGGAAATCCTGATGAAATCTTGATTTTTGACTGCTAAATCCTTATTTCATAATTTTTCCAAATCCTGATTTTTTGCGGAGAAAAATTTAAGTTTCAGCATAAGCGTATGCGAAAGCATAAGAAAATCCGATCGGACAGCCGACTTTTCTCAAATCCTGATTTTACGACCGATTTTTCCTCAAATCCTGATGAAATCGGGATTACGTCCTGATTGACCTCAAATCCTGATAGAATCGGGAAATTCGGGAAAATCCTGATGCTAGACACCCTGTGCTAAACTGAGCCAGACATTGTAGTTAGGGTAGTTGTAGTTGAAAAAGGGGTTTACCCGAAAAAGTAAACCGTTAGGAGTTCAGTGATATGCTTCGGTGACTTAAACATATGCCAGAAATTCCCTGACTTTCCCTACAAATTCCCTAACTTTTCTCGGTCGTTACAAATTCCCTAATTTTTGCTCTGTCGTTAGAAGTTCCCTGACTTTCCCGACTTTTTTCGGTCGTTAGCAATTCCTGACTTTCCTCACAAATTCCCTGACTTCCCCGAATTTCCCCGATTTCCCAGACCGCCGGCAACCCTGCAAACGCCGTCCATCCACGCTCACACGACACTCCCTCGATAAAAGCCGCGGATAGGTGCTCCACTTACTCCAGAACCCGATCGACCGGAGACGCTGGTGTCGACCCGGCAACGCTGGCGCGCGGGGACCCGCGACTTCCGCGAACCGCCCCCACCCTCGACGCCGAGGCGGGGGCGGGGGGCGCGGCGACCCGTCTGGCGCCCGACTGCGTGGCGCCCCCGCCCCCTCCCGCCGCCCGCTTCGGCGACCGTTACCCCCGGAACGACACCCCGAACGGGCCCGCGCCACGCACGCGAGGCAACCCACCCCCGATAGGCCGCCCTGGTCCACGGCGGTGGTGGTGTGGTGCCTTCGCCGCCCGAGTCTAGTGCTCGGCAAACAGAGCGTGTGAAAATTCTAACGGCTTGCGGTGCCCTTAAATTAATTGCTACGCAACAGCGCTGCTCGGCTTCGGAACGGGCCGGCGGGGTGGGGGAAGGGGGATGGTGCGCCGCAACGAATTTCATTTCGGGGTTCGTGAGCTTTTCCTCCGGAGAAGCCAAGATGCGAGCGAACCCGTGAGGAAACGCCGATTCCACTCGCGGTGAGTTCCTGATTCTTGATGCCTTGTCTGTTTCGGAACCGTATCCCTGCGCTCGTGAACAGGGTGTCTACTAAAACATGCTGGCCATAAATTAGTAATTTTACAGTACTTTTTCAGGACACTTCTAAGAAATTCAGTTCCTCCTCAACAGAAAAATGCAGTCCTTTGTAAGTACCTTCATTTGACGAATTTCGAAAAATTTCAAAAATTTGAATTTCTCGCTCAAATTGCGACAACAACGACAGGGAGAGAGAGAGAGAGAGGAAAAAAAAATTGATCAAAATTCCGGACCTTCTTGCGGAATTTCCGCTCTTTCCAGTACTTTCAGCCCGCCCTTACAAAATCAGTACTATTTCCAAAAATTCCGAACTTTCAGACACCCTGATTCGCGAGAAGGTAGTCAAAATTCCGGACCTTCTTGCGGAATTTCCGCTCTTTTCAGTACTTCCGGCCCGCCCTTACAAAAGCAATACTATTTCCGAAAATTCCGGACTTTCAGACACCCTGATTCGCGAGAAGGTAGAAAAGGAGGAGCTCAGTGTTTAAAACACTCTGCCGCTAATTTCTATTTTTGTCGGTCCTTCTCGTGAGGTGTCAAAATCATTTTGACCGTCGTAATTTTCATACTTATCTCGGTCTGTAGCAGCCTTACTTTCGGGTCGTTTTTACAGCCACATTAAAAAAAAATAGATAAGTAAAATTGGCTGAAATTACGAGTAAAAAATTAAGGTAAAACTGCGTGCACGAAACTGTTGTACTGAGGTAGAACTTCGGGTTTGCTTTACACCTCACCATCGAAACAGCAACAAGTGGGTGGCGGGTGCGTCACGGGTTCGGCCCTGCCTCACACTCCTTCCTCCCTTTTTGCTAGTGTGATGAACCAACATGTCTCGGAACCTTCCGCTCGCTTTCGTAAACAGTGCTCACGTTTCATTTAATGAAAAGAGCATTATACGGCTAAAAAGCAACTCCGTGATGAGACAAGTGCCGCATCACAGAAATACGTTCACTGGAAAAGAATTAACACATTGGATCCAGAGTCCAGACTCTTGAAAACATTGACAAGAAAAAGGACTCTTGAGTCAATCAGATTTAAGCTTAAATCAAAAGGAAATCCTCTCATATTAAGAGGTTTGGTTCTTGATTTAAGCTTAAATCTGATTGAATCAAGAGTCCTTTTTCTTGTCAATGTTTTCAAGAGTCTGGACTCTAAATCCGATGTGTTTTTTTTCCAGTGTTTCCTTGACTTTCTCCGAGTTCAGATCCCCAAGTTTTCTTCGAGCAATTTTAGGAAAATTACGTAATTTGCAGGACGACAGAATACGCCGCCCATTTTTCCTTGGAGATAGACTCAATCGATGCAAAATGACACGTAAATCACCACTTTTGTAAAATCTAATTTCTTCTGGTTATCGAGTCAATTTCGTTCTTTCGATTCTCTCATTACCCCGTTTTCCGAGAAATAATTTTTTCTCCTGACGTTTGCCGGATTGACCTGATAAAACGGATTCGATCCCCCCCCCCCCCCCCCNGATTTATCCCCGTTTTCCCCATTCCTTAATTTGCTTCTCTGGATTTTCTCTACTTTCTCTTACAAGTATTTTATTCCCTTGGACGCGAACTAAATTTTTTCGCTGACAAAAATTGTACCTGAACAAGGGTGTCTACGAAAAAACGCTGGCCAAAAATTAGTACTCATACAATACTTTTTCAGTGCATTCCCAAGAAACTCGGCACCTTCTTGAAAAAAACAATTCAGTGCCTCTTTTCAGTACTGTCGTTAGAGAAAATTAAAAATTCCGCTTGATTGCGGCAAGAATGACGTGAACACAAAATGTCATTGGCGGCTTCATGGCTTCAAGATTAACTGACTGTACGATCACGATCTACCAGGTAAATACTACTCTAAGGATCAACGCACAGGAAGATTGCTTTCTTTCCAGGCTGGCCAAAAATCAGTACTTTCCCAAGAAATTCAGTACCTCCTCAATAGAAAAATTGCGGTGCTTTTTCAGTACCTCCATTTAACGAAATTCGAAAAATTTCAAAATTTGAATTTCTCGCTCAGGAATGAAAAACTTTCACAGGGTGTCTAGTATTTAGTAATTTTGAAAAATCCTGACATTTTCTGATATTCTATACAAAATTCCTGATTTTTTCAATTGAATTTCTCGCTCAGGAATGAAAAACTTTCACAGGGTGTCTAGTATTTAGTAATTTTGAAAAATCCTGACATTTTCTGATATTCTATACAAAATTCCTGATATTTTCCTGATTTTCCTCGACTCCTGGCACGGTAGGCAAATAGCAGTAAGACTTTCTCCGCTGAGGAGATTTGCGTAAGAAAAATTCCTGATAAAACGTGCGATTCTCCGATTCTCCTGATCGGCCAAAATTCCTGATATTTTCCGGTTTTTCCTGATGCTAGACACCCTGAATTTCAGGACCTCCTTGCGTTTTTCAGTACTTCCGGACCGCCTTTAAAAAACCAGTACTGTTTCAAGACTTTTCAGAAATTCCGGACTTGTAGACACCCTGCCCGGAGACGGAAACCCTCCGAACTCCGACCGGGTGCCCCTCGAGAGGGGTTCGTCCGGGGATCTCGCGACCCGCGAGATCCGCCAAGGAAACCTCGCCGGCTGCAACAAGGACGGCTACACGGCCGCCCGCGACACGGCACGACACCGCGGGAGGCGTCGAAAAATCAATAGAACGCAATCAGCTAAATGCATTCATAATTAAATGCACGCGGCAATTATTCGCGGGGGAGAGTTCTTACGACTACGACAACCCCTCTCGCTCCTCCACGAGTCTCGCCCCCTCCCCCGTCGTTTCCGCCGAACCGATCGGGCTCCTTATACCCCACTTGGGGGGTGCTCAGCGCCGGAGTTTAACGACCCACTGACTCCGTTAAGTTCACCGCGCCGCCGGATCAGGCCCAAAGCTCGGGTCACACCATCAAACTGAACCTATCCTGGTAGCGAGAAAAATTCCGGACGCGGTACTTTTTCAATACGTTCCCAAGAGGTTCACTACTTTGTCAACAGAAAAATTCAGTACTTTTTCGGTATCTCCACTTGAGGAAATTCGAAAACTCAAAAATTTGAAATTCTCGCTCGAATTGCGACAAAAATGGCGCAGCCACAAAATTGCATTGGTGGCTTGAATCAACGCGCAGGGGGTTGTATTCTTTCTAGGCTTTATTAAAAAACACGCGTGGTATGAAGGGAAAAATTCCGGACCTTTCTGCGGAGTTTCCGTACTTCTTCAAAACTTTCGAACCGCCCTTGAAAAATCAGTACTTAAATTCCGGAACTTCTTACGGAATTTCCGCACTTTTTCAGTACTTCTGAACCGCCCTAAAAACTCAGAACTAATATCCCGGACAAGGTGGCACCTTACACACTTAAGAGAAGATGATTCCATCTTAAACGCGCGGAACATCGAGCGTTTCAACAGTCAAGACTCCTAGATCCGGGGTTCCCGATTCCCTACGGGTCAGTATCCGAAGCAACAGGAGAGAAGGATCCTGAGGGAAAGCTGGCGGGAGAGGTTTTTCCTCGACTCCGGCGGAGGAAAATTCGCGAGACGACCGGAGCGCCTTGCCGGATGACGAGGAAACTCGTAAAACGCGTTTACGGGCACTCGCCAGCCACATAAAATCGTCGGAAACACAATGGCCGATTTTTTTTTACTTTATTCTTTTTTAACGGTCGCGAGCAGCGACGTCGTCGGACTCGGGGTCGGCCCGTAAATCCGCGCATTGCGATCCATCGATTGATCTGCCATTTAAACCTACGGAAAAGGATCGATAGACATGGTATTTACTACATACACCTCAATAATCGATTCTTTACTATAGCTTCAAATGGAGAAACATCGATAATCGATCGTGCACGCCTCGCTACTGCCATGAATCATAGGAAGTGCAATTACTTGACCTACCCCATGGAGCGTATTTTGGCTCCGGATCGTGTACAGTAACACTCCAGTGGCGAGGCGTGAATGATTATCGATATTTCTCCATTTGAGGCTATGGTAAGGATTCGATTATTAAGGCGTTCGTTGCAAACACCCTGTTTATCGATCCTTTTCCATAAGTTTAAATGGCAGAGCATTCGATATATCGCAAAGCACTGCAAAGGAACGTAACTTCGTTCAAATGTTGCAAAATTGACCCGTAGAGTTCAAATTCCCGGGAGAATTTACCCCGGGAATCGACCGAAGTTTTTCCGATTTTTGCACGAGATCAGAAATGCGATGGGTGAGAGTTTCGTTTAAATATTCCGAAGACTCTCCCAGTACAAATGCAAATTTCGAGATGAGATTTGGCAACATAAAAATGTAGTTGTAGCCCTTGAACCCAGAGTTACTCTTCAGTGTTCAAGCATAGGCTGACTGTGAGATAAGGCATTTGCTAAAAAGACGCAACTATTTCGACCTCTAGGACGATCAAGTTGCCTACCCGGAAAATTGAAGGAGCTCCGCTTTTCGCAGTCTCTCGTGAAAGGAGACATAAAAATGAAATCCTTTAAATTTGATTTCGAATGCGCTGTTGTGGGAAAACCGATTGATTGAAGCTGAGCTTCAGAAAAAAAAGCAACAGCTTCACTCAACAAATATGTATTCCACGTGCGCAGTTTTGAATATCAGAGTTAAAAAATCGCGGCTCCATCAATTCCTACATGTATTAGAAAAAGATGGCGTGATACTAATATATTTTATATTGGTAATTTCAGATACAAATGGGCCTGTTGCATGCAAGAGATACAGCCGCGCGAATAGACTTTATAAAGGTTAAATGACACGAAAATTACGATGGTCACATTAAAAAAGTCTGAAATACACTCCTTACTGCGCAATTTGCGTTGTTAGGAACGCGCTTTTTCAAATTTCCCGCGTCCGGGGGCAGTTTTCTAATTACCGGAAACGAGCAAACGGCGGGCTCGGTGATTTCCGGAAGATGCCGAGTCATTGTTGTTGTTGTTATTTTTTCCTTCAGTTTGTTTACAAACCCAACGTGATATCTCATAGTGGTCCATATACGCTAACCAAATCGATCAACTTTTAAATATCCAACGCAATCCTCCTACATTTCATTTCACGATATCACGGGCTCCGATTTTTAGGTTATGTTGTCAGTTTTAGTTGACCGGAAATAGCCGCGAGTTGCCGTTAATTGTTTCAGTTAGAAAACTGCCCCCAGACGCGGGAAATTTGAAAAAGCGCGTTCCTAACAACGCAAATTGCGCAGTAAGGAGTGTATTTCAGACTTTTTTAATGTGACCATCGTAATTTGCGTGTCATTTAACCGCTGAAAAGTCTATTCGCACGGCTGTATCTCTTGCATGCAACAGGCCCATTCAAAGAACTAAAACATAGCCACGCTCGCATTCAATCGCGAGTCTCCAATGCTATGAGAGATCTTAAAGAGCGATGCGCCTTCAATTTTTCAAGTAGGCCAAATGGTCATCCCAGGAGTTGAAATAGTTGCATGTTGGGTCCGAACCCAAGTGACAGTGGGAGGTCGTTGAGAATTCGACCCACTCACGCTTGATCACACAGACTTCTTAATGAATGGTATATTTTTGACGATAAAAGCCCGCTGATTAGCCTGGCTTCCGGTTTGAGCGGAAACTTTTCACTCATGGAGGAAAAAAAGGTAGAAAATCCAGTATATCAACTGGCAAAATGTATTAAATAATAATATCTCAACGAAACATCGGCAATTTTTGAGCACAAAAGAGAGATGCGAAACATTTTTATCATTTATCCGTTAATATCTCCAGATTCATCAAGATTTTCCGCGAAAAACTCCCTCCGCGCCCTTAATTTTCCTCCACAAAATTCCAATATCCTGACTTTTCCGGTTCTTATTGAGATCCTTC
The DNA here is from genome assembly GCF_001854935.1 of Bemisia tabaci. Taxonomy (NCBI): domain Eukaryota; kingdom Metazoa; phylum Arthropoda; class Insecta; order Hemiptera; family Aleyrodidae; genus Bemisia; species Bemisia tabaci. Next base: position 189,884 of record NW_017556795.1, read on the forward strand.
AGCTCTGACAGGAAGTCGTTGATATAATTCCTGTAAATAACCCCACGAAAAAGAGAAAAATCTAAATATATGCATTCCACTCCGCAGAAGGCTCTCTTTTTGTTTCGAAAGTAAATTATTATTTCTCATTAAAATGAAAACTTCGGGATACGATGATAAAACACACGTAGGAGGGCTTCAGCCTTTCGCAAAAAATCCTTTGACAATTCCTGAAAGTTGGTAGTGAAGTTTTTTCCTATTACTTAGTGTTTCGGCTTGGACATTCTGAGAACTTACATTCTTGAAGAAAACTTTACATAACATTACAAAATATTAAATAAAAAGTTGAGACCACTTACTGTAGGGGAGCGGGTAATAATAAGGTTGGAAAATGATTTTGAAGGTTCAATCACTGATCCTGAAACAGAAGAACAAAAGAACTGATTAAATTTAAGGCGGATAAAACGCAACGAGCAAGACAGGACACCTTAATCGCCGAATTTCTTGGCAAAAATTATCATCTTTTCGTTTATCGGTATTTCATGGACACGTTGAATTCGAAATTTAATTTGGAAGAATTACCAACACTAAGAGATGCTGGGAATCATACCTTTTGATATTATCATGAATTCCATGACTTTTCAAAGAATTTTGGGCATTATTTCTCATGATACTACATTTCAGAAAAATTTTCCGCACAAAGTCTCTTGAAATTGAAAATATTTCACATATTTGAATATTTCTGCGGAGAGAATTTCAAGCTTCTGCAGCGGAATTCCGGTCCCTAAGGAATCAAGAATTGGGCAGAATCCCCTAAATTTCCCCTCATTCTTAAAGGACTTGTCACTCTGTGCATACGACACCCGCGCTGTCGTTTTCAGGACGAAACTCGTATAAGCGATTTAACATAGCAAAATTTCCTCCGGTAAAATAGTTATTATAGAGAGCAGTTGCGACTACATTTCCTTGAAATTTTCCGGTATCCATGACTGAATTGCAAGGAACACTTTCTGAAAAATTGAAAGAAAAATAGCCACAAGTGCCACGAAAATAACGTCTGAATTTGTTCCACCTCAGGCTGGGAGCGCGGAGGGTTCAGCCGTATCGGTGTTGAGGCGTCAACGATCGATAATCGATATTTCCCCATTTGAAGCTATGGTAAAGAATCGATTATTCAGGTGTTCATTCAGGGTTGAAAATTTAGAAATTGGAATTCTTTGAAACTTCCCTGATTTCCCTGACGTATTTGAGTAAAATTCACTGACAATTGAAAATATGCCATAAAGCCAGGTAAAATTGGAGCTAATGGAGGTAAATGAGCGATTTTTTTTTTGACACTTTCGTTATTTTCCCTGATATTTTCATGTTTTCCCTGACTTTTTAAAATTCTCTGACATTCCCCGGTTTTCCCCGTGTTCCCTGACTGTGGCAACCCTATTCATTGCGAACACCCTGTTAATCGATCTTTCTCCATAGGTTGAAATGGCAGAGCAATCAATGTATCGCAAAGCACGCCACGCCACCGAGCCTCACAGCGACGAGGCAACGCCCCTCGAGTCGAAAGCATCCCTCGGCGAAAAAAGCTCATCGTCCGGGGGGTGATTTTTCGCCGGCGACAGCAACGGTGCGTTTCCGGTTTGCTCCTCGCGACCTGGGGTTTCTTTACGATATTGCGGACGGAGCCGGAACCTGTTCCGGCCGCGTTTATGAACGTGAAAAAAATATTGTTGCGCCCCGGCGGCGTCGCGGCGGGGGGTTGAACCGGCTCTCGACCGGGGTGCGCGGCGGGGTGG